>CM060953.1:181124323-181660655 GCA_030765055.1 Mantis religiosa | reverse complement strand
GAAGAAAAGAAGAAGAAGAAGAAGAGAGAAGAAGAAGAAGAAGAAGAAGAAGAAGAAGAAGAAGAAGAAGAAGAAGAGAAGAAGAAAGAAGAAGAAGAAGAAGAAGAAGAAGAAGAAGAAGAAGAAGAAGAAGAAGAAGAAGAAGAAGAAGAAGAAGAAGAAGAAGAAGAAGAAGAAGAAGAAGAAGAAGAAGAGAAGAAGAGAAGAAGAAGAAGAAGAATATTTTGCCTATCTCTTATGTTTCTCACTTGTTCAGAAAGCATACAGAATGAAGACTCCTAAGCACATTTCAGAAAATTCTACATACCTATACGATTTATTTTCATGAAAATATCTAAAGTGTATTTTCGAAAACTATTCTGTATAAAGAATAGTCTGGGATGGGGAGATTTTCTTTAAAATTTCGTGTAGATCCTAAAATGCGTATTTTCACCGAGGTTTTGATATCGACTTTTTAATGGAATGCAGGCAAACAAATAGAAAATAATAATATAAAGAACAAGAACAGGTAAGCTGTAAATGAGAAAGTAACACTTGAGAGCATGTGTGAGATTGCGCGTCGCAAAAGAGAATCAATATGATTAATGCGCAAGTTGTCTTATCAAAAACTCAACATAGCTCTGTTGACATTATGACAAGCCACTAACATTGGAAAGCACTGGCACGTTCGGTTGTCTCGGAGATTGCGTGGTAGTATTCAGATAACATGACATTATATTTAAAATGCATATACCTGTTAGAAATAGGGACATCGAAGAAGCTTTTACTTATAATATGACTCTAGGACTTAGCCCCTGACCTATACAAGATCTTTTACTGTCTGAGCCCTGTTCCCTGGAGAAAGGCATGAAGTGAAAGGGCATTAAGAGAGATCATATATAAGGAGAGACAATTCGACCAATTAAACCAGGAATACTATAGTGCCCGTGATGTTTCCAGCAGGGCCCCTCCCCCTTCGGGTGGAAGTGGATATGCCTCTAACGCGCGTCAAACCCATCAGGAAAGACAATTTCAGTGCGGCCTCTAGTGTTCCAGCTACCATACTACTAGCTCTGTAGGCTAGTGCTCGGGAATTTTTAGCTAGCTACTCGTACCTAATTGGCCGCGGGTGGCGGGTACCTCTGCCCTGTCGAGTCCAACCCAAACCCAACAAATCCCTTCAGGGGAGGCTCGAAAGTTCGGCCCGACGTACTTCTACAGTTTGCCACAGCAAAGAAATTCCCAGGGGAATGAAGTACAAGAGGAGTTTGACACAGTTCCGATACCCTACCTGGTAGTGTTTACAAACACTGAGGTCAGTTCCGTTACAGCCAACTCAAAAACATCATGACTCCTTCTACTTTTGTGAATAAATCTTCTCGGTTTTAGTGTGAATAGGGTACATTTTTTTAACCGTTCTACTCCTTGAGTAGCATGCGTTCTGTATCATACACATTCTCATCCTTGTTGCACTTTGTAAGGATGGCACATTCCTGTCAGGGACTTTTCTTGGTGTTGGCGAACACTAGTAACGTTAAAAGTACCACGAATGCCAGGATTTCATAGCGCTCGCACTACAGCAGTTGAAGAGGTCAGGACCCCTCCCCTACGGGAACCTGAGGAGGCACAGCAGCAGAGGAACAAGTTATCCTCCCCAGCATTCGTTTATTGGTCCGGGGAAACCCCGAAAAGAACAATGGGTCAGGAAGAAGGTTCAGGAAATTCGAACCCAGTATCTCTCGAATGGGGGCTGGGAACCGTTGCCTTCTCAGACATTCCTGCTCGTTACTTATAAATAATTATTTCATGGCCCCCAAAATGTCAGTAGTAATTCACGTTTCTGAAGGGTCCATGAGTAGAATTAAATATGATGATGATGATGATGATGATGATGATGATGATGATGATGATGATGATGATGATGATGATGATGATGATGATGATGATGATGATGATGATGATGATGATGATGATGATGATGATGATGATGATGATGATGATGATGATGATGATGATGATGGTGATGGTGATGATGATGATGATGATGATGATGATGATGATGATGATGATGATGATGATGATGATGATGATGATGATGATGATGATGATGATGATGATGATGATGATGATGATGATGATGATGATGATGATGATGATGATGATGATGATAGTTGGCACTGCAGGCCATGTAGGCCCTTGTCCTTCCTAACCAACCTCTTCCATTTTACTCGGTCCTCTGCTTTTATTCTCAGCCTTTAACCCCTTAAATAAGATCACTGCCATATAATAAGTAATATCGGATGATGAATGAATTGATGCTCAAATGAGTCCAAGGTCATAGAGCTTACAGTACCCGACATTCATCTTTTGGGAAAATGTAAACCCCCGAAAAAAAACTTATACAGATAACTTACCGTGACCGGGATTCGAACTCGGCACCTCTTGAACATGAGGCAGACACGCTACCATCTACGTTACAGAAGCGCGTGCGTATGTGTTTGTGTATGTGCAATTGATACAACATATAAAGTTTTTTTTTTTTTTTTTTTTTTTTTTGGTAATTTATATCCTCCAACGTTAAGTCATATCGGACGATGAGTGAAAGGGGTGAAATGATGCTCAAATGAGCCCAGGGTCCATAGAACTTAGAATTACCCGACATTCGTCTTTCAGGATAAGGGAAAACCTCCAACGTTAGGTCATATCGGACGATGAGTGGAAGGGGTGAAATGATGCTCAAATGAGCCCAGGGTCCATAGAGCTTAGAATTACCCGACATTCGTCCATCAGGATAAGGGATACCTCCAACGTTAAGTCATATCGGACGATGAATGGAATGGGTGAAATTATGTACAAAAGAGCCCAGGGTCCATAGAGCTTAGAGTTACCCGACATTCGTCTTTCAGGATAAGGGAAAACATCCAACGTTAAGTCATATCGGACGATGAGTGCAAGGGGCTGAAATGATGCTCAAATGAGCCCAGGGTCCATAGAGCTTAGAATTACCTGACGTTCGTCCATCAGGATAAGGGATACCTCCAACGTTAAGTCATATCAGGCGATGAATGAAATGAAGTTTAAATGAGTTAACAGACATTCATCTTTCAGGATAAGGGGAAACCTCCAACGTTAAGTCACATCGGACGATGAATGAAATGATGTTTAAATGAGTACAGGGTACATAGAGCTTAGAGTTACCAGACATTCATATTTCAGGATAAGGGAAAACCTCCAACGTTAAGTCATATCGGACGTTGAATGAAATGATATTCAAATGAGTACAGGGGACATAGAGCTTAGAGTTACCAGACATTCATCTTTCAGGATAAGGGAAAACCTTCAACCTTAAGTCATATTGGACGATGAATGAAATAATGTTCAAATGAGCCCAGGGTCCATAGAGCTTAGAATTACTCGACATTCGTCTTTCAGGATAAGCGAAAACCTCCAACGTTACGTCATATCGGACGGTGAATGAAATGATGTACAAAAGAGCCCAGCGTCCATAGAGCTTAGAATTACCGGACATTCGTCTTTCAGGATAAGCGAAAACCTCCAACGTTAAGTCATATCGGACGATGAATGAAATGATGTACAAAAGAGCCCAGCGTCCATAGAGCTTAGAATTACCGGACATTCGTCTTTCAGGATAAGCGAAAACCTCCAACGTTAAGTCATATCGGACGATGAATGAAATGATGTTTAAATGAGTACCGAGTACATAGAGCTTAGAGTTACCATACATCTTTCAGGATAAGGGAAAACCTTCAACCTTAAGTCATATCGGACGTTGAATGAAATGATGCTCAAATGAGGCCAGGGTCCATAGAGCTTAGAATTACCAGACATTCGTCCTTTAGGATAAGGGAAAACCTCGGAAAAAACCTTTTCCAGGTAACTCACCCTGACCGAGATTCGAACTCGGGACCTCTTGAACATGAGGCAGACACGCTACCACCACGCTACCGAGGCGGGCTATAAGAGATTGTATGAGTTTGTAAAGATGCAATACTTCGTCACTGATGAGGTACATTTTACTGTAATGACATCCACCTGCTTATCTAGTCATTCCTTGAGCTGTAAAGTAAACACTAAACAGAGAGGAAGTCAAACAATGTGCAAGAAAACGGAAAAGGAAATTCAAGGATACGAAGCGTGTCATAAGTAGGAACCGGTAGAGAATAATTTCAGACTTCCTGTCCGGAATTACCTACACCACTTTCTTATAAAGTTGTTCGCGTGTCTTCTCCCATTCATACACGAATCATAATGCTACATAGTTTACGGTCACGAACATGGTTTCGTTGCTTGGCTGTGGTTGAGAATGTCCTCCATCGGATGAAACACATATGACATCTTAATATGAAAGAATGGACAAAAGTTTTGAAGCTGATATTGCATACATGGACATATTAGGTAAACATGGCCATCTGTAATTCAACTTAAGTTTTAACCAAGCAGGTCATATAGATAATGCAACAAATGCTTAGGTTTATTGAAATCCCAAATTGTGACGTAGGACCAATCAGAATTAAGTATTACGGTAACTTAGCAACCAAAACAGAAAAAAGAACCAATGATTTCATTCTTAAATTTTTTCTTCTGTTTTGAACTCTCGAAGAGGGTAGACGTGTTTTCGGTAAAAAGACTTCTTGAAACTATTAGAAGTTATTGGAGTTCATCATTTATGAACGTTTAGTAAACGTTTAAAATATACATCGAAGACGCGACGCTACGATAAATAATTTAAGTAAAAAACCGTTGCATCATTTATAAATAAAAGGAGAACATTAATATATAGTAAAGAGCTATGTAAATCAGTGGAAAAGGTCGCATGTAAAGAAGAAAATGATGTCAAGAAATATAATTCCAAGTAAAATAAAAAGGTATTAATTATTTTATTCCATAGTTGCCCAAAAGTGAAATCCCTTTTGTATCGATACCACGCCTGAGAAGTTTCACATCTCATCGCTCGCCGCAGCTGCCGGAGAGAGGATTTATAGTAATCTTCGAGAACTTCATCTTCACGGCTTTTAGACGAAAGGTTCATCGCTTCTACATCAAGGTAAGGTTTGGCTTCTACATGTGTCGCCACACCGAGGGAGCGCCAAACTTTTGCGCGTGTGGGGCGTAGACCTCACGAAGGGGCAAATCCAACTTCAGATATGTCACCGCATCGTGTGATATAAATCCAACCCAAAATGAGGGGAACCGCTCCAGTTTGAAGTTCTACGGTGCTTCAATTTGCTCTCGTATGTAGCGTTAAAGGTTATCACTAGAATGAGGATAGCTCCTTTATACTATACCTCTTAGTGTTACTGTATTGTAAGTAGACATTAGTGTTTGTAAGAGAGCCTGCCGAACACCAATTGCAACATTTACCCACTGCCTTTGCCAGGCTACCATCTACCCGCGCTATCGTCGATGTACTCGTTTTAAGGAAGAATACAACTTTTCTATTAAAGTGTTTTCTTTTTAATTCTGTTACTCTTTCAAGTATTACACTTTTAAAAGAGTAGAGACAGACTGAAAAATTCAATGCCATAGCCAAGATTTGAACCACGGATCTTCTGGTCACCGTCCAGCCGCTCTAACCATTGAGCTACTATGGCCAACGTGCCGATATGACATTAAATTCTCCAACTGACTCGTATTTTCCCGGTAAACCACTAGGAGTTCTCATAAACACATGAGACAACTACCTTAATGGCGACTTATTATGCTGTAAGTACTTTAAGGCCCGGGCTTTATAGTTCGGACCACTATTAGTACAATTAATGGAAATTAATTGTTCTTTCACACTAGCCGTGTGTAGGACGCACCAGGCACATATTTAGAAGTCAATTTCCGGGGAGGTCGAAAAATCTACGTTGAATTATTTGCTTTTAATAAATAATTAATCAGGGATGTGTTTTTATAATGTTAGTAAAGAATAAAGACACATGTAATATATTATATTCACATAATTTTTTTCCACCCAAGCTTCTACAAAATGTACTTGTCTTGTACATTTTCTCTGAGATGTAAATAGTGTAATGTAATCTCCCACTTGTGTATTATATTCTCCCAAAATTTCACGTGTATCCTATTATTGGTTCCAAAGTTATGGTTTATATGGATCGCACTATAGTTTACAGGGTTGTGACATACGTACAATTTGTGGAACTTGAGACTTATTTTGTTTTCCTTTTCTGTTTTTATATTCCTGGAATTTTCGAAGTAGCCATTGAAATTAAAAGTATGAATAAATGATGCAATTTTAAAATAGATATTTTTCTAAGGTGTATCTTAATAGATATTTAAATTGAATTTTGTAATCCTGAAAATTTCTGTGATAAAAATTAATCACGTCTTTGATAATGTTAAGTCCCCATATTTTAGGTCTATAATCATCATCATCATCATCCTTTATCACTTTAGGAGCTTTTCTGAGAATTTTAAGTTTTATTACTATTGTAATATGTTCCTTCATTTTAATTATTTTTAGGTTTTTAAATATTTAAGTGAAATAAGTCATAGTTTTCCCATAAAAGAAGCAAAGCTGCTAGTAGAGATCTTAACTGAACAAATAAAATGTGTGCCATTGTTGTTATCGTGTACCAGCTATCATTATTAAGTGGAATATTTGGTTTCATTCCTTTGTTGGGCATCATTCTTTGCAATGACTAGAAAATTAAATTATTTAAGATATTTTAACGAAAAATGAAATGTATATCTTGATTTTCCTGGGTATAGCCCCTCAAGTTCTCTTCATTCTGAACATATTTTGCATAACTGATATAAAAGATATTTGTTGAGCTAAAGCCAGCGAAATATTCCTTTATGATGCTTTGAATTTTCAAATGAGAAATCCGTCTTCCCATGTGTCTCTCTTTTTCTGGTAAACCTGCAAAGAGAGTGGAATTTTAAAGACATCTCAGAGCATCTTCTCTTAAAAGATTTGAGCAACACTTAAACCCTAAATTTTTACCTTGATTCACATGAAGTAGACAGAAAAATATGCATTTGTAAGAAAGAATAGATTGAACAATTATTAGTAGAAGTCGTATGAGAACAGTTCAAATGTTTGTATAGAATGTTTCATTTTAGCAGTTCTAGGCTAAATTCGGTATAAAGATTCAGAAGTAAAACTTCGTAAAGACATTATGAACACAGAAAGTCACATGGGTGGGATGTTCGTTCGTGGGACCTCAGGTTCGTGTTTTAACAAACCCTTGACATGAAATGTTTGTACCAAAACCTCAGTACATTCTAACGCTTTGGTGGTGACAATAAATATGGACGTAATGAGGCGCACGTGCACTGTAAGATGTACAAACTCAGAATGGTTGTACCGATTTTCCGAAATAACCTCAAGATGAGAGAAGTTGCCGGGCGTCCTTCTGTGGTCGGTTGGCTCGGGGGGAAGGAGGCCAGTAACTTGCTTCATTCAAACCTGGGATCACCAACCGTACTCACTACCAGACACCGAGGCGCCCTCCTTTGTTGAGCCAAGTCTATTTAAATACCCTTCCTTCCTTCCGTTCGTTGTATGGCGGCTTTTGAGAACCAATGTCACCTACTCTCGATTCACCTGAAGAGGGACCTCAGACAAACGTGCAGCTGCTTCCATTTATATGAACATACGTAAACTGCAATTAACATAGCAAGGTGCTATTTATGTATTCCACTCACTGTAATAGGAGAGGAGAGGAGGGAACAGCGCAGAGGGAAGGATAAGGGAAAAAAGAAACAGGTCGAAAGGTGAAAGGAGAGAAGAGGATAGGAGAAAAGAGAAAGAAGGTGTGGGAAGGGAAGGGAGAGGGGGAGAGGAATAAACGAGGAGAGATGGAGAGAGAAGAGAGGAGAAAAGGGAAGGTAGAGAAGAGAAGGTAGAGAAAAGAAGGAACAAGAGGGAACAAGGGAGAGGAGAGGATAGTAGAAAAGAAAAGGATATGTAGGAAGAGAATGGGAGAGAATGAGACAGAAGTGGATAGGAGAAAAGAGAAAGAAGCTGTAGGAAGGGGAGGTAGAGGAGGGACAGGAGGGACAGGAATAAACGAGGAGAGATAGAGGAAAGGAGAGAAGGGAAGGAAGATGAGGGAACAGGGGAGAGGGGAGGATAGAAATGAGAAAGATTTCGAAAGGGGAGGGGAGAGAAGAGGATAGGATAAAATAAAAGATGTAGGAAGGTATGGGAGAGATGGGAAGGGGAGAGAATGGGAGAGAAGAGGATAGAAGTAAAGAGAAAGAAGATGTGGGAAGGGGAGGGAGAGGAGGGTCAGAAATAAATGAGGAGAGATGGAGAGAGAGGTAAGGATAGAAGGGAAGGTAAAGAAGGAAAGCTAGAGAAGGGAAGGAACAAGGGGGGACAGGGGAGAGGATAGGAGAAATGAGAAAGATTTCGAAAGGGGAAGGAAGAGAAGAGGGTAGTAGAAAAGAAAAGAAGATGTAGGAAGGTGTGGGTGAGATGTGAATGGGAGAGAATGAGAGAGAAAAGGATAGAAGAAAAGAGAAAGAAGATGTGGGAAGGGGAGAGAAAGGAGGGAGAGGAATAAACGAGGAGAGATGGAGAGAGAGGAAAGGAAAGAAGGGAAGGAAGAAGAGGGAACAGGAGAGAGGGGAGGGTAGGAGAAATGAGAAAGATTTTGAAAGGAGAGGAAAGAAAAGAGGATAGGAGAAAAGAAAAGGTGTAGGAAGGGAGAGAGGGAGGGAGGGAGGGAGGGAGGGAGGGAGGGAGGGAGGGAGGGAGGGAGGGAGGGAGGGAGAGTTGGGTTTAAGGGCGTTCAACTGCAAGGTCATCAGCGCCCTGATGTAGCAAGGTGTGAGAGAGATGGGAAGGGAAGAGAATGGCAGAGAAGAGGATAGGAGAAAAGAGAAAGAAGATGTAGGAAGGGGAGGGAGAAGAGAGAATGGACAGCAGAGAAAGGAATAGAAGAGGATAGGAGAAAAGAGAAAGATGTTGGAAGGGGAGGGAGATTTGGGAAGGGGAGAGGATAGGAGATAAGGGAAGAGAGATATACAGAAGTCCTTAACAAATGCTGAAAGTTCATCCTCGCGCCAGAACCCCTGCACGCCACCGACACTCTGGATCCGATGTTGACAAGCTTCCGCCCACACAAAGCCACCCAGAGCCAAGAATACGCAAGTGTCCGGACCATCTATCCGACACCACCATACACCACGAGCCTGTTAAGATAAGGGAAAGGGATGAAGAGAAATTGTGCCTAGGTGACAGGAGAAACCAGAAAAACCTAAGTCAGAGTGTGTGCAGTTGACGGGGACCGAACCCCCGATTCCAGGGGGGAGGTATACCTCAAATAGTGACACTTCCCATATATCAGTATGGAAGCTTTCTAAAGTTGTATGATATCCTATAGTTTTCACCAAATTCTATAGTCCAAGATTTGTGCCCTGGATGATCAACCAGTTATGTTTTTCCTATAAGTTTCTTCCACCTCGAATGACCTCATTCCCAAAAAATACATTTATGATTTAAATATCTTGGCGTATAACGAAGACTTATATTGCCTAATTTCACAATAATTTCTAAAAGAAAGCATTTATCAGTAATAACGTTAAGTGGCTGAAAGAATGCGCTTTAATGGACTTTTTAATATATTTATCAGATAAATGAGTATTTTCTTGGATACTAGATGCACTATTCTTTCTAAGTTTGAAACTGAAAACTAAATAAGACCAATCAATATATTCCTAAGTCTGGCTTCCGATATGTAATGATAGGTCACCACTGACCTAGTACAGAGTCCAGATGTGTCATTTAGTCTTTGTTTACAGGCTAGTGACAGCTACTAATATGAACTTTCAGTTGTTTAATAGCCCTACTGCAAGGTTTCAGTCCCAAACCACAAAAGAACAACAACAATTTGCCTTGCTAAAGGCCGATGAATTGCTAATGAGTTCAAAGTTTCACTTCTGAGGACCCTCAGGCGTCTGGAAACTCCTCCCTTCAACCCTGACATTTGCTACACGAACCCCATGTTGCCAGAATACTTCTGTTAGCCGACTTCAACAGGCAACTCATCCAAAAGTGCTCCAAGTAACTTTGAAACCTTCAACGTGCCATTTAACAAGATCGATACTCCACGAGACAAATTCATGGATGGTACCATAAGATCTTTGGAAACTTTTCATTACATTGGATATACACTGTAAGAGACTTTACTTGAAGAAAATATGTTTGGTCAAATCAAATTCTACAGTCAGCAAAATAGATTGGTGATGCTGAGCTGGTGCATAGCATCTCTGTCAGAGATTCTGTAACACCAAACAGTGAAGGTGCATAGAAAAAATGTCTTCCTGAAGCAAAACGGAGACATTTTACTTTTCTTACTTTCTTCGAAATATTTCATTCCTGCCTCCAAAAAAATCCATATCCAGATTACATCGAAAATACGTATTTTGAAGTCTCCTGAATAAAAGAAAGGAAAAAAAAATTAAAAAAAAACAATTGTGTGCCTCTGTGTGTGTGTGTGTGTGTGTGTGTGTGTGTGTGTGTGTGTGTGTGTGTGTGTGTGTGTGTGTGTTTCTTCCTTTTTTTGTAATTTACGTCCTCCAACGTTAAGTCATATCGGACGATGAATGAATGGAATGGGTGAAATGATGCTCAAATGAGCCCAGGGTCCTTAGAGCTTAGAGTTACCCGACATTCGTCCTTCAGAATAAGGGAAAAAACCCGGAAAAAGCCTTATCCAGGTAACTCATCCTGACCCAGATTCGAACTCGGGACCTCTTGAACGTGAGGGAGACACGCTGCCATCTACGCTACCGAGGCGGGCATATGTGTGTGTGTGTGTGTGTGAGTGTGTGTGTGTGTGTGTGTGTGTGTGTGTGTGTGTGTGTGTGTGTGTGTGTGTGTGTGTGTGTGTGTGTGTGTGAATGTATTTTCGTGTGTCTGTGGTCGGTATAATTCAAAACGAAAATTCGAATTTTCAAAGGAAAATTCTGTTAATTTCCAAAATATGGGATTTAGTTCACCGTCCTCAAAGAATAGAACACAAACATTTATACGAAAACTCTTCAACCACAAACTACACTTGGTATGGAAGATATTCCGTTATTTCTTTATTTTTTCATAATGGCTCTTAACAATTTTAATTAATACACTATGCATTTAAGATACTTAATTGAGTTATAAAGGCTAGAAGTTGAATTTTCCGGATAGGTTCTCTTTACTTGCAATAAGTTTTGTATAATATTGTAAACTGTAATTAATATTCAAGAGGTCCCGAGTTTGTATCTCAGTTAGTGTGAGGTACCTGGATAAGGCTTTTATCGGGGTTTCCCTTGTCCTGAAACATGAATGTCTGGCAATTCTAGGCTCTATATATCCGGTACTAATTTAAAGATCATTTAATTCATCGTCCGATATCACTTAAAGTTGGAGGTTTTCCTTATCCTCAGAGTTAAATGGTAACTTAAAGCTCTATGTACCCTGGACTCATTTGAACATCATTTTATTCATCATCCGATATGACTTAACGTTGGAGGTTTTCCCTTATCCTGAAATATAAATGGTAACTTTTAGCTCTATGTACCCTGGACTCATTTGAACATCATTTTATTCATCATCCGATATGACTTAACGTTGGAGGTTTTCCCTTATCCTGAAATATAAATGGTAACTTTAAGCTCTATGTACCCTGGACTCATTTGAACATCATTTTATTCATCATCCGATATGACTTAACGTTGGAGGTTTTCCCTTATCCTGAAATATAAATGGTAACTTTAAGCTCTATGTACCCTGGACTCATTTGAACATCATTTTATTCATCATCCGATATGACTTAACGTTGGAGGTTTTCCCTTATCCTGAAATATAAATGGTAACTTTAAGCTCTATGTACCCTGGACTCATTTGAACATCATTTTATTCATCATCCGATATGACTTAACGTTGGAGGTTTTCCCTTATCCTGAAATATAAATGGTAACTTTAAGCTCTATGTACCCTGGACTCATTTGAACATCATTTTATTCATCATCCGATATGACTTAACGTTGGAGGTTTTCCCTTATCCTGAAATATAAATGGTAACTTTAAGCTCTATGTACCCTGGACTTATTTGAACATCATTTTATTCACCGTCCGATATGACTTAACGTTGGAGGTTTTCTCTTATCCTGAAATATAAATGGTAACTTTAAGCTCTATGTAGCCTGGACTCATTTGAACATCATTTTATTCATCATCCGATATGACTTAACGTTATAGGGTTTTCTCTTATCCTGAAATATAAATGGTAACTTTAAGCTCTATGTACCCTGGACTCATTTGAACATCATTTTATTCATCGTCCGATATGACTTAACGTTGGAGGTTTTCCCTTATCCTGAAATATAAATGGTAACTTTAAGCTCTATGTACCCTGGACTTATTTGAACATCATTTTATTCACCGTCCGATATGACTTAACGTTGGAGGTTTTCTCTTATCCTGAAATATAAATGGTAACTTTAAGCTCTATGTAGCCTGGACTCATTTGAACATCATTTTATTCATCATCCGATATGACTTAACGTTATAGGGTTTTCTCTTATCCTGAAATATAA
Organism: Mantis religiosa; assembly: GCA_030765055.1. Classification (NCBI taxonomy): domain Eukaryota; kingdom Metazoa; phylum Arthropoda; class Insecta; order Mantodea; family Mantidae; genus Mantis; species Mantis religiosa. The sequence continues at coordinate 181,648,121 of CM060953.1, read as the reverse complement.
ATGGTAACTTTAAGCTCTATGTACCCTGGACTCATTTGAACATCATTTTATTCATCGTCCGATATGACTTAACGTTAGAGGTTTTCCCTTATCCTGAAATATAAATGGTAACTTTAAGCTCTATGTAGCCTGGACTCATTTGAACATCATTTTATTCATCGTCCGATATGACTTAACGTTATAGGTTTTCCCTTATCCTGAAATATGAATGCCTGGTAACTATAAGCTCTATGTACCCTGTACTCATTTGTACATCATTTCATTCATCGTCCGATATGACTTAACGTTGGAGGTTTTCCCTTGTCCTGAAAGATGAATGTCAGGTAACTCTAAGCTCTATGTACCCTGTACTCATTTGAATGTCTCGTAACTCTAAGCTCTATGTACCCTGTACTCATTTGAACATAATTTCACTCATCGTCCGATATGACTTAACGTTGGAGGTTTTCCCTTATCCTGAAAGGTAAATGTCTCGTAACCCTAAGCTCTATGTACCCTGTACTCATTTGAACATAATTTCACTCATCGTCCGATATGACTTAACGTTGGGGTTTTCCCTTATCCTGAAAGGTAAATGTCTGGTAACTCTAAGCTCTATGGACCTTGTACTCATTTGAACATCATTTCATTCATCGTCCGATATGACTTAACGTTGGAGATTTTCCCTTATCCTGAAAGATGAATGTCTGGTAACTCTAAGCTCTATGTACCCTGAACTCATTTGAACATCATTTCATTCATCGTCCGATGTGACTTATCGTTAGAGGTTTTTCCTTATCCTGAAAGATGAGTGTCTGGTAACTTTAAGCTCTATGATACTGGACTCATTTGAACATCATTTTATTCATCGTCCGATATGACTTAACGTTGGAGGATGCATATAAAAAATGTTTAGTAATTTACAAGAATGCATCACGAAAAAATCCTCCACTTCTAGCGACCCTTTAAATAAAGAATTTTTTCAAGTCTCGATTCTCTCAAAAAGAGCTGTAGTGATTTTCAATAAAACACAATTCCAGATGAAATCTTTATCTTGTGTTTTCTGGGAATCAAATGTTCATTTGAAAGTAAATCGTACATTCTTGTATAACTGGCAAACGTTAAGGGTAGACGAAAGTGAATTGCACAAAAATGGGGTGTGTTTTCGAATACCTTTCTGTGGCATAATTCATTTCCGAAATATCCATAATTATTTAATATTTTGACATTCTTTCAAAGTTATGCCGAATTCACTTGATATTTTATTGACTATTTAAGGGCAGAATACTTAAACATGTATCACTTCTGCTTTTGTATCTATAAACGACATGTAACTGAACTATTTTTGCAGAGGTATATGTCGAAAAAAAAATTGAAAGGAATAGAAAAGGAATATTTTGTAAGATTAAGTAAGCCCATTAATAAATGATAGGATGGAGCAAGTCTTGTGAATATAACATTTGAAATTGTTTTAAAGTTTGATGTATCTTGTATTTCTTAGCTTTAACCTCAAATGAGATGTTATATCGTTAGGCAAGCATTTGTAAACACGTGCCCGGTGTTTGTTGGCGAAGTTTCACGATATGAGGACGGAGTCTTCTAAGACAGTTGGGAAAAGGTGGTCGCTAGTCGCAGGGGTGCTTTGTCTAGCCTCCCCTTTAGCTTCTAGAGGGGCTGGCGAACGTTAAGAGGGATGACGACAGTGATATTAATGTAAACTGGAAAATCTTGACGGCAGTTTCAATAGGCCCCCTCCAAAACTTGAGAAGGAACAAAAAATAGCGTCTTCTTACTATCAAGATCGGTTTGCATCATTTCTGTTACAGAAATTCGTTTCATTATAAGGTTCCCAGAAACAACAGATGTGTACTTAAATGTAAACTGTCGTAGTAATGGCTTGAAGTATTTAAATAAGCACAAAAAGTATATCTTGAATCTTCACAGTATATATTTTGGGTCTATTAAAAGCATTTTGGGCTGGTTTTGGTTTAACGTGTTTAAATACAGTCCTAAATGACCTTCTAGAGAACCCAATGAGACTCTGTGCACCAGAAAGAATTATTTCAGCAACCTTAGATTTTTTTTACCACATTTGACATCACTATTTCATCAGAAGAGCGTATCATTTCTTGAATCAATAGCTTTAGAAAAAATCATATAGACACAATTTTCTCTACGTATTGCAAATCCACATGTATGCCCTCTATATTAATATCAATCATAAAAAAATTATTATTCTATTCAAGCTTCGTTATTATTAAACCCTTTTACCTAAAAATTAATTCAAACTAATTAATAAGTGCTTAGTTGTATTCAAAATGAGCAAGAAACATCTAAATATTTATGCCACAAGTCTAGAATATATTATTTTATTATATTATTTTGTTACGCATAACGAACTTTTATGAATGAAAAGAAAAACATGAACATCAGCCTTCCAGTCAAATGAACACTTTTTTTTTAATTTACGTCCACCAACGTTGTCATGTCGGACGATGAATGAAGTGGATGAAATGATGCTCAAATGAACCCAGGGTCCATATAGCTTAGAGTTACCCGACATTAGTCTTTAAGGATAAGGGAAACCCCGGAAAAACCTTATCCAGATAACTCGCCCTGACCGAGATTCGAACTCAGGACTTCTTGAACGTGAGGGAGACATGCTACCATCCGCGCTACTGAGGCGGGCAACACAATTTAGAAAATATAAACACAGGCAGGAAAACCTATGAAAGATAAACGTATTTTATATATCTAAGCGATTTAAGTTTCCAGTTGAGTTTTTTGTGAATTAGTTATGGTTTCCCAGTTACCCCACGTTATAAAAAATAGAGGGATGAAGGGGAATGTGTAGAAATTAATCGTTCCTCCACATTAACCGTGTGTAGACGAAGTTTTGCTTAGATAAAGTCAGACTAAAAAATTCAATGCCATAGCTGGGATTTGAACCGGTCTCCATCCGGTTACTCTTACCCACTGAGCTACCACGGCCAACATTGCAGCATGTTGATCCTGTTTTCCCCGTAAACCACTAAGGGTTCTCATATACAATATAATGATAACCATTATCAACTCAAAATGCAGATTAGGAAACTAAATGATTATTTCTTAATATAAATTATAAACAAAGAAGGATTTCGCTCAGCTTTCATCCCTTAAACAAATTAAATAACAACTTGAATGTATCCTGTAGAAATTCTGCGCTCTGAACGTCTTTTCCCATTAACCGACGAGTGGTATTGATACTTTTTTTCTCACGAAACGTATAACGTTTCCACAGCAGGTTTGTCAGGACAAGCAATTAGTGAACGCCCAAATGAATCCTGGATCTCTCGGCGCCTAGATTTACCTGGCATATGCCTTTAAGGTCGCGGTAAACCCCGGAAAACATCCTTCAGGCAACTGTACCTGAGGGCCACACTCACTCTTGTATAAATTATTCTTACAACCATTTATCTTCTATATAATTAATAATAATCATCAAGATAGACATTTCTAGAAATGATTTTAGCAAATGCTTTCTTGCAAGTAAAATTTGAAGACGAGAATACAGGAGGTTTAAGTGATAATCAAATCTTTTAAGAGCTAGTCGCCAGGTGATGACATTGAAATTTCATTTCATTTCTTTCGTATGTCAAGGACGTAAAAGAGGGACGAATTACTATTTGAGATAAATGTAAATATTGGAGCAATCACGCAAATAATCTTACTCCAAAAAGACTTTTATTTGACCTAAATTGGAGGAGATCTACATTTTCTGTAGTACGTATAGTTTTTTTTTTTTTTTTTTTTTTTTTTTTACGTATAGTTTTCCAATGGATACCATCTCACTGTGGGATTTCTGGCAATAAGCAAGCAGATATGTTGGCCATGTAGGGTTCCAAAATATCTCAAACAACGAAACAAAATATCCCCTATGAAACTGTTAAAAGATTAATCAAAAACATCTTCACAAAACTATATAACAACTATCTAGTTTCCTCTGAAAAACTTAATTGGAAAGATGTCCAAAACAAACTAAAGACAATTCCAGATCTACCTCGAAATTTTTCAGTAGCAATGTTCAGGCCACAATTGTTTGAATGGACATTTATTCAAGGTTGGATTAACAACTCCACAGTGCTGTTTATGTGATAAAGACGACTTAATGAACATCGATCATCTAACTGTTTGTGAAACTCTCCAAAATCAAGAAGATCTAGTCTCCAAATATTGGGAAGCAAGAAGAAAAATGATTTTATTATTAAATTCTGAGCATTAAACACACACACACACACACACACACACACACACACACACACACACACACACACACACACACACACACACACACACACACACACACACACACACACATTTTCTGTAGTAAGATCTTATGGCTTAGCTATCAGTTATGCAAAGTCACTCAGAACGAAGATATACATTTAAAATATATTATAGAAATATTTTGAAGTATGATATTTTAATCAAAATCGTTAGAGCCAATGTTTCATACGAAGGGTAGTCTGACGTGTGGGGAGTTTCTTAAAAAGGTTCACTTTGTATGCAGTGATGCAGACATTTTTTTGCTTACAAGATTAATTATATTATTCATTAAAGATAGGGAGATGAATAATTGGAAAATATAAGAAGCGAGAGTTGAAAGCTTTTCGGACAGAAAGAGTCATTAGCATTGGTTGAGGAAAACCAAATCGACTATACGTCAGTGTAGCTAAGGTAATTAGGAGTTCAGTGAATTCAGTTGACATGTCAATTAGGACATTCACAAATACTTGTTAAAATAACGAAGACAAAATGATACTTAAAATTTAATGAAACAGTGTTTCATAGTTAAATGGTGTAACTATCTTGGGATGATGTTTGGAAGGATTATGATGCGATGATCGTCTTGATGCAGGATTATTTGGGATGAAGGTGGATGCAGATTAATTTCTCACCTTTGGTGACGATCTAGAAGAAATCTAGTAGTTTCTCCTGTAGCTCTGGATAGTTAGGCACAATGAGATATTTTTCTTCCCCAGGATCGCGGTAACGAGACTGATAAAGGTAGTATTACCATCTTTAAAGAATGAGTAATACTTTTCTGGTTCAAAGATAGTAATTTAATTCCTCACAAACAATTTTAAATTCTTTGAGACAATTACAAATATACGAGTCAGTTGGAGAATTTAATGTCATGTCGGCACGTTGGCCATAGTAGCTCAGTAGTAGAGCGGCTGGAGGGAAACCAGAAAATCCGTGGTTCAAATCCCGGCTATGACATTGAATTTTTCAGTCTGACTCTAAGTTTCCACAATTACAAATATAGTTAGTTACTAACACTCCCCACATGGCAACCTTGGCCTTCGGGGTAACCTCACCCCACCAAGTGATGACCGGACCCATTTCTCAGGTGGAGGCACCCAGAGGGCGGTGTCCATTACCTCCGATGATAGGGTGATAGTGAAGATGGCGGTGAGGTGAGAGGACCTACAGTTTTTACCGTGGACTCCGAACCACGTTGGGCATAGGGGATACTTCACATGTGCTAGACAGAGGTGAAGGCGTGGATAGGGCCGACTTAAAATCGCCAACCCCAGAGCCGGGAATCGAACTCGGGACCCTTAGAACGGGAGCCGCGAACGAAACCACCGCGCTACCCCGGCGCCCCAATTACAAATATTATTAATGAGGTCTTTTTACAACCAGCGGTAGATACCACGATAGCGCACTCATCTTTGATGCATACACAAAATTGTTCCTTCACACGCTTACCCCTAAGGCTTTCAGAAACAGAAGAACATCTTTTTAAAATATTCAACAACTCACAATGATCCGTTGCTATGGCTACACCATTACCTACTTTACATCATTTCTCTAGTTTATTATAAATACTAATTATCTTTGACTATACCTAACACGACGAAGTATAGAAATAACTATTACAATGTCACTGACAACGTAATGTAGTAACTTTGACGAGATGGCCATGATGTAGGCGAGACTTGAGTTGTTAAAAGTGTATACATTTGTAAAATTTGCGTCTTTACTTTCGTGTTCTACTAACATCGGGTATCGGTGTAGCTCAACCGAACGGAATGGCTCAACGGTTTCATCTGTGGTCCGCATTCGATTCCCGTGGCCGACCGACCTCACCTATGGTTTTTTTCGGGTTTTTTCCGGGGCCAGGTATATGCTGGGTAGGTTAATTACATTCCCCGAATTTCCTGTCCCTCCATTTCATCTCCATTATCATTTCATATCATCTTTCATCTGGTGATCATGTCAGGGTAGATGTGTCGGCGTTGCATGGCAGGATGACATGCTCTTGGCAAACACATCCTCCTCCAGTATGACGGTCTCCGAGCTCGATCTGGTGGTCATGTCAGGGTAGATGTGTCGGCGTTGCATGGCAGGATGACATGCTCTTGGCAAACACTTCCTCCTCCAGTAGGACGGTCTCCGAGCCCGATCTGGTGGACCATTTCAGGGTAGAAGTGTCGGCGTTGCATGACAGGATGACATGCTCTTGGCAAACACTTCCTCCTCCAGTAGGACGGTCTCCGAGCCCGATCTGGTGGACCATTTCAGGGTAGAAGTGTCGGCGTTGCATGACAGGATGACATGCTCTTGGCAAACACTTCCTCCTCCAGTAGGACGGTCTCCGAGCCCGATCTGGTGGACCATTTCAGGGTAGAAGTGTCGGCGTTGCATGGCAGGATGACATGCTCTTGGCAAACACTTCTTCCTCCAGTAGGACGGTCTCCGAGCCCGATCTGGTGGTCTCTTTCAGGGTAGATGTGTCGGCGTTGCATGGCAGGATGACATGCTCTTGGCAAACACTTCCCCCTCCAGTAGGACGGTCTCCGAGCCCGATCTGGTGGGCCATTTCAGGGTAGAAGTGTCGGCGTTGCATGGCAGGATGACATGCTCTTGGCAAACACTTCCCCCTCCAGTAGGACGGTCTCCGAGCCCGATCTGGTGGGCCATTTCAGGGTAGAAGTGTCGGCGTTGCATGGCAGGATGACATGCTCTTGGCAAACACTTCCTCCTCCAGTAGGACGGTCTCCGAGCCCGATCTGGTGGTCTATTTCAGAGTAGAAGTGTCGGCGTTGCATGGCAGGATGACATGCTCTTGGCAAACACTTCCCCCTCCAGTAGGACGGTCTCCGAGCCCAATCTGGTGGTCTCTTTCAGGGTAGAAGTGTCGGCGTTGCATGGCAGGATGACATGCTCTTGGCAAACACTTCCTCCTCCAGTAGGACGGTCTCCGAGCCCGATCTGGTGGACCATTTCAGAGTATAAGTGTCGGCGTTGCATGGCAGGATGACATGCTCTTGGCAAACACTTCCTCCTCCAGTAGGACGGTCTCCGAGCTCGATCTGGTGGGCCATTTCAGGACCACAGTAGGGTGGAATTAACAACAGCCTTCTTGGCTTCTTAATTCTGTAACCTGGTTCCTATTTTAAATACCAGATTGTATTCTCCTCTTATTAGTCTTCCACGGTTTGTTTGTTGTAAGGGCAATACGGTTAGGTCAAACCCACCCTGTGACTCTACAGAGTGGAAGTGGTTACGCCATTTGCGTGCGTCAACCCCGCAGGGAAGGCTACCGATTAAGCTCGGTAGGGCCGCCTGATCTAGCACACCTACTAGCTCTGCAGATTAGTACCCGGGACTTATTAGACAGCCCTCTGCTCCTTCTGGAGCCTGGCCGGAGGTACCCGATCTCCCACGGGTATCGGGAACCACTGTCTCCTCGATTCCAACCCAATCCGAACGTCTACCACTCGGGAGGGGCTTGAATGTTCGGCCCTAGGTTCTTCTATTAACGTCAGAGGTAAAGTCTGTTTAGTTAACTGGTGTGCACGTCGGCCGCTGCCTTTGACGAACCCTTATAATCGTTTTACAAACCCGGACCCTCCTTCTCCCAGATCTTTCTGCAAGGTTGGCACCTTTCTCGATACGCCATGGGTACCTTACGAGGTTTTGTCTAAATAAATTATCTTATGTCCATTACTGCAAAACTTCCTTATTTTGACATATATATATATCTCCAAGCTACAATGCTACTGGATTCCATAATAACCCTTAACTTATTCAAAGTGCGGTAGTTTAAACCCAGCTCCTTTAGAAGACCGCGCAAAGTGCAGCGCCCATAAGGAAAATCACAAATTTCTTGCAAATGTGCAACCAGTTCGTCTAAGGTGGGCGCTCTCCCTTTTGCATAGAATCTATAAATTTCTCGACGAATTAAAACGCATGTGAAATTATCCACTTTAGAGAAACGTTTCCTTTTGTTTGCACACTTGATCGGCGTCTATGGTATTCCTTTTGTCACAATATTTCTTACTGTATTTCTGTGAATACCCAGAATTTATCATTAGGTTCATTGCACGACCCCTTACCAAGATTATTTGTCAGCACATATTTATATATGTCCAAAACAAGCGCTTGAATTTGCCTAGAAACAGTTCCCGTTATAACTTTGTTTTGTGAGGCTTTTCCAGTAACATAACTCGGCCCAGTTATTCACACTATTGTCATCACTTTGATTATTTTCACTTGACTGAAAGTTTCTACTATTTCATTTGGATTTACCACTGCATTTCCCTTCCACGGTCTCCACTTCATGACACACAACAAATTTCTGCACGTAATGAAACAGATCAACTGGAAGTTGGAACTTTGGCAACTGAGACTACACGTGGAGTAGACATGCGACTGTCATTTCGAGAAAATCAGTGTTGCTATTGGTCCTCAACGACAGTGTTCCATTTCTGAAGTGTGGAGATAGATTTATGACGGTCATTAGAGGGCGGGAGGGTAGTTTCCTTTGAGCGGCCAACTGCACTCCCGTTCACTAAACAGACTTTACCACGAGTGCTAGGGGTCCGCAGCGCTCGCACCACAGCAACTGAAGGGGACGGATCCCCCTACTGGGAGTAGGGCGGGATGCCGGTTTTACTAGCCTGGCGGGGAGTTTCCAACTGGTAAAGTGTAGGGACCCTGCCCTCTGTACTGTCGTAACTCCTAGTGTTGGTCACCCTCTATCTCCTCTCACCTCATCCTTCCACCCGGGGATACCCCACTTGGAGCAATCCAATCGCTATAACCTAAAGACCGCGCTCGTGTTATACATACTTGGTGGTCGCAAATAGCTCATCATTAACCCCCATTAAATTTGCCAGTCAGCTATGTCACCACTGTAACAACCGTCAGCATATTCGAGACGACATTACGTATCGTACACTGAGAAAAATGCCATTACTACGGGGGCGGATTTTGCCCTATTTTATTCCTTTGTTCAGAAACATAGGCTTTTAAGCTATAAACATGTTTCCTACAATTATTAGCCTAATGTCACAGTTTTATAGTGCCTATAAATGCCTATTCTGCTTATTAGTGCCTAAAACTGCCTTTTTAGCCAATTTATTCTGTTTGCAATTTGTGACAACAGCTTTTGCATTTGTTGGTTTCAACGTAAAGTTTTCGTGGAAGAGAAATTTCTTACTGCTACACATTGGATATACAAAAATGTGTTTAGTCAGGTACGTATCTGCATTTCAGACGTGTCACAATGCGCTAATGACGTCACAGATACATGAAGAAATTGTGATTTTCTCAAGCCTACGTTTTTCTACATGTATCTCAAGGAATCATGAAATCGATTGCTTGGGGACTTCCGGTGTTGTTTCCAACATTGAAACTGAAACTGCAGACCAATACATCTTAATGGTTTGTGTAAAATTTTACAGAAATGCCTTTATAAAAGTAGGTACGAGAATTTTTTTTTTCACGATGCCGTTATTGCTGTAATTCCGTTTGAACAGGAAACGCTTACTAATAATCTGTGCTTTATTATTTGTTCTTAGTCGACAATGGGAAATTTGGGGTTTTTATTACAAAAACTAGGATTTTGTAGCTTTAGCTTTTAATTAACTGTGCTTTGTATCTTTCTGACACATCGTGGCATCATTTTAAGTGATATATGAACTTTTGAATTTCTTATCTTTCCAACAATCGTTTCTATTAAGGAGACACATCTGTGCAAATTGGCCCAAAACTTACAACAATCCCAAATTTAGTTATTTTTGTCTTAAAATTAATATAGACGTACTTCAACAATGTAAAGTTTATTTTCCTAGCAGGACTACAGCAAACGTCACATGACCATTTAAATAACCCTACACCTGTATCGTAGCTGATATTACGTAATTTTAACCTCAGATTTCTCATATTCCATATTAGCTACATTTTCCTAACTTTAAAATGTTCTACAGGATGCAGTTTTCTATTAATCTGTATAAAATTCTAAACATTCCTGTAAGGGCAACTGCATAATAAGTGTACCCATTTATATTTGTTGTGTTTTTGTTATTTGTATTGAAAAGGATTATAATGCTTACTGAAAACGCTTGGGAAAATAAAAATTGTTAAATAGGTGTGATTATTTTTCCCTTCGTTGATATGGAAGACAAATATTTCATATAGGTACAGATCATTAATAGGTTAAAATGGGTGCAGAAACTTATAGCCCAAGCATTAATTTTTAATTTTGTATAATTTGTACTATTAGCTATAGTGCATTTTAAGAGCTATTTTACTAAAATTGTGTATTTCTATGTGTTTACTTAGCAAACTTTTAGTGCCTACTTAAGTGCCTATTTTGCCCATTTTTAGTGCCTATAGATCCTCTCCCTAGTCATTACGTGCCTTCAGACCATTAATTGTAAAACTGTCCTTGTAAAATTATTGTAATCATTAGCTGATATATTCAGTTACACTGACATTTAAGTCTTTAATCTTAGTCCATTCTGTTTCTACTTACTGGAACAAAACCATGAGTTAGTTTTGGCTGGTTTACCAACAACTCCATAGTAATAAAAAATTTCACAGTTATTGGAAAAAATGCAAAGTTTCTGGAAGGAAATTGGGAGTATAACATTTGTAAAACTATTCTTTTAATGTATTGACAACGACGCAGTGTCTGGCTTTGTGTATGTGTGACAAAACTTTTCCACCCAAAAATTCGCTGTCGCTTTTAAGTATATTTAAAAAGCATATTTCTGGAAGGGGTCGATCTCGCAATCTTGGCGTCTGCAGAATAGCGCCTATCCAACTGACCCACCGTGACCGACGAGTGAGAAAAGCATAACTAAAAACCAAATTAGATAGATCAAAAGTTTCTCAATTTTACATTCTCCATCTCCCAAGGATTACTCACTAAGATTTTCCAAAAAATGCTGTCACCATAAATTACTCTTTAAATTTCTAGCTACTTTTTTTGTTTTAACCCAAATTGGCTCTAATAATTTTGATGATTTAAGATATTTGCGACATGACTAAACAAAATACATATCTTAAAATTTTTTGGAACATCCGACATTCGTAATGTCGTTTCTATAACATTGGTAAACTATAAAAAAATTTACTACAGAAATGTGTTAATTTCAAGTGATGTTAAGTATAGAAGTAAATGAAATTTCTACAAAACTGTTATTTTTTGTAGTACCAAGGTTAGTTAGTAATAGATTTAATAAATGGATTTCTTTTTAATTTATGTCCTCCAACGTTAAATCTTACCGGATGATGAATGAAATGATGCTCAAATGAGCCCAGGGTCCATAGAGCATAGAGTTACTAGACATTAATCTTTTACGATAAGGGAAAACCTTCAACGTTAAGTCATATCGGACGATGAATGAAATGATGCTCAAATGAGCCCAGAGTCCATAGAACATAGAGTTACTAGACATTAATCTTTTACGATAAGGGAAAACCTTCAACGTTAAGTCATATCGGATGATGAATGAAATGATGAATGAGTACAGGGTCCATAGAGCTTAGAGTTACCAGACATTAATATTTAAAGATAAGGGAAAACCTTCAACGTTAAGTCATATCGGATGATGAATGAAATGATGCTCAAATGAGCCCAGGGTCCATAGAGCATAGAGTTACTAGACATTAATCTTTTACGATAAGGGAAAACCTTCAACGTTAAGTCATATCGGATGATGAATGAAATGATGAATGAGTACAGGGTCCATAGAGCTTAGAGTTACCAAACATTCATCTTTAAAGATAAGGGAAAACCTTCAACGTTAAGTCATAACGGACGATGAATGAAATGATGTTCAAATGAGTACAGGGTCCATAGAGCTTAGAGTTACCAGACATTCATCTTTAAAGATAAGGGAAAACCTTCAACGTTAAGTCATATCGGACGACGAATGAAATGATGCCCAAATGAGTACAGGGTACATAGAGCTTAGAGTTACCAGACATTCATATTTAAAGATAAGGGAAAACCTTCAACGTTAAGTCATATCCGACGATGAATGAAATTATGTTCAAATGAGTACAGGGTACATAGAGCTTAGACTTACCAGACATTCATCTTTCAGGATAAGAGAAAAGCTCCAACGTTGTCACATCGGACGATGAATGAAATGATGCTCAAATGAGTACAGGGTACATAGAGCTTAGAGTTATCAGTCATTCTTTTTTTAAGATAAGGGAATAACCTGGAAAAACTTTATCCAGATAACTCACCCTGACTGAGTGTCGAACTCTGAGCCTTTTGAACGTAAGGCAAACAGCTACCATGTGCACTACTGAGACAGGTATAATATTAAATGGATGTGATTGTTTACACCCAGGGAAGCCATTATGAGTTTCGGAAACAGATGTTTGAAACTGAAATCATTGTAGAGCCGTTTATTGAAGACAACACGTCAAAACTAACGACATGGGATAAAATGGAAGAAGAAATAAACAGAAATGGCTTTCTTGTGAATTATTAAAATAGGAACTATGAGGCTAGCAAACTGTAAAAGGATATTATTTTGAAAATGCATCATAAGAAAATATAAGTAATTGATAATGGTGTAAGATAAAAATATCTTTAAACACAATGAATTTTTTAAATAAAATGTGGTACGGCCTTTCCAAGATATTTGTTGTATGTTTAAATTATTCTGTAAAGTAGAGAAAATGAATTACAATAGAAAGTCATGTGGCTGCAACACATTTATTTTTAATCTCAAACATCAAAATGAGGTAATACGAGTGTGGTCTTCAAAGTTTCCGACAGCATGAAGATGGCAGCACTCATAAATAAAAGCTATTGAACTTCGTTGTCCAACTGTTGACAGTTACTCACCAAAGTTTCAGCCATTTGGACACTCAGTTTTTATGTAATAGTCGTTTGAGTGAGTTGATGTGAGTGTTTTTATGAAAAGACAAAATCGTGTATCGAGTTGTCATTAAATATTTGTTTTTGAAAGTCAATACGCCTACGCAAATCAAAGATGATTTGGATTTTGTGTATGGGGACTCTGCACCATCATTTACCACAGTGAAATTTTGAGAAGCTGAATTTAAACGTGGCCGTAAGAGCTTGGGAGGCAATGCACGTTCGGGACGTTCAAAAACTGCAACTACCGATGAAAATACCGCCAAAGTTCACCAAATGGTGCTAGACGACCACCGAATTAAAATTGGAGAGGTGGTAGAGGCTATGAACTTGTCAAAAGAACGTGTTTGTCACATATTAAATCAACGTTTAGACATGAGAAAGCGTTTGCTCACGTTATAATGAACAGTTCTAACGCTCTGTTGGCGCAGTTTAGGCGCAATAAATCCTAGTTTTGGCGCCGATTAATTACTGTAGATGATACTTGGATACACCATTATACGCCCGAATCAAAAATACAGTACAAACAGTGGACTGCAATGGGGGAACCGACTCCAAAAATAGCAGAAACTGTTTTTTTTTTTTTTTTCGGCTGCGAAAGCGACGGCGGCTGTTTTTTGGGATAGTCATGGAGTTATTTTAATCGATTATCTTCAAAAATATAAAACCATTACAGGAGCATACTACGCATCATTATTTGACAAGCTGAAGGCAGAACTTGCGGGAAAACGGCCACATTTGCAGAAAAAGAAAATCCTGTTTCACCAAGACATTGCACCGTCTCACACCTCAGCAGTTGCAATGGCGAAAATCCACGAATTACGGTTTGAACTGCTTGACCATCCGCCTTACTCAACAGATCTAGCCCCAAGCGATTTTTTTGTTTCCTTATCTGAAAATTGACAGAGATTTTCGTCAAATGAAGAGGCAATCACCTTCGTGAACAATTATTTTGCAGAGAAAAACTCCGAGTACTATCTGGACGGGTTACAGAGATGGGAGCATCGCTGCGAGAAGTGTATAGAGTTACAAGGAGACTATGTTAAAAAATAAAAAAAAATCTGCAAAAGATGTATCGTTTCTTTATTAGGTCGTAAACTTTTCAGACCACCCTCGTAGATTTAAAATTTTCATATATACTGAAAACATTGCAATAACAACAAATTGCCACATTTTTATTTCTTTAATTTTTTGAAATGTTAGTTTTCACCTGCCTGGTTTTGGGTAGTTATTGCAACCCCCTGTCTCGAATGCAGACTGCACGTACCTGATAAAGCAGCAGGTATACCCATCGCGCACATGCCCTCACACCATTTTGTAACGTACACTTAACAAAGAGAAGGAACCTGAAATGTATTCCATCCCCTTTTCTCATGCTTTTACATCCCCTTTGGGGTGCATACAAGAAATCCGGAAGGAACTAGTGGAGTCTTCTTTTCAAACACGGCCGTTTTTACTTATACCACTAAGAGAACGTATTGTCTTCCAGCAAAATTTGATACCGAAAATACAAATTTTGATACTCCCTAAATAAAAAAAAAATAATAATAAAAAAGAAACGTTATAGAGAAACGTGTGGCTTTCCATTTGTGTGTTAACAGCATGACTTAAGCAGGAAAAGTTGTTTAATATTAAACTCGGTACTTACTTATACACAACATCTTCCAAGGGTCCAATACTAAGTTTTTATAGAAAATCCCCACACCCCAAACTAACCCTCTTCTTCTTTCTTTGATTACCCTCCTCTATGGTGGACTTAAACCACCACCCCTGGACTTATAACGCTTGGGGCAGATGTCTGCTGAGAGCACACAAACTTGGGAAAGTAGCCTGGATGGGATCGAAGCCTGCTATGAGAGTGAAGGATTCAATTCAGTTCAGTTTCTTTATTGCTCATATAACTTGTGTTACAAGCAGTGGCGTGGCGCTAATGTTGCCTTTGTAGTCACTAACAACTAATACATTGAAGAAAGTGTCTCAATTTTACATTATTTTTTGTTCAAAGAATAGAGAGTTTTTCCCACAGCGTGTTTTCTGATACGCTATCGGCTATTGTCATTTGGCTTGAATACGGAATATATTGTAGTGTATGTTGCTGAATCAGAGTTTTTGAGTCATTGGATTCGGTACCTCAATGAGAACGGAAAATTGAGCAATTACTTGATATTGCAGCGTTCTGAAGCATTGGTTATGAGTTATTGGAAGATATTATATAATAATAATAATAATAATAATAATAATAATAATAATAATAATAATAATAATAATAATAATAATAATAATAATAATAATAATAATAATAATAATAATAATAATAATAATAATAATAATAATAATAATAATAATAATAATAATAATAATAATAATAATAATAATAATAATAATAATAATAATAATAATAATAATAATAATAATATATCTTCCAGTATGATATATTATATATCATATGGACAAATATTAGGTTATGTTGTACTGACAGTACATTTACTATTTCAGGAGTGAAAAGTTTGTGCATATACCTTCGGCGCCTAGCATATCCCAACAGGCTGTCCGATTTGGAAGCAGTTTTTTTGGTGTATCTTCTTCATATTTATCAGTAATAGCATATGCAACGATGAATATAATATATAGAAATAAAGGTCACTTATTAACAAATCTGGCAAACCTAACATGGCTTGACAGAAATAAATTGTAACATTATGCACATGCTCTATCATTGAAGGGAGCACCCAGGGGCGGCTTCTGAGGTAATGCCGCTGTGCCATGGCACCATCTGTATGAAAACGAAAGAAAGAGAAGTGTATAGGAATTGCGCAAAAAAGATTGTTTCCGAGTAACTGTTCCCTCGTGTGAACAGGCGCGTCAAACGCAAGCGCTCTATCCTGATTGTTTTCCGTGGCGTGGTGCCAATTCCAGAACGGCACCGTCTACTCTCATAAGCGCCTGTGTTAAGGGCTAGGATGTCTGTTTATACACGGCTTCTTATGGGAGCTGGTAGTGCCGAGATTTTTCTGGCGCATAACTTACACTTTATCCGCTAGAGTGCAGTAAAGCACGGGACTTAACATACCAGTCTCTCTGTCGCGAAATCGTACACGAACACTTCGTATCACATTCTCCATGAATTGTATTATCAAATTTTTACTATTCTCATTACACCTGTGCGTAACAAGAGTACGGATGTAATAACTATCTATTTCCGTTTCCCTGTACGTTCTGTTTGGTACAGTATATTATAAAATAGGATGGATTATTGATAAGATTATCTAAATCGTTCGAAGTTGGTACACATATTTATATTTTATTTATTTTTCTTTCTTTCTTTATTTGTTTCTTTATTTCTTTATTATTTATTTATTCATTCATTTATTATTTATTCATTCTCACATTTATTTATATACGTATTTGTTTGTTTATTTATGTATTCATTCATTCAATTATTCATTCATTCATTCATTTATTTATGGCACCGCCAATACAATGCCTCACCGACCGCCCCTGGGAGCACCTATAAGAAATTGTTGAACCCTTTTAGGTATATGGTACAGCTAGAGAAGGTGATCCGTAGTTCCTTTATTGTACAGAAGAAAACATTTTTTCCAATTCAGTAGCCATATTTGCAACTATTTCTTTCCATACAGTTGGATCTTCATATGGGTTGGTTGAAATTACCTCCCGCATCAATATTGGACCATCATTAATGGTAAAGCGTAATCTTTCTTGGGTCATTTTGTAAGAAAAATGCTAACCGTGAAGCCTCACGTTAAATGAACTGTAACGTGTCCGGTTATCGGTTACCTGTTTACAGTAAACGTGCGCATGTGCAAAACATCGCTCACGTGACACTAACGTCTACGGTAACTGCCAAGAATATAGGCAAGAACTCCCTACTAATGGAAAGTCCAAGAGATTTCACTTTCAGATTTCAATTGTGTTAATTTGTGACCACCGGAACAGGTCGTCTATTCTTTTATAACATCCTCCAGTTTTAAATAGCTCGTTATGTTGCCAGTGGCGCTCACCGGCAAACTTGAAGCATACATATTCGTGTGGGATGTCAGAGACCTTGCGAGACAACCGAGGCTTTAATTATTTGTTTATAGAACGATTGTTGCCGGTGCAGTGAAACGGCAAACCTTGCATTTTCGTGCTTATTCTTTATGTGTAACAGTAATATGGTGAATGATTTAAAGTTAAAAGTAAAATAAGAAGAACGGCATCACAATTTGCGGATAAAGTGCGTTTGTGTGATCAAAACCTTTTAAATCGCTCCTTAGTTCGCGTTCTTTTGGTGAAAAATGTCACACAATTTCAACAGGAAGGCTAACTCGGATCTTAAACATTTAAAAACTAAATCACACGATCACATATTTAATTTTGATCATTTCTGCCACCAGTGTATTTGCAAAACGACCTTTTTCAGCGCTCCGCAGAACACACACTTATCTAAAAAACACTGAAACCCAATATAGACTTTCATCTCTGTCCTTGTTATCAGTGGAAAATGGGTTGTTTAATAAACTTAAAAAGCAACAGCAAGCAACATTTGAAAACTCTGTCATTGATGTTTTCTTGGAGAAGAATTGACACATTGAACTGAAATACAAATAGGCACTGTAAATTGATGATAATAATGATGATCATGATGATGATGATAGTAGACACTACAGGTCATGTAGGCCCTTAGACTCTCTCACCACCCTCTTCCATTCTACTCGGTCCTCTGCTTTTCTTCTCCACCCTTTAACCCCCAACTTTCTCAAGTCATCTTCTACATCATCTACCCATCTTTTTCTGGGTCTTCCTCTTCTCCTTCTGCCATCCAGCATTACTATGAATATATTCTTAACTACACTGGTTTCCGGCATTCTCTGCACAGGGCCAATCCACCTAATTCTTCCTTATTTAATTTTCACTACTATAAATAGGCACAAATAGGCACCGTAACTCCAAGTTAGTCCACATTCTCCATTCGTCCAAGTCCCTTGTCACTCCAAATATATTCCTCAAAATCTTCCTTTCCCATCATAATAACTATTGTTATTTTTCTCATGTAATTTAACTGTAGGTTCTCTTCTTTTTAAACCCCCATCATCTCCCATCTTCATATTTTGGTTTTAGCTAATAAATATAAAACACAAAATATTACCAATTAAAAAATTAATAAAATAAATGGCGCTGCCTTCTAGTCTATATACAACTTATTTTAGTTTCATAGCTCTTCTAGTCTATGGGCACTTTTCAGTTAAAATACTTTTTCAGCTGTTTAGCAAAACAGCTTTTCCTCGAATGAGCTTTTATACCTTTTTCAATGATAACTGATCTTTATCCTAGTGTAGTATGAGCAAATATCAGTATTTTAATTAGTCATTTGTTTTGAATCAATATAATTACTTTATATACATAAATGGCAATGACTGTTAGAATTTTATGCCCTTTTAAAAGTGGGCTTACATGTGCCTGTAGCTTTTAATTGATAAATACAACGTATGCATCTTTTCGTAGTAATAATAAACTTTATTTTGTCACATCACTCTCTCCCAAAATTTCAATGTCATATTCAATGTTCACATATATTATTCCATAATATATAGATCTAAGTTGTATTTCATTAAGGCAGTTTGCTAAGTATTTTAGTAGATATCTGTTTTTCGTGATTTTTTAAACCATCATTTATTGAGTTTCATGTTTAAGGTGTTTATTGAGGTATATTCCTCAGAAGTTATAGACATTTTTCTACTTTAGTATTATTGAAATTATGGTGAAACGGATTAAAGGAAAGATGATGATGATGATGATGATGATGATGATGATGATGATGATGATGATGATGATGGACGATGATGTAGTTGGTGGAATGAATGACAGAGGAGACCGGAGGAAACCTGCCCAGATACCGCCTTGTGCATCACAAATCCCATATATGGTTCCTAGGATCAGACCTGGACCACTTGATGAGCTATCTAACTCTACCAATCTCCCCCAACCGCCTTGGTAGCGTAGATGGTAGCATGTCTGCCTCACGTTCAAGAGGTTCCAAGTTCGAATCTCGGTCAGAGTGAGTTGCCTGAATAAAGTTTTTCCAGGGTTTTTCCCTTATCCTGAAAGACGAATGTAGAGTAACTAAGCTTTATGGACCTCGGACTCATTTGAGCATCATCTCACGAATTTCATTCATCATCCGATATGACTTAATGTTAGAGGACATTAAATAAATAATAATCTACCGCCAGCCTCTGTAGCGTAAGTGGTAGATTGTCTGCCTCACGTTCAAGAAGTCCCGAGTTCGAATCTCGGTTAGGTGAGGTAACGTATAAGGTTTTTCTGCGGATTTTCCTTATTCTAAAAGATGAATGTCTGGTAACTGAGTTCTGTAGACGCTGGGCTAATTTGATTATAATAACACCAATTTCATTTATCATCCGATATGACAACCTTGGATGATGTTAATTAAAAAGTAAAAATACAATCCTTACACACACAACTCTGGAGGCTATTTCATTGCGTAAGGTAAGGGCATTGCGGTTGTTTAATAGTTTAAAAAAATTAGATGTCTATAAAATGTTAAATTTAAAAAAAAAATTACAGTAATTACAATAAGAACTTATATCTTCAAGTAATGTTAACACATTTGCATGGTGCTAAATATTCTCTTGTATATACAATGGGAACAAAATAATTCAGCACGCTTAAGATAGACGTAACCCATGGTGTAACTCTGTTCTCTGCATGGGAATGTGGGAAAAGAAGAATAATGCCTTTCCGTTTGAGAAACGTATAAAGTATTGGTCAATTCAAACCAATAACAAGAAATAATTTGGAACTGGTACCTCCAAAAAAAAATATATTTGACATAAATCTATATTTTTTGGGGTAGTATGATTTTAGCTAACTCTTATGCAATTCATACTATACTTCACTGCTCTTCAAGTGTAGCATGTGCGCCATCTTTGTTGCATAGTTCACTCTTCTCCCGTTAGAGCAGCACACGATCAAAATTAAATCTCTTGTAGAGAAAGCTTTAAACTATATCTGTGTAAAATTTCAACATTCCAGCTGCAATACAATTGCAGAAAAAAAATGTACAATACTTTTCAATCCGTCCTCATAGTAGGTCATGTTTTCCTTTCTTCCTTTAAATTTCTTTGGATGATTTTGGGTATTCTTCCTTCTTCCATTTCAAGTGCATGGCTGTACCACTGAATTTGTCCGTCACTTGCATAAGCAGTGGCGGTGGTGATTTATCAAAAATTTTATGGAATGAATAAAAGCATTTGAGACTAAAATACAGTATGTGACGAGCTTCAACTTAGTTTCACTTAACAAAAATTAAGTGTGTTAGCTAATATTACACTTGTGGCTACATAAGGAGGAGCAAGACATGATTTGAACATTTTGTAGAAATAAAAGTATTCCTTATGTATTTACATATAGTTTTTATTTTGTGCATTTACCAAAGGATAAATACTGGTCTTCTGCTAATGTACAGGAGATCCAGCTAACAATGCTGGTTATTTCACATACACTAAATTCATTATTTTAGATTAATGTTAAGCACATGATGAAAAAGCTGTACAAGATTAAGTAAATAATTTACTATACTCTTTAAATATATAGGCAAAGGATGTATGGTGACAACAATTAAGGGCCATTTTTTTAACATTTACGCCTTTATAGTGATAAGCTAGGTATTTTCTTTTTAATACTTCCCAAGCAAATTTCTGAACACAATCTGTATACCTCTGCAGCATTTGTGTTATCTAAATGGGAGTCAACTCCATGACATACAGTGGAAGAAAGGGGTATTTTCGTAGAGGTAGCAAAGCTGCATTTTTTGTCAGTTATTATATTTGCTGTAACCAACAAAAATGGCTGTGGTACATTTAAGAGATTTGTACTGGTAAGGAAGATGGATAAGTAGTTTAATGATAAGGGAAAATCAATAAATGTAATTCAATAAATTATAATATTTAGTGACAAAACTTCACTTATCTTTGATATTAACATTGTGACAAAAGATGCAAAATGTTCACCTTCAAAACTTCTTTATTTTCACCAAAATCGTTAGCTTAGTGACAACATACAATTATCCTTTATTTTACACAAATGCAACACTGACACATCTCTACAATGTTCCATTAAGTCTCTGTACCATGCACCCTTTGTGCTGCTATAATCTTTCTGAACTAGACACAGGTTCATCTCTAACACAGAGCTAAACACTAATTCTGAACATAACTTTGATATTCATACATACACTACTTTGCTGCCAGTTCGATAGACCATCAATCCCTCTCTTGGAGTCACACTTACTGACCCCTGCACGGCTTCCTTCCCGTTCCACTACTCTCTACTGATTACTGACTGCTTCAGATCTTGCATCAGCTTTTAAACATCTGCCAATATTTCTGGAACTAGAAGCCTCTGGCGTTATGTTTGCGAAAGGTCTTTTGAATAGTAATAATATAACTTGCTTTCTTAATGTCAGCTGTCCTTGAATACCTGCTTATTTCTCACAGCATCTTCTTTCAGGTGTATTTGAATGTGCATTACTTTCTAACAGCAGACTTGCGCAATCACTGATGTAGCAATATATATATCATAATAGGAGTACTTTTGCAGACTGTCATGGAGTACTTTTGCAGACTGTCATTTGCATCATTAGCAACTTTTTTTTGTTTACTATCGTTATAGCTACTAGGTGATGTACTGTTTCTTGTTGTATTGCCTAACTTGAATTGTTATATAGAATAAAAAGAAGTATTTCAGAAAGTGGAGTGCCATTGTTACTAAAATTAGGCAAATAAGTCAACCTTGTATATACTTTTCTCCACTTACAAGTTTTCTGATGAAGACTAGTTTCTGGGAACCTCTTCCCTATCGTCAGTTCTGTGGTTGACTGATGATGCATCCGGTGTCTGCATCTGGCTTGGTGTCGTGCTGCCATCTAATGTTCTGGTAAGTTTGATGACGTCATCTACCACGGGAATTTCAAAATTCATCAGGCTAGTGGAATCTGTTACCCTTAACACCCATATCCGTGATGTAAGGGAGGGAAAAAAGTTCTTTCATTCTAGTTTCCAAATGATGTTTCATTTTACCAGTGTAAACTCCATTACAATCAAACAACTAAATTGATAAATACCAGACTTTTTATAATTAAAAATTGTACCTGTTTTAGAAAACTGAACCATTTTTGGGGTTGTATTTACCTTAAAGAACTAAAATTATTTTATGCTACTTAAAAATGTTGTAATTTTTTCTTACTGTATATATATATATATATATATATATATATATGTATATCAAAGATAAGTGAAGTTTAGTCACTAATTATTAAAATTTATTGAATATTTATCAATAGATATTAAAAGCAGAAGCATTATTAACAGTGAAGTATTCTTCATATTTGAGTTTGATTTATGAGTCACTATGTCTACACTCGAACTTCACTCACTTGCTGTTGTTAATTGAAACGTTTTCAAGATCATTCGATCTCATCCTCAGCTGTTTGGTGACTTTTTTTTTTTCTTTTTTTATTAATAAGTTTAATTTTTCGTGAACCTGCATTTCGAAATTTTGTCAAATGTGTATTCCTAATTGTTTGGTTAGTTCTAGGTGTAGGCTGTATAACTCCAGGTCTATTTTATTTATGTAGCTGTAATGTTTCGAAATTTCCAGTTTTATCACGTATTTTTCCACCAGTTTTTGTCTTCTGTGATTACTATTGTGTTTGACCGTTTGCTTTACAAAAGTTGGCGTGATATTGTGTCTGAGGCAAAGTTTTAGGAATTTAATGTCCGCCGTTGCGTATCTTCTTTTTGTCTGCAATTTTAAGTATTTTTTTTAAGTCTTTCTTTTTGTAGCATAATTCCGTATTAAAGTTCGTAAACATGCATCCTACCTCGTCTCCATTTTCTTCCGTCGCCAAGTTGCTTCTTTGGTTTGTGATACCAAACGTCATAAATATTAAAAGCAGAAGCATTATTAACAGTGAAGTATTCTTCATATTTGAGTTTGATTTATGAGTCACTATGTTTACACTCGAACTTCACTCACTTGCTGTTGTTAATTGAAACATTTTCAAGATCATTCGATCTCATCCTCAGCTGTTTCAGTCACCAAACAGCTGAGGATGAGATCGAATGATCTCGAAAACATTTCAATTAACAAGAGCAAGTGAGTGAAGTTCGAGTGTAAACATAGTGACTCATAAATCAAACTCAAATTTATCAATAGCTTCATTTTTTTTTATTTTCAATAAATGCAATTTACGTTTTTAAGTATTGGCTTATTTCAATATACCTTTTAGATTTATTAGCTAAAACATTTCAAGTGATATTATGGTAGACCCAAAATTAATGGTAGCTGAAGGTTCACCACTAGCAGTGAAGCGCGACGCAGCCATATGTCAAAGGGCAGGGAGAAGTTATATGGAGTAATAAGACAAAATGAAAACATTTTATAGGGTATTACTGTATCTGTCAAGTAAACATAAACTTGGCGTGCATGCTAATTTAACAGGTAATTTGAAAATCATACCTTAAATTGGTAACACAAATGTGTGCAGGCCAAGCAAATACTTTCTTATGGCAAAGCTGCTGTATCTGCCTCATTATCATTGTATTCATCTTCATCCTCGCTTCTGACTATATCTGAATCATCGCTGTCTTCCTCTGAATTGATGATAATTGGCTGCAGTATTTCTTCCCATTTTAAAGAAACAATATACTCTTGCTTTGGTGACGCAACACTTCCTGTTTATGTATTATTGGTTCACTTTTACTGCTCGCACCATGTTCACTATGTGACATTTTGACAAATCCAACAAAGAATATTAGAATATCCAACAAAGAATATTTCCAGCAAGTACCCAGCTAGAATCTTCTGAAGATGCTCGTCGGAGATATGAGCGAAATGTCAGGAGAATTTTCATCCTCTGGACCATGGCCCACAAGTCCGGGAAATACATTCTATTGAAAGAATATTAAATTAAACACCAATAAAACAACTCCACACAATCAGTACAATTGAATTACAGAAACTGAAATTACCACCATTAACATGAAAGCAGAAATCCAAACTGAAAATATAATAGCTTAAGACATTCAGTTCCTTATCCTAGCCATGCGGTTCTGTTATCTTTGTTGAGTCACAAGAAACAAAACAGTAGATAATGAAAGGATTTGAACAGATGGTTGTTCTCTTTCCTGTTGTAAAAATAAATTTTGAGGGCGCAAATAACCAGCTTTACAGCGTGACTTCACAGCTTGTTTAACTATACAACACAGCAAGGCATGGCAAGCATCTGATTGGATTAATATAATTTTGAGTCAAACTAGTACTCAAAGCTCCAATTTACCTAAAAAGAAAGGGAAAAAAAAATGGTTTAACCATGAATACTGGGACTTAAGTACTTAAAGCGTATTAAGTCACCACAAAAAGGTGCATATCTCATTGTATATGAGAACCCCTAGTGATTTACCAGGAAACACATGAGTCAGTTGGAGAATTTAATGATGTCATGCCGGCATGTTGGCCATAGTACCAATAGACGATAGGGGCATCTCTGTCGGTTCTCCTCAAACCCAAACTTCATATTCATCAAGAAACCGACAGAGATGCCCCTATCACCTACAAGGAGTTCACCAAACCAACACTCAGTAGTCGACATTAGCTGAAGATGTTAGGAAGGTCCCAACAAAATGTGTTTTAGGTAAACACTAGCAATAAATGGAGCATTGAGTACTAGTTTGACTCAAAATTATATTAATTTTGTGCTTCATTGTATCACAGTCCTTACTCATAGGAATCTGAATGGATGTTGTGTTGACCTGCTCCTCCCGCCAACCGCCATTAAATTTTGGGTCTGCCATAATATTGTTATCTACGCACTGAGACAAATAAAGGTTGTTAACACAGATTAATAGATCTACAGCTCAAACCTTGCCAGCACTGTTCTTTTATTATTCAGGTTTATCTATGTTCCAGGCCTAAACTTTTCCTTCTCTTATTGTTATTTCATTTCATGTATCATCGGTGTGACCACCTGGTGCTGTATTAAGTAAGTGAGCAATAAACATATTTTTAACATTACTATTGTTATTATTACTCTTCTTCTTGAGTTAAATGTACTCTAAGTGCATTCTTATTACATTCACCTTCTACAATCTACATAACCAAAAAATTTAGTAGCCCCCGTTTTTATACTGTTTTTATTACACTGTCCACTTTCTCTCCAGAAAAATATGACAAATATTCTAATAAATTATTATATTTTACTTAATGGTTAATAAGGATTTATGAATGTTCACAAAGCTTAATAATATTTGTACAAGGCATTCTATACTAGTATGCACATCAGTAAAAGTAAAATAAGAAAGTAAGTTTATAACATTTTTCAAAAACACTCTCTTAACTTGGAACTGGGGTTGGGTCACCTTTTCTCCTGGAATCTTTATGAAGGTCAAGGTCAGTCAACTTAAGCTTTAATTCTATTTTGATGGGCAGTGATTGTTGTCACCATATATCCTTCAAATTATGTAATACAGTCTCTGGTAATTAGTCTCTATGGGTTTTGGAATATCCGAGTTCCAGAGAGGTGAGGGGGACTGTAGGATTTGCTCTCCAAAACGAAGAATCAGTCAGTAGGCGAGCTAAACCATACAGCATCACAAGGAACAACACAGTAGATAACATGATGACGTAGTGCGAGATGGAACTGCCAATCTCCAGCCAGCTTCCACGATTCTTTACTAAATGAAGGAAGTGTAACCCCATGAGATCACTCAGGATGAGCACAATTAAAAACAGTTTCTCTGTCGGCGCCTGAAAATACAAACAAACTGATGTATTATTACATTACTTTCTTTACACAAACAACTTATAAATATTAAATTATAGATGAGTCGTATTTATTACACATCGGCTTCACTTACGTACCTATGTTGAGGACATGTTTCGCGAACCATCGTTCGCATCGTCGGCTCTAATGTGACTAAAGCTTGATCCATTAGAGCCGACGATGCAAACGATGGTTCGCAAAACATGTCCTCAATATAGGTACGTAAGTGAAGCCGATGTGTAATAAATACAACTCATGTATAATTTAATAATTATTTCGCTTCACTGTGGTGTTCCAATACAGTTAAATTTCGATATAACTTACAATTAATTCATTCTTTTATACTTTTTTATATTACTCCCAAGAAAGATCTTCAAATTGCAATAGTTGAATGAGGGCAAAATGACTAAAAGGTAGACATTTCAGAATTTTGGGAGAAAATAGAAGAAACTGAGCAGTCATTTTAGATGCTTCACATATAAATACAAAATTTTAGGTACATAGATTAAATTTTACAATTTTACTTTGTCTACCACATTAGTACGGAGAGGAAATATTGTGCTCCACACAGAAATTTGATATCAAAATTTCACCATAAACGTATATTTTGAGATTCTCCTGGGTGGGTGGATGAATGAATGAATGAATGAATGAATGAATGAATGAGTGAGTGATGAGTGAGTGAGTGAGTGAGTGAATGAAGCACTTTCATAAAACGTGTCTGTATGAACGTCTGTGATCATAAATCAAAACTAATAAGCCGGAGAAAATATCAAGAGTTCTTTTTCTTTTAATTTATGCTCTCCAACGTTAAGTTACATGAACAATGAATGAAATTATGTCCAAATGAGTACAGGATCCATAAAGCTTAAGAGTTACCATTCATCTTTCAGGTTAAGGGAAAACCCGGAAAAACCTTATCCAGATAACTCACCCTGACAAAGAATCAAACTAGGGACCTCTTGAACGTGAGGCAGACTATCTATGGTACAGAGACGAGCTATTATAAGTTTAGTCAACTACCAAAGATTTAACAGATTTTCACTTTCTCCCAACATAAAATGTCTTTAATATAGGGGGGGAAAAAATATTTTTATTTTCCCAAAAAAGGCTCAGACAATTTTGATTAAAATGTCATTATGTTTAGTATTTAAAAGTTAAATTTTATGTATTTCTTGAATTTTCTGGGGATAGCTTCTGAAGCCTTCTTCGCTGGATGCCTTTTATTTTAACTTGTAAAACAAACTACATAAAAAATTATTAATTTTTAGATGAGTTGTATTTATTACACATCTGCTTCACTTTCGTACCTATTTTGAGGACATGTTTCGCAAATCATCGTTTGCATCTACGGCTCTTATGCGACTAAAGCTTGATCCAGCGGTGTGGGTAATTCTGGGGTTGCTGCTGCCATCTGTTGATTTAGTGATGAACTTAAATGTTGGATTCTCTTCTGGCGGGATTTCAAAGTTCATTAGTTGGTTTTTATGTTTTTCTATGTATATCCTCTCCCATATGACGAGTTCACTATGTTTTTGTACGTATTTTAGTAATTCTGTGCTATCTTCAATTTCATGATTTTCAGACCAGAAATGAGCTGCTATTGCGGACTTATCAATATTTTTGTATCTTAAGTGCCTGAAGTGTTCTTTCTTTCTAGTGCCTATGTTTCTTTTTGTCCTCCCTATGTAAATTTTTTCACAGTCTTTACACTTAATCTTGTAAATGCCTGACTTTTCCTCTGGTTTTATCTTATCAGTATTATTACTGTGAAGTAGGTTAGGCCCTACAAACAAATAGATGATGCTTTGAAACTACTCAACCTGCAAGAACCCAGCATACAATTCACAGTGGAAACTGAAGAGGACTGTACTCTACCTTTTTTAGACCTTAAAATCAAAAAAAGCAATGAAAAACTAGAATTTGGCATCCATAGAAAAACAACACATACAGATAATTACATCAAAGCAAATAGTTTCAACCCAATTCCACACAAACATGCAACCATCAACAGTCTCACACACAGATTAGTAAATCTACCTCTCAGCCAGCAAGAATATCAAAACGAATACCATCAAATCTTAAAAACTGCAATTAAAAATGGATATGGAAAAAACCTTGTAGATAAAAAACTAAAATCATTCAAACTTCAAAAGAGATTAAAACAGATCACAGCTCTCACACCAATAAAACCAGAAATTAGATTTGCTAAATTTACTTACCACCCCTGGGCCACAAAAAAGTTCCAAAAAATATTCCAGAAATACAATATAACATTGGCACCAAAAAACAATTACCACATTAAAAACCTACTTCACAGTAATAATACTGATAAGATAAAACCAGAGGAAAAGTCAGACATTTACAAGATTAAGTGTAAAGACTGTGAAAAAATTTACATAGGGAGGACAAAAAGAAACATAGGCACTAGAAAGAAAGAACACTTCAGGCACTTAAGATACAAAAATATTGATAAGTCCGCAATAGCAGCTCATTTCTGGTCTGAAAATCATGAAATTGAAGATAGCACAGAATTACTAAAATACGTACAAAAACATAGTGAACTTGTCGTATGGGAGAGGATATACATAGAAAAACATAAAAACCAACTAATGAACTTTGAAATCCCGCCAGAAGAGAATCCCATATTTAAGTTCATCACTAAATCAACAGATGGCAGCAGCAACCCCAGAATTACCCACACCGTTGGATCAAGCTTTAGTCGCATAAGAGCCGTAGATGCAAACGATGATTTGCGAAACATGTCCTCAAAATAGGTACGAAAGTGAAGCAGATGTGTAATAAATATGACTCATCTAAAAATTAATAATTTTTCGCTTCACTGTGGTGTTCCA
The DNA here is from genome assembly GCA_030765055.1 of Mantis religiosa. NCBI lineage: Eukaryota > Metazoa > Arthropoda > Insecta > Mantodea > Mantidae > Mantis > Mantis religiosa. Next base: position 181,619,263 of record CM060953.1, on the reverse strand, counting down.
ATACAGTTAAATCTCGATACATAAAAAATGTTGATATTATTATGGCACATAGTTTATGTAAAAATTGTTTGTTTTCCAAGATATTCATTGCTATTGACTTGAATTCTCAAACCTTTTGTACTTGTTCAATGTTAAGTAGCTATTCATCTTTTGTTTTTAGTGGTCATGCAAAGAGAACAATTTCAAAGTTATGCTGTAGCAACTTGCTCTTAAAAGATTTAACTATCGTTAGTCTTTGTATTTTTCTTGTACATATGACAAATTATGTAATAAAACTATTTTTGCAAAGGCTTCAAATTTGATTAACATGAAACAGATAGAAGAACAGTTTGCAGAAAGTCATGTGAATACAACATACCAGAAGTTGTTTTAAGAAGCAAGATTTTGTCAGTCTCTTATGATTTACAAGTTATACAAATTATATTGGCTGTAGGCCAATTCTGAACACGACTCTTGATATTCACACATAAACTGCTTCACTGCCTATTCCACAGCCCATTGATTCTTCACTACAGAGCTGCACTTACTGACACATGAACAGCTTTGTGCACTCCCACAGCCTGCTGACTCCTCACCATGCAGCTTGGAACGTACCACACTTCTATGCACTGCTCAAAGAACAGCTGATTCGTGAACTACCTCACTGAGTCGGCTCTTCCTCGCGGAGCTGTGTGTTTGTACACACACACTCTAAAACTCATTATTCTCTTCTCTAGAACTCACATTGGCTTTATACACCTGTCGGGTGTAAACAGAAACTTCTGGAACTGGAAACCTCTCAAATTACAGTCTCAAAAGGTCTTTTGCATAGTGACAGCATACCCGCGCCTGCCTCGTGACGTCAGCTAGTGGCTGCCATTGAAGGCACGTTCTCTTCCACACATCCATACAACAGAGCCTGACTGGTTGCCTCATCCACAGTTGACCCTCCTACCAAGGACAGCAATGGTGATGTAACCTCTCAGCAGACCAAGCCGATATGACAATTTTTCAAAATATCTCTAACATATACTATTTGAATCAAACTTGTTAGGACCATTTGTAAGAAAACCAACATTTTCAAAAACCTTTTTCCATAATGAAATAGGCTGTTCATATATAAACCTTAATCTAAAAATAATGTTTTTGGATTCATGGAACTCAAAACATATTTCCAATGAAATCTCAGTATCAAATACAATACCCTCATTACTTATTATGTATGTGAGATAGAAAATAAAAATGACATGGACTGGCAAATAACATATATTGTGATCATAATAGGCACTATATCTTTGACTGAAATCATGATTTCATATGTGACAGTTACACACGTACCTGAACAATTATGTTGAGTGCCCGGAAACAGCAGGTAACAGCTAGAAATGGCAACATAACTTTCCATAAAATAAGTATTGTCATCACAAAAGGTGAAAATACTGTAAGAAAACACCTAACCCAGGTGGGATCAAAAGAGTTAATACTGGCTATATTTCCTGTTCCAAAAAAGGAGAGGATAATATAGAAAAGCTGAAAATTCCAGTTAAGGAAATATAATATGTGCATTAGAAGAATTGTCTCAGTCAATCAGTTTTAAATTCCTCCAACATCAAAAGGTTGAAAAGGCACAGGGCACAAAAAATTTACCAAAATTTTTAAAACTTGGAATTTTTTATGTTTGTCACCAAATTTTAATGCTGTTTTGCTTAATGTGAGTACAGAGGGCTTTTTAGGCACTTTATTTTAAACAAATTTTTTAAATGATGTCCAACCTAAAGGCATACATACACTCCTGGAAATGGAAATAAGAACACATTGACGCCGGTGTGTCAGACCCACCATACTTGCTCCGGACACTGCGAGAGGGCTATACAAGCAATGATCACACGCACGGCACAGCGGACACATCAGGAACCGCGGTGTTGGCCGTCGAATGGCGCTAGCTACGCAGCGTTTGAGCACCGCCGCCGTCAGTGTCAGCCAGTTTGCCGTGGCATACGGAACTCCATCGCAGTCTTTAACACTGGTAGCATGCCGCGATAGCATGGACGTGAACCGTATGTGCAGTTGACGGACTTTGAGCGAGTGCGTATAGTGGGCATGCGGGAGGCCGGGTGGACGTACCACCGAATTGCTCAACACGTGGGGCGTGAGGTCTCCACAGTACATCGATGTTGTCCCCAGTGGTTGGTGGAAGGTGCACGTGCCCGTCGACCTGGGACCGGACCGCAGCGACGCACGGATGCACGCCAAGACCGTCGGATCCTACGCAGTGCCGTAGGGGACCGCACTGCCACTTTCCAGCAAATTAGGGACACTGTTGCTCCTGGGGTATCGGCGAGGACCATTCGCAACCGTCTTCATGAAGCTGGGCTATGGTCCCGCGCACCGTTAGGCCGTCTTCCGCTCACGCCCCAACATCGTGCAGCCCTCCTCCATAGGTGTCGCGACAGGCATGAATGGAGGGACGAATGGAGACGTGTCGTCTTCAGCGATGAGAGTCGCTTCTGCCTTGGTGCCAATGATGGTCGTATGCATGTTTGGCGCCGTGCAGGTGAGTGCCACAATCAGGACTGCATATGACTGAGGCACACAGGGCCAACACCCGGCATCATGGAGTGGGGAGCGATCTCCTACACTGGCCGTACACCTCAGGTGATCGTCGAGGGTACACTGAATAGTGCACGGTACATCCAAACTGTCATCTAACCCATCGTTCTACCATTCCTAGACCGGCAAGGGAACTTGCTGTTCTAACAGGACAACGCACGTCCGCATGTATCCCGTGCCACCAAACGTGCTCTAGAAGGTGTAACGTCAACTACCCTGGCCAGCAAGATCTACGGATCTGTCCCCCATTGAGCATGTTTGGGACTGGATGAAACGTCGTCTCACGCGGTCTGCACGTCCAGTACGAACGCTGGTCCAACTGAGGCGCCAGCTGGAAATGACATGGCAAGCCATTCCACAGGACTACATCCAGCATCTCTACGATCGTCTCCATGGGAGAATAGCAGCCTGCATTGCTGCGAAAGGTGGATATACACGGTACTAGTGCCGACATTGTGCATGCTCTGTTGCCTGTGTCTATGTGCCTATGGTTCTGTCAGTGTGATCATGTGATGTATCTGACCACAGGAATGTGTCAATAAAGTTTTCCCTTCCTGGGACAATGAATTCACGGTGTTCTTATTTCAATTTCCAGGAGTGTATATTCTTTTAAAATTACATCAATATCAACAAATTTCCTTCTACTGCATTGCACTTACAAAGAGATATTTTAGCTATAATTTTGATAAAAGTTGTGACAGTTGTGAAAAAAGTATATTTAAAATAGTACTCATGCCCTAGTGTTTACAATTCTTTAATTAATAATACCTCACCAAAGAAGTCCAGAATACAAATACTATTATAAATCAAACCTTTCACATAATTACTGTAATTATTTACCTCTATGCAATAATAAAAGATTTAATTACCTATTTAAAATCTCTCAATAGTCTGAATCCCACCTCAAAGTTACTGCAAATTGTACAGCAGCTGTTATTGGTATCCTTACCTCTATAATATGACCTACTCTTCAACTCTACTTCAATCAATACTATAATACAAGAACATTCCATCAATTTACCAAATAACATAGTGGTTTAACTATGAAGCCAGGGACTTAAGTACTTCCAGCAGAGTAAGTCGCCACAAAAGGTGCGTGTCTCATAGCATACGAGAACACCTAGTGGTCTACCGGGAAACATAAAAGTCAGTTGGAGAATTTAATGTCATGTCGGCATGTTGGCCATAGTAGCTCAGTGGTTTACTGTAACCGCACAGACATCGGGAGATCTGAGGTTCAAATCCCAGCTATAGCATTGAATTTTTCAGTCTGGCTCTATTCATCCAAACCTTAGCCTACACACGGTTAGTGTGGAAGATATGATTTCCATAGAAAAGTTTTTATTTTTGCCAATGGTTTGATTTCATCCATTCTTTTAAGGGATTCAGATAATAAGTATGCTATGGTGGTAGATCAGCAATGCCCATCAATGCCCACTTAAAGCATATTTTCTTTATTCATGGTGGATTTGATCTGCTTTCAAAGAGTACAAAACATTAAAAGGATACAAAGAAGTAGGCCCTTCGAAAATCCCCAGATGTGAGTGAGCGTCCCTGTTCATACACTGAGCTGAATATGTAATCCTGAAACTGAAAAAATATATCCTTAAGTAACTAGAAGTACTTATTATAACATGATAAACATTAAAATACTCAGAGCTCCTTAAACAAGTTGTGTAGAAAAGTGAATCGAGAAGATATTGACACACTGCTTCACTCACATTGTTTTTTCACAGGACATGTTTCAAGAGCTTTTGCTCTTATCAGTTGGTACTCGACTAGTGCAAATTGTGGTGGTTTCCTCTTTCTCTGTATTATCGATAGATGGCATGTCAAAGATGTCCGGTGGTGGAGTTTCAAAGTTCATGACTCTATGACGATTTTTCTTAATGAAGATTTTTTCCCATACGGAAAGGTCTATGGGTGATTAACGTATTTTATTAAAAATGTTTCCAAGTTGATGTCATGTCTAGTATTCAAAAAATGAAAAGCCACTGCTGATTTTTCTGTTTTACAATTTTTAATGTTTCTTATATTAGTTCTGATGTCATTTCTTTTTGTTTTTCCTATATAAATTTTAGGGCAAGTTTCACATTTGATGTCATAGATTCCTGGTTTTTCTTTGGTAGTAATTGAATTTTTTTTTGGGGGGGGGCTTTTAACAAATTTCTGATATTAAACCTATTTAATATCAGAAATTTGTTAAAAGGCCCCCCCCCCCAAAAAAAAAAAATTCAATTACTACGAAAGAAAAACCAGGAATCTATGAGATCAAATGTGAAACTTGCCCTAAAATTTATATTGGAAAAACAAAAATAAATATTGACATCAGAACTAAAGAACATAAAAGAAACATTAAAAATGGTGAAACAGAAAAATCAGCAGTAGCTTTTCATTTTTTGAATACTAGACATGACATCAACTTGGAAACATCTTTAATAAAATATGTTAATCACCCCATAGACCTTTCTGTATGGGAAAAAATCTTCATTAACAAAAATCGTCATAGAGTCATGAACTTTGAAACTCCACCACCGGATATCTTTGACATGCCATTTATAGATGATACAGAGAAAGAGGAAACCACCACAATTTGCACTAGTCGAGTACCAACTGATAAGAGCAAAAGCTCTTGAAACATGTCCTGTGAAAAAAACAGTGTGAGTGAAGCAGTGTGTCAATATCTTCTCGATTCACTTTTGTGCTAAGTTGTGCTTCACTGTCTCTACGCTTCTTCCAAGTTTATACTTTAAGTTGTGTAGAATTTCTACACAAGAATTCCAATAACAATATAAGTAGGTACATTTTATGATATATGGCTAAATAGGTTAAATAGTTATATATAAATTGAAGAAAATATTTTCAAAGAAATATAAAATATTTATAAAAAGAATGTTTGGTTTAAAGCCAAAACTGCTACTGCCACACACAGTAAAATTCTTAACATTTGCAGAATAAAAACCTCCTAAAACTTAGCTCATAAACTATAAGTCCAAGAAAGATTTGAATTTCCAATCTCAAACAAATTCTTTCCCCTTCTATGACAAACTCTACCAACATGCTATAATAGTGCTGTAGCATGCACATAAAAATAAAACGTACTGCAAAGCAATGCATTCCTTGATATGTGTGCTAATATGGCTTAATTTTAAGAATAAATAACTAACCTTCAACTGCAAACATAACAATTTTTTTAAGATCAGAAACATCCTGTGTAATAAGAAACACTTACATCGATATGGTTCAGTAACTATTCAATGCATGGAGTTACAATATCTTAACTAATCTAAGGCCTCATTACAAATCTAATTTAACTTCTTTTTTGTACCTTTGTGTGTGTTTCATGCACATTTCACTATACATGTCACATCAAAGCTGTTGAATACAGTATTACTTGAAATTAAATTATAATTGGGAATGGAAATATCAAAAGAAAACACTCCAGGCCTAAGTTTAGGGTGCTTCTCTAGCATTTGCCAGTTATGAAGACTGAGAAAAATCTGGTAAAAAGCTCAGTCAGGAAAGATGATCATGGTCAGACCTTCCATTTGCAACACTAAGCTTTAACAACACTGGCTACTTTTGTGAATTTAAAATGTAATTTAAAATTTAAAATTTGGCACCTCAGAAACAAAAAATATTAAACACAAGATTCACTGTAAAATCAGGTAAGTGCATTTGGAATTAGCAAACAAATTTTTTTGCAACTACTGAAATTGTAAGAAACTATAACTTATAAATTCACAAGATAACATTTTATTACATGAAAAAAATTAATTAAATTAGTTTAAAACAAATATAAAACATAATCATACCATTTTAAAAGTATTTGTGCATGCTTTTTGGCATTAATCCATGATAAGAAAAAAAGAGTTGTTAGATATTTAGTACAGAGGTACCTTAGAAATGAGGTAATTTTTAGAATTCCCATTATTGCTGCTCACCTGTTTCTTACTCGAGCCAGTACTGTAGTGTTCCAGAGCCAACCAACAGAGCAGGTTCAGGAGAAGGGCAAGAAAGAACAAAGCTTCATGACTGGCACTGAGTAGCAGGAACGGTACTGCCAATGCCAGACTTACACTCAAAAGGCGAGGAAGAAGCCAACGTGAGCTAAGTAATGGAAGCAATAAGGATAAAACTGAAACAAAAGGAAATGACATATGTTCAGTACTGGTTTATAACTTATAAATGTAACTGAATTAATTTTTCTATTACATATAAGCCCGCCTCGGTAGCATGTCTGCCTCATGTTCAAGAGGTCCCGAGTTTGAATCTTGGTCAGGGTGACTTACCTGGATAAGGTTTTTTCCAGCTTTCCCTTATCCTGAAAGATGAATGTCAGGTAACTAAGCTCTATGGAACCTGGACTTATTTGAGCATTATTTCACCCATTCCATTCATCATCCGATGACTTAACATTGGAGGATGTAAATTACACAAAAAAAAATTACATATAATGAGTAGAAGTATTGTACTTCACCAAAAGATTTGATACAGAGATTTCATTGGAAACACAGTTTTGAGCCTCCTTAAATCCGAAAAAGCATTTTAGGAAAAATTGTGCATGTATAGGTGCATCCACACAAAGTGCATGTGTGTGCGTCTAAACATCATAACTAAAAACGAAGTCAATTATATAATAAACATTTAAGTTCAGTATCTTCCATTGAAGCAACATATGATTTTCAAGAAAATCGCCTTCATTTCATGAATTCCGAGAAACACTGTAATTATATATATGAAAAATTTTGCTATGCAGAATCAAGTGAATACATAAAAAAATTTTAAGTACAAACAAAATGCCAAACAAATTGATAAATACATCTATTTTCTTTGTAGCATGTTATGTTATTTAACGTTAAACTGTTATGCATCATTTTCTTTGTGAATGGCCAATATTTCAGCTCATTAAACCTTTTTTCTAAACTACAGGTCTACCAAGAGCATTTAATTGTGGTGTCAGAAGAATTAACAATCATCTTTTCTCCACCTTCAATTTACTAACACCATTGTAATGCAATTTAACTTGACAAAGCCTATTGTAATTATTCTAATTTCTAAATGGTGAATAAATTATCATCATCATTAACTTGGCATGGTGTCTTAGAGTTAAAAGTTTTCTAAATCTTAGTTAAATTAGCTTATAAAGTCAAGACTTAATATATTGGAAATTAATTGTTCTTTCACACTAGCCGTGTGTAGGACGCACTATGAAAGGGTAGAGCCAGACTTAAAAATTCAATGCCATAGCCGGGATTTGAACCACGGATCTTCTGGTTTCCGTCCAGCCGCTCTAACCATTTGAGCTACTATGGCCAACGTGCCAACATGACATTAAATTCTCCAACTGACTCGTGTTTCTTCCAGTAAACCACTAGGAGTTCTCATAAACACATGAGACAACTACTATAATATATTACTCCAGTTTTGAACCATACTTTTTCTATTAATTTTTAGATGAGTCGTATTTATTACACATCTGCTTCACTTTCGTACCTATTTTGAGGACATGTTTCGCAAATCATCGTTTGCATCTACGGCTCTTATGCGACTAAAGCTTGATCCAACGGTGTGGGTAATTCTGGGGTTGCTGCTGCCATCTGTTGATTTAGTGATGAACTTAAATATGGGATTCTCTTCTGGCGGGATTTCAAAGTTCATAAGTTGGTTTTTATGTTTTTCTATGTATATCCTCTCCCATATGACGAGTTCACTATGTTTTTGTACGTCTTTTAGTAATTCTGTGCTATTTTCAATTTCATACTTTTCAGACCAGAAATGAGCTGCTATTGCGGACTTACCAATATTTTTGTATCTTAAGTGCCTGAAGTGTTCTTTCTTTCTAGTGCCTATGTTTCTTTTTGTCCTCCCTATGTAAATTTTTTCACAGTCTTTACACTTAATCTTGTAAATGCCTGACTTTTCCTCTGGTTTTATCTTATCAGTATTATTACTGTGAAATAGGTTTTTAATATATCGAGATTTAACTGTATTGGAACACCACAGTGAAGCGAAAAATTATTAAATTATAGATGAGTCGTATTTTTTACACATCTGCTTCACTTTCGTACCTCAAAATAGGTACGAAAGTGAAGCAGATGTGTAAAAAATACGACTCATCTATAATTTAATAGGTTTTTAATGTTGTAATTGTTTTTTGGTGCCAATGTTATATTGTATTTCTTGAATATTTTTTGGAACTTTTTTGTGGCCCAGGGGTGGTAAGTAAATTTAGCAAATCTAATTTCTTGTTTTATTGGTGTGAGAGCTGTGATCTGTTTTAATCTCTTTTGAAGCAGATGTGTAATAAATACGACTCATCTAAAAATTAATAATTTTTCGCTTCACTGTGGTGTTCCAATACAGTTAAATCTCGACATACTTTTTCTGTTTTGTCATAAATTTCAATTCACATTTATTTTCTTCAATCATTTTTCAATGTTCTTTATAGTTTCAGAAATGACTTACCTAAAAGCAACCAGGATGTAGCTTGGTTTAATGGCAAAAGGCCCCTTTTGTTTTGTATACTTGATGCTGTGCTTCCAATGTTCCATATGGTGACAGGAATCAAACAAAACTGTAGTGCTAAAGTGTACCACACTTGTTTGCACTCTGCTTTATATGACAGGCATTTGGAAGCACAAAAACCTGCTAACACCAACCAAAGGCAGCCTGACAATATCCTGTAAAGAAGAACATAACCAATCACTGCAGTAGATAAAATCAAAAAATGATGTAATCAAGCAAACCTTCATTTCGTTCAATGATTTATTTTTGCAGTATATACTTATATTTTAATTGTAGCTGCTCACAATGTGTTTGCCCAATTAATTTTTAAAGAATTTTGTAGGATGTGGAAACTGGATAATATTTTCATGGCCAAAATAGTGACAATCTCGGAGATTTCAATCATGAAAATCAACTTTGGTTTTTAATTTCTATTAGAGTTTCACCTTAAATACTGAGATGATGTCTGAAACTGGCAAATATGACATTAAAACCGTCAAATTTAACTACAAATTGTCACAGCCATTTTTGGGAAATAAAACACATTCCCATTTTAAGGGTAGTTGCAGTGATATTTTTTCTGAAAATCTTTGTGAAGCATTAAAGATACTACATAACCCAACTTTTGTTCTTGAGTTGTGCTTAGACACATATAGATGGCACACATGCAAAAACGCCTTTTTAAAATTTAATCAGGGAAGTTTTAAAGATGCATATTCTGGGAAAATCATGATACAGAATTTATGGTGAAATGCAATACTTGCTCTACCTACTACAAATAGATAGGTGTTTTCAAAACCCCAAAGAAAATAATCTACATAATAAATTAAATTTAAAGGGAGTCGATTACTGACTAAACAACACTTACTTTTAAATGTTTCCGGAACATGTTTCAGAGACTTTGCCTCCATCCTCAACTGGCCATCGACTGATTCTCATTGGTGTAGCTGACGATATTTTGTCATAGGTCTCCTCTGGTGGCGGTTCAAGGAACTTGCTGAACAAATCTTTCTGGGGGATGTACCTTGTTCCTATTTTTTGAAATGAAGATTTGTTCCCATGTGGATAGTTCTTGTTTTCCTGATGTATGTTTTAGTAATTTTGGTTCTGGATTTATGTTGTGGTTTTTTTTCCCAAAAATGTGTGGCAACTGCTGATTTTTCTAATTGTTTATATTTTATGTTTCTAAAGTGTTCCTTTGCTTTGTTTCTTAATTTCTTTTGGTTGGAAGTGTTAGAAACAAGAGCAAAGGAACACTTTAGAAACATAAAACATAAACAATTAGAAAAATCAGCAGTTGCCACACATTTTTGAAAAAAAAAAACACAACATAAATCCAGAACCAAAATTATTAAAACTAGAACTATCCACATGGGAACAAATCTTCATTTCAAAAAATAGGAACAAAGTATTCAATTTTGACATCCCCCAGAAAGATTTGTTCAGCAAGTTCCTTGAACCGCCACCAGAGGAGATCTATGACAAAATATCGTCAACTACACCAATGAGAACCAGTCGATGGCCGGTTGAGGATGAAGGCAAAGTCTCTGAAACATGTTCCGGAAACATTTAAAAGTGTTGTTTAGTCATTAATCGACTCTCTTTAAATTTAATTTATTATAACAACACTGTTTTCAACACTTCCAAGAAAGGAGCTGCATAATAACACACACAGGTCCAAAAGAATCTCGTAGACCTATATTCAGAAACTGAAAATATTAACTTTCCCATCTCAATATATATTGGAACTTTGGAACTATATACATATAAATTTTGACAACCTATATAGTACACAAAACAACACGGCTATCAGACCAGAACCAAAGGCAACTTAAAGCCACTAGAACACAGATTAACATTACTTGAAAAAAGCCCACTATATGCAGGAATAAAAATGTATAATAAATTACCCACCAAAATACGACAAACAAAAGATATGAAATCATTTCATAAAGCCATTAAAGACATGCCGATAAAAAAGTCATATTACTCATTAAGGGAATATCTAGAAGATAGTCTATAAACATTGTTTTTCTTTTCTTTTTGTAAAGGCATTTTTACCTAAATATACATTATCAAGTGTTGTAAATAATATTTGTTATCATATATTTCTTTGACGTGTCCCCTGTTTACAGAGCTTTTGCTCACTTTTGTAAATGTTTGTGATCAATAAGGTTATTATTAATTATTATTAATTATTATTAATTATTAATTATTATTATTAATTATTAATATTATTATTATTATTATTATTATTATTATTATTATTATTATTATTATTATTATTATTATTGTTATTATTATTATTATTATTACATAATTTTTTAAATCTTAGATTCTTACTGCTTCTAACTGAGATATGCTCCCCACAGAAATGTAAAAATTATTATTAAAAAGTTCTATTAGTATATCAATTGAAACAATCACATGACCGATAAGACTCAACATGAAAAATTTAATGCCACGTCTGGGATTTGAACCACAGATCTCCTGGTTTCCGTCCAGTCGCCCTAATCCAATGAGCATCTGGACGGAAACCAGGAGATCCGTGGTTCAAATCCTGGATGTGACATTGAATTTTTCATGTTGACTATATCTATCAAAAACCTTAGCCTATATATGGCTAGTGTGAAGAAATGATTAATTTCCATTAATTAATTAAAATCACATGACCGTTAAAAATAAATGTGTTTGTCTTTGAGAATGAAGTGCAAAATAATGTTAATGCATACAAATTTTAATCTGAAAATGCTGCTTGTTAGATGCATATAGAAACAACAGGGAGAGAGAAACAGGCAGGCAGACAGAGAAGCCATATGTCACATACCTACATGATAATTGCCAAAGAAAACAAAAGTTACATTACTTTAAAAAAGTTATTGTATTATTTTACAATTATTTACAATGTTATTGTCTTAACAGAAACTTTAAGAAATACAAATTTTCTCTAAGTTACATAATCAAAGCAATGTCAGCATAAAATACTATTTGTAGTTCTTTTTTTTTTTAATTAACTTTGATATCATTGTTAAAACTCCTCCAAATATACAAAAGTCAGCAAGTTAATTTTACCACAAGAAATGCCAATACTGAGGAAGACAATAACTATCAAAGAGTACTAAACTGTCTTTATTAGTTTCTAACAAAACCATTTTTGTCATTAACTAATTCTGCCTTTACAGATTGTTACTACCATTGCTATGACACTAACTCTGCTGGCTTAAGCAAAGAAGAACACTGGCTAGGATTTCAGAATCAAAGTTTGGCTGGGTTTGTTCTCAAAGCGGTAGGATACCAAGCTTGCCCCAAAGGATCGGATGGGACCACATAAAATAAACAGTGACTGACATGCATGGGTGTTTCTGGGATTTTGATATTTAAGTGGTAAGACATGTTTTGTATTTATAGACAAATCAAGAAAAGATACATAAAAATGTTTATGCTGCTTTAAGTCACATTAATATCCTAAATTTTCCATAGTAAATACGTGACTTTAAAGATTCAGAACAGTCCAAATTAAAAATCTGTTGCAATAGTATTTTGTTTTGCAAGAAATTGATTTATAGATGACTATCTACAATTCAGGCTTGCATAATGAAGAAAGCAAAGGATGAAATGGTTACACAATGCACAGTTTCAAGAGGGAAAACAGCAAACATCACAGATATTTTGTTTTAAGTTAATAGCAACTGGTTTATAGTTCAGTATTTAATGCAGTAGATTCCGTATACCACACTTTTAGAAATACTTCATTCCTAAAAGTGGTTACAGTGCATACACAGAGGAGTATCAAAACTTACACAAGATTTGTGTTGGGCTCCCTGCCAATGACTGGAAGCATCGGAAAGACGGCAAGGAAGGCACAGGATCCCAGCCATGCTGTTACGAGTTTCCATGGTATTAAATGTAATAGAGAAAGCATTGGCCACAATGCCAGGCCAACAACCCCTATGCTTAGAACAAAACGATGAAAAAAGGAGAGAACCTGAAAACAGGTTTGTTTTTAGTCAATGTAAGAATACCAATAGCCTTTGTGCAAATACATACACGATGGCTTCCAATAAGATTCATAAAATAACTTTATGCATAACCATAAAAGCAAATATCCTTAAAGGAGCAATATTGTAAGGCTGTAATAAAACCAAAGTGTTATATTATGTGATATTTAAACCAAATAAACCTAGATGGATAGAGTCAACATGAAAAATTCAATGCCATGGCCAGTATTTGAGCCCCGGATCTCCTGGTTTCCGTCCAGTTGCTCCAACCCATTGAGCTACCATGGCCAACGTGCCATCCTGACATTAAATTCTCCATTTGACTCGTATATTTCTCCAGTAAACCACTAGGGGCTCTCACATCCGAGATACACCGTTTGTGGTGACTTACTACCGTAAGTACTTGAACCCCAGACTTCATCATTTCTTCACACTAGCCGTATACAGGCTAAGTGTTTTTGATGGATAGAGTCAAAATAAATAGTTCAATGCCATGGTCAGGATTTGAACCACGGACGGCACGTTGGCGATGGTAGCTCAATGGGTTAGAGCGACTGGACGGAAACCAGGAGATCCGTAGTTCAAATCCTCGCCATGGCATTGAATTTTGTTGACGCTATCTATCAAAAACCTTAGCCTATATACGGCAAGTGTGAAGAAATGATTAATTTCCATCAATTAACTAAACCAAATAAACCTAGATTTGCTGTATAGAGCATAATTATTCAACTGCTGACATCATGATTACAGATCAATTTGTAATTGCTTGATTGTAAAATTTGTGTTCATTATGAAAAAAATAAATTAATTAATAAGGCTAATTTTAAAGTGAGAAGAAATTCTGAGAGAAACAAGTTTCATGCACAAAAGTAAAGAGAACAGCTCTTAAATAGCAAAATTAATTATTAAAGTCAGGTATGATAACACTGTTGAAGTTTCCCAAATGGATGATTAGTAAAGGCCAGAGGCATTGTCACTTTTCCATAGGTATGCTGCACATGGACTGTACTGTTATTGCTTGCGCATGTAAACAGTTGCAGGTAGATACCTACAGTCTGACCATGACAACCACTTCACTGCAGCACAAATTACAAGCATCATAAACCATGCATTTTGGAATTGCACTTAAAAGCTTATACATATTGCTATTTATCAAATATAATATCATCACAGAGTGCATTTACACTGGGTCAGTACGTACATTCGTAAATTATTTATTGTGAAATTTTGACATCTATCACTGAAGCAATTTTTAAACAGTGAAAGACTTATTAAATTTTAGATGAGTCGCGTTTTTTACACATCTGCTTCACTTTCGTACCTATTTTGAGGACATGTTTCGCAAATCTTCGCTTGCATCTACGGCTCTTGTGCGACTGACGCTAGATCCAGCGGTGTGGGTAATTCTGGGGTTGCTGCTGCCATCTGTTGATTTAGTGATGAACTGAAATGTGGGATTCTCTTCTAGCGGGATTTCAAAGTTCATTAGTTGGTTTTTATGTTTTTCTATGTATATGAGAGGATATACATAGAAAAACATAAAAACCAACTAATGAACTTTGAAATCCCGCTAGAAGAGAATCCCACATTTCAGTTCATCACTAAATCAACAGATGGCAGCAGCAACCCCAGAATTACCCACACCGCTGGATCTAGCGTCAGTCGCACAAGAGCCGTAGATGCAAGCGAAGATTTGCGAAACATGTCCTCAAAATAGGTACGAAAGTGAAGCAGATGTGTAAAAAACGCGACTCATCTAAAATTTAATAATTTTCGCTTCACTGTGGTGTTCCAATACAGTTGAATCTCGATATAGTGAAAGACTTCTTTCGATGTCACACAATGTTAGAGGTGCAAATGTAAAGAATTCCAATTTTCAAACTTTCATGCCTAGATTGATAACCATTATTTTTGTTTAGAATATTCTAGAATTTAGCTTTAATCTTTTTTGATACCTGGTGCAAGAGGTATCCTATTAACTGAATTAGCTGTCTTCTATTATGCTTATGCTCTTGAACATTTCCAAACCTGATTTTTCTAATTGCTCAATAGCTTTGGGCAACACTGCAAAATTGTTGGATATGAACTGAAGATTTTCAAATAGTTCATGCGATATCAGAGACTTTGCAGTTACAATAGCAGATGAATTTGTATCACACAGAGTGCTAATCACATTCACAATTTTATTGTAATTTATTTCTCATCTTTCCTTTTACATCATTAAATGGAAATACAAAATCAAGATTACAATTATAAAATCCATACTGGAAAATCACATAACTCCTAAATCCTGAAAATCCTACCATGTCGATCCCATACACCTAACCCTAGGTTTTTGTGTATTGGAGGTCCTCTACTTCTTTTTGCACATTTTGCCATTTCACCTATCCTACTCTACATTTTCTCTTAATTGTTCTTAGCCATCTCTCTTTAACTTTCCCTAAATAATTCCCTATATTTATCTTGTTATTTTCCCCTTTTACTGACAAAATGTTTCTAATTACTACTTCGCCCCCAAATTGTCCCATTTACATAGCCAGACCTGCTCTCTCCATATCTTTGTTTGACTACAATATAATATACAATGGAAGTCTGCATTCTCTTCTCCACACAATGGACATTTATCTAGCTCACTCTCTTGACCTATACCTTTCAAGTTTCTCACTCCTGTTCTCGCCCAAGCAAAACCTTCTCGCCCTAACTTACTACATATTGTGACTTTGGTGGGTTCGTGAAATGAAAAGTCCAATTACACCACTCAAAAATGTTCTTTATTTCCACCGACTTACAGTTAAACACTTGCCAATTACACAGAATTACGTAATGCACACAATTACAATTTTGCCAGTTCATCTTTACACGTACGCTCAGCGCGACTACACGTCTGCCTGCTGCGACTCGCTCAACTCAACTGCCCGGCTCACACTCACACAACACTGTCCTTCGCTTGTCTCGATCGGCCCTGAAGCCTCTCGAATCTTCCGTTTATGGAGGGGGAAAACATTCTCAAAACTTCGTGCACCTTCGAGCGGTAGGAGGAGGGGTAAACGAAGACCCAGCCACCCCTCCTGTCTCCCTTCCCTATGCCGGCCTACATTCACTGCTCGGCATCGCGGGCTTGCCGTTTGGGCAACAATATGTCTATATATCCTTCCCTCCCCCTGGTTGTTTTTATTTCTCTATATAACCTCAGTGAAATTTCATTGTAATGCACTGCATAATATGTGACAGCTTCCATCCAAGTACTCCGTCTTGTAATGGCTTTGGTGGCAGAGGAATCACTGGTGCCATATTATGAAATATTGAAAGTCTCGCAGGGGCTTTCACACTTACAAGGCAATGCTTCACTAGTTTGCAGAGTACTATTTACATTGTTTTCGATGTTTGCTTCTAGTGGCAGTTGTTTGTACATTTGATGGCCGTGCTGTACATCTAAAGTCATTCACACTCTGCACCCAGCTAACCTTATTGCATGCGAGTGCACATCCCTCTGGCCTTTACTGATTAGTGTCTTTTGTTTACTTTAATTTTAACACTGAGTTTACCAAACTCATTTTTAATATGTAACATCTTACGATCTTGAAAACATATTAACAGAATGGAATTGCTGCAGCATTTTTGGAGAGAATTCCCAGACTCTGCTCTGTTACATACAGGATGCAAAAATGCAGATTATAAGTAGGCCACAGATTCTTTGATGGGATAAACTTAATTTTAAATGTCTTGTATGCATAATTCTCTTCTTCTTTTTTTTAAAGTTTTGCTTCATGGATCACTATACCAAACACTTTCGTTTTTCTTAGTTTTGCGAAATGTATTAACTTTTTTCACGAAAGTTTACATTATCAAAAATATCTATCAGAAACAATGAAGAATAGATTTTACTGTTTCTTTCATTGGTTATTTTTTGGCACTGCAGTAAATAAGTACATATACATATTAAAAGCAGAAGCATTATTAACATATATCCCTTCATATTTGAGTTTGATTTATGAATCACTATGTTTACACTCAAACTTCACTTACTTGTTGTTATATAATTGAAACGTTTTCAAGATCATTCGATCTCATCCTCAGCTGTTTGGTGACTAAATGAACAATCCTCTTCTTCCACTACTACGGAGCTCCGATCATTCTGTCATCTGGTGTTTGGGGCACTAAGTTTTAATACTTCATTTAATGCCGGGATTTCAAAATTTATAACTTTATCACGGTTTTTGTTTATGAATATTTTTTCCCAAATATCCAATTCTATGAATGTACTTAAAAGATTTTAACAGTTTAATGTTGTGGCCAATGTTGTGGTTTTCTGTCCAAAAATGGTGTGACACTGCAGATTTTTCTGTTTGTTTCAACTTAATGTTCCTCTGGTGTTCTTTTAACCTGGTTAACAAGTTTCTCTTAGTTTTTCCTATGTAGCTTTATTCACAGGTTTCACAATTAATCTGATAAATTCCTGATCTCAAATTGTTGGGGATTGAATTTTTTAGTGGTTTATTTAGCAGGTTCCTCAGACTGAATTTGTTTTGGGGTGCTAGTTTTAAGTTTAGTCTTTTGAACATTCGTTCAAATTTTCTAAAAGCCCATGGATGGTAGGTGAATTTTCTAAATTTTCTAAATTTGATACCATTAATTTCCATGAGAGTTCAACTAAACTATTTGATTGGCAGAGAGCACCATAAGCCAGGGAACTAGGCAACTTCTTTGACAAAAACCTGCTCCAGTTTTAAAACAAGATACACAAAACAAACACAAAATTTAGAGCATTAGTAAACAATGTCAGGGTCAATTTATAATGAACAGCCAGTATACCCTGTTACTATTAAAAATATGTTCTTTCAGATTTAGATTTATTCTGCTTTTTGCAACATTTTTTACAAAGCATCGTCACAAAAAAAAAAAAAAAAAAAAAAAAAAAAAAACACTAAAATTACATTTTTACATTTCAAAAATTAAAACAAATAAATCTACTTACAGATTATTAACAGTTCTAGATATACAAAATAGATTCATAACGAATTTTAATAAACTAAGTCACTCTTCCATTTTGTATTCATCAATTGAGTAGAAAGTGTTTTTCACTAAGCGCAATGACTTTGTTCGCAAACTGACGCCCTCGAGATTGAGCCTCTCTTAGGCCCTCTCGCCGCGGATTCTGCGAGCCAACTGTATGTCATTGGGCATGATGGTTACTCACTTGGCATGAATGGCGCACAGGTTGGTTTCTTTGAAGACACCTACTAGATAGGCCTCGCTGACTTCCTTTTGTTTTTACTCAGTTGATGAGTTTGTAAATACTTTTCTGTAAACCCCTTCTGGATGTGTAATTTATTATACTTGAATACAAATAAAATAATTAATTATATACATGTTTATTAATTTTGACGATACCATGGATTCTTATAATTCCCAAGCTTGACAATAAATCTAAACTAATCTAATCACTATACCTTGTTTCACGTAAGCTTGCCCAATATCTCTTAACGGTCACGTGACTTAATCACCTCTCATTGGTTGCTGTTGTGGTAATGACTGTCGTGCGGTAAAAATTAGTTCGTTATTTAACAAGGTGATATATCATTATATGTTGGAAGAGAACTGTCAAATTTATATTTTCGTAACTGTTTTAATTAAATATATTACGCAACAGAGTTGATTTATCTGAAATGCATGTTAATTCTTAAACGAAGCAAAGAGGAGGTTCCTTTGCTCTCAAGCACATGGCACGATAGCACGTGATTTAGCGGTAGTGGTGACATTTGTTTATATGACTTTTATCACTGACCTTGTTTTGAACTGGATTAGTCATGCATCGCCATTCAAGAGTGCGGGAGCTAAATTATTTTATTGATTGTTTATTGCGCATGTACTTATTATATGTATAATGGCAGAGTCTACCGCCAGTTTTTCGCTGAAGTATCGCAAGGATAATTATTTACAAACAGGCGAAAAAAGAATTGTGTTGCATGTGTTTAATGCACTCACAGAGAAGAATCCGTCTTTGTCAGTGAGAGAAGTCGAACAGCTGTGCTCTGAAGTTACAGGTGTGAGTGTTAGATCCGTAGGAACATCGCGACATGAAATTGAGGAAACAGGAAAACTTACCACTCCAGGCAAAAGCAGGAATAAACAAAAGTGCGTGCTCGGAGAAAATACGTGAAAAGTGTTGTGCATCATCATGTGTGTAGTTTTTCTTTAGAAACAAACTCCCTAACATAAGTAACATTTCGTCTGCTGTAAATGAGGATGCAGATTTACCAAATTTCAGCAGATTGCTTATACAGCTGGGATTTGTGAATGAAAAAAGAGGCAAGAAAAATGTGCTAAAAGACAGAGGCGATATTGCTGTGTGGCAAAGACGCTATTTAAGGACAACCACACTGCACCGAGATACAAATCGCTAAATATACACGAAGAACACACGAAAAGTAAAGTATGGTGTGACACGACTTTTAAGACTGAAAGACAAGCATTTTTGACAGGTATGTGTGCTGGTTTAAAAAATCCCAGCGGAAAAGGCCAAAGGCCTTTCATTATAAACTCTTTCAGTTTCATTGCTCAGCCATTCTGTTTCAATTTGCTCAGTTCATTATAAACTTGTATTTTTGCATGCCTTCATATCCTTATTTGTATGATTTTATTTATTTTCCCGGCAATTATTATGACATTTACTGCAGGTTTAAATGTGATGGGAAGGCACCGCCTATGGCGTATGACGCGAAAGCATTAGCCAATTAGGGCAAGGGGGAGGGTTGTTGAACGCGGAGTGATACATTTCAGCGGGGCAAGGTTATATGAAACAGAGATTAAGTAAG
This sequence comes from Mantis religiosa, assembly GCA_030765055.1. Lineage (NCBI taxonomy): Eukaryota > Metazoa > Arthropoda > Insecta > Mantodea > Mantidae > Mantis > Mantis religiosa. The sequence continues at coordinate 181,599,354 of CM060953.1, read as the reverse complement.
TCTTTATTGCAGACATTTTCTTCACTTCTTCATTTTTTGCCTTGATTGAGTGAGGTAAATGATTGTATAAATTTTTTGCGGTACTTTCAATACATTTGGCGGCTGATGTTCCCCTGACCCTGTTTCTAAAGTAGTTCTGTTTTGTTCTTATACTATATTCATGAATGTTTCTATTTTTTCCTTCTAAGTGGTTTTTTATTACATGTTTGAGACATTCAAATATATAAGTGAGTATTTTAAGTTTTTTAAAACTACTTTTACATGATTACACAGAAAATGAAGCTAGTTACAGTGGAGTAATAAATATTATACAAATAAAAATATTTACTATTTAACTTCCACTTATCTTAAGAAGTTGATGTTAATACTTCTATCTTCTTTATACAAGATCGAGATCGAACAGTTGCCCACATTAGTAAATATTTTTATTTGTATAATACTTTTACATGATTGTCTCCTAGGGATTTTTTCCATTATTCTTATTGCTCTTTTTTGTTGCCTAGATGTTTTTAACATATTTTCTTACCTGCTGCTCCCCGTAAAATGATCCCATAACTTAGGTGTGCATGTATAAATGCATAATAAACTAGTGCATTCATAATAAACTAGTACATTGACTTCATCCATAATTTGTGTTGTCTGTTTTAATACCTATATACCCTGTTTATTTTCTTGTTTATCTTTTCTATATGTTTGTGCCATTTTAAACTACTATTTATAACTAATCCTAAAAAGTTTGTCTGTGGTACTTGGCTAATTTTCTTATTTTGTACTGTTAATGTGATGTCAGATTTTGTTCTATTACCGAGTTGAATTTGCATCCATTCGGTTTTGTTTGTGTTTAGTACCATTCCCAGTGCTTCTAAATAAGTGCTAATTGATTCTAATAAGGAGTTTGCTTTTTCCTGAACTTTTGCCACTGTCTTACCTGTTACCACTACAGTTGTATCATCTGCATATCCAATGGCTATTCCTCCTGCATCCTGTATTATCCTGTATTATTTTAAATAAATTGTATTTCCTCCGTATCAATTGTGTCAGCAATATAAGCATCTGAATTGAACTTTCTGATAAAGTACACTCTATGGCTTTGCTTTTCTTTTCATGGATAATTACACTCAGACAAGCTCAAAAGCCCTGTATATTATGTGTTTAATGTACAGAATGAAAAAGAAATAAAGTGTAGTTATACCTACTAGAATTTCCACACCAATGGTGTATATGACTATTAAGAAGGAAAGTTTTCCTACACCCATGGATGACGTGGTGCTTGCTACAGTTGAGATAAGTATTCTGTGGTCCCTTGCTACCATCCACCATATTACTTCTGGGAGAGCACAGTAGATGTAGAACTTGAATGGCAATGATTGCACTGCAAGATAATCAATCACAAGAAAGTAAGTTCATCTTTATTATGCAGTATGTTTTATAAATAGGAAAATGGCAAATTATATATAACTTAAACAATTTAAGAATACAGAGGGATAAAGTTCCCCTGAAACATAACAAAATGAAAGAAGCTCAGGGTTGTAAAACTACACTTCAATGAAATGATACATATTCCATTTTTAGAAAATGAATGAAGCTAAAAGCTAGGTTCAGACCCATTCAAAAAACCAAAACAATTCAGTGCCATATCGAGAACTTCAAATAATCTAGCTCATGGATAGATTTTTGTAAGGAACTTGAACATTAGGCTTAAAGAGCATTTTAGGAACATCAGGAACAAAGAAATACATAAATCAGCGGTAGCGTACCATGTTTGGAAGGAGAATCATGATATAGAACGAGAAATCCACTTATTAAAAAGTGTCCAAGGTCCAGATGCATTAACCACATGGGAAAAAATCTTCATAAAGAAATATGAAAGATAATTGTTTAATTTCTACACTACCTTTGAAGAAAACCTAAATTTCAAGTTCATCAAGTTACCGACAGAGACGCACCTATCGCCTCCAATGAGTTCACCAAACCAACATCCATTAGTCAATAACAGCTGATGAGGTTAGGAAGATCTTAACGAAATAAATTCTAGGTAAATACTAGCAATAAATGGAGCATTGAGTATCTGTTCGATTCAAAATTTTATTACATATTCCATATTTAAATTCCTCTACACTATAAAATGCCTTTTCAGTTAAGTACTTTTTTTATGGTTTTCATCATTTCTTTTACTTAGTTTATGTTTTTTATTTCATTTGGTAACATATTGAATAACTCCCTTCCTACCATTTCTATTGCTCGGTTATTCAGTGTTCCTCTTAATGTTGTTCTGTAGTAGTCCTCATTATTTCTCAAACTGTAAGTGTGTATATTGCAATTCCTTGGTATCTTTTATGTACTATGGTTTTTATGCTTTCATAGATATATATGCATGGAACTGTTAAAATCTTTAGTTCTTTAGATAGGTTTCTACATGTCTGTCTATTATTTACTTTTGCTATTAATCTAATGGCTTTCTTCTGTAGTTTCAGCACTTTTCCCATTTCTCTTTGTGTAATATTTCCCCACAGTGTAATGCCATAACTTATATGCGAGAATATAAATGCATAGTAAACCTGCTTTATTGTTTTTCTGTCCATTGTATTCCTGATCTGTCTCATTATAAAGATGCCCTTATTTATTTTTTTAGTAATGTGTACTATTATGTTTTTCTAATGGGAAGTGTTCTCTTCTGTAGTGAATCAGATGCATTAGAGCCTTAGGCATTGCCACCTCGTTATCCCAATTCTTTTTATATTTCCCTCTCTCTCGCACCCTTGCGAGTGTTCTTGGTGCTAGACGTAAGGAAATGCAAACTGAATTTTCCAAAGTTTTATAATAATGCAGTTGTTGATATCACAATTGAAACATGGATGTATTACACAAATGGTTTAAATATTTAGTTTAAAATTAATTATAGTTTATGAATTTATTTTTCTAATCCAACGAAAATACCAGCGGTGCATCCACATAGCTGTGAATGCTACTTTTGTTAAGAGATAATTCGTCATTGTCACTGTCTTCATCGTTTGAGTATTGTAGATTTATGATGATAGGTTTCAAAAGTCGTCTTCTTGTAGTTTATCTGATGTCCCACAAAGTTTTCCCAGTCTTGTGTTCCTTGTCAATTTCTTCGTGAATAAGTCATTCAACATCAGTCACTTTAAAACTATTATTTCTGTTTGCAACATAATTTGAGCCCACATTAACTCAATTGGATAGTTCTGGTAGTAGTAAGGGGGAAGGTGGATCGTGTCTCATTAATCTAGCTGATACACTTTTTCATGGAAGAGTAACTGATAATACTGCTTTGAACTCTAGAGAAAATAGAAATTACGAACCATTCATTAACAAACATATGTGACCAGACACGTTCTGCCAGACCAGCAGGAAGTGTATTATTTCCTATCTTTGAATTTAATCAACACATTGGGTTATTCAAAGTAATTCTTTTATCACATCATGTCAAATGTTTACCTTTCAGTTGTGAGTAATTTCAAATATACATTCACGCATACATGTCAAACAATAATAATATAATAATATTCATTACAGTGCTTACGTAGCAATGCATTGTTATAATATAATGGCATCTACTTCATTTATTTGTATTAGGAAAACTATCTGAGCTAAAAATACGGGGGTTTTACGGTTATATTAAATACATTACTCTCCCCTTCCTCGTGGTACAGTTTTTGCAAAATTTGAATTTGATTAGTTTGGCACTCCACACACACCACATAGGGGGAATGCAATATGACAACACCGCAGGACTCCAATTGGTTGCTCGTTTAGTAGCCTCAAGGACAAACATCATCCCATTTGAAACACACAATACATGGGATTTCCAGTTTATATTTTTAATCTAAATGGAAAAAAATATATTGTTAACACAGAGAAAAACACCTCTGAATAAAATAGTAAAATAAGAATGTAAGGTACTGTAAAATGTACATAACTTTCCTAGTTTGGCTATGCAGTAGTATAGTACTCCCTAATTTTGATTTTAAAGGAGGCTTCATAGTTATACAATATAATCTACACCAATGAAAACTTTACAATGTGACAGAAAACAATAAATCCATTCAGCACAATATACTCATTCACTGCAATGTGCACACTGTTGGATACTGGAGCCGCTTAAGAGGAATAATGGCCCTGCAACAGGCATAAGTTATGGGTGTGTAAGGGATGGTGCAAAAATAGTATTCTGCAAATGAGGTAGATTGGCAAGCTTTCATTGCGCCAGCTCTACATTAAAATACTCCGTAAATAATTTTTCAATAATGCTGTATGCCTTAATTATTCTATGCTGGAAATTAAATTGTTTACATACTAAGCAAGCTTGCAAAATAAAACCCTGAAACAACCGTTTTACAAAAATTAGTATAAGATATAGTGTGATCCATGCAAACATGTATAGATGCTGGTGGTGGACACTTCCAACATTTTCTCTGAGATGTAAATAGTGTAATGTTATCTCCCAATTGTTTATTATATTCTCCCAAAGTTGCACGAGTGTCCTATTATTGGTTCAAAAGTTATGGCCTATTGAAATGGTTCAGGTTTATATGGATCACACTGTAGTAATTTATCATGTTTTAAAAACTCACCAAAAATAATACCCATGGTAGCAGAAATCAACAGAAGAAATATTGCATTGACAACCACACCTCCATGTAACAAGGTGGTGTCAGGATGTGATTTACCAGTGACTACAGAAACAAGCAGCCAAGCCATCCAACCCAAGTAGGCTAAAGTAACACATCGCAAAAGTGTTTTCTGATAGTAGTTATGATAGTATTCCAATCCTGCCAAACTTAGAGAAATCACCTCCTCACTAAGATCCATCTAGAACAACAAATAAATCATCAAACAATTAACTCTTGTGAGATTAAGTCTTTTTTGCAGCAATTACATAAAATACTCACTTTTTAAAGTGATAAAATGAACATAAAACTGCATCCTTATTACACATAATACATAACTAATAATTAGATCAACATTTTTTTTTTTAGCTTTCTCTAACACTTATATGTCCTGCCCTGTGGGGTAGTGCGCAATGCGTCCTGCTTTGGTTCCCTGTCATGGAATGCCCTCAGGATTTACCCCACCCCTGGGGTGCAGATTTTAAGTCCCGGGTATAGGACCGGTGCCCTCTCAGAATCGTGAGGAAATTGAGAAGCTTATAATAGGTAAGCAGCCCTGGTCAAGAAAAGCTAACTTTCCGGCTGGGAGTGGCAAGATGCTGACCACATCTCCTCCCTGTATTGGTTGGATGATCGCCCACCTCTACCTTGGAAATTAATTGTTCTTTCACACTGGCCGTGTGTAGGCTAAAGTATGATTGAATTTGTCAGTCTATCTTTCCATACTTAATTTTACTATTAATGATGCTTTTTTGTACATCTTTTATGCAAAAAAATTTTAACAACTACAGAACAAAAAACTATCAAACCGGACAACCCTACCCTTGCAAGACTATATGGTTTGCCTAAAATACACAAACCCAACATACCCATGAGACCCATTGTAAATAATATAAACACTCCTACTTACCTTCTGGCAAAATGGCTATCCAAAAAATTTCAGTCCTTTCCACAATTCCATACTCTGAGTATAAAAAACTCTTTAGACCTGGTAGAAAAAATTCAAAATCTTAAACTAAAACCTCATGACACTTTAGTATTCTTTGATGTCCGCTCCCTCTTCCCTAGCATTCCATTAGACAAACTTTTGATTCAACTGAAAAAATGGCTAAATTCTATAAACCTAGATGCCAATGCAATAGAAGAATATTTGGCAATGACTGAATTATGTATACATCAAAATTATTTTGTCTTCGATGGAAAATATTATAAACAAATTTCAGGACTAGCTATGGGAAGCCCGCTATCACCATTTTTGGCCAATCGATACATGAGCTTTTTCGAAACACATATAACTAAAGCCTTCCCCCTTATGTTTAAAACATGGTACAGATACGTAGACGACATCTTTGCAATAGTGCCCTACAAACAAATAGATGATGCTTTGAAACTACGCAACCTGCAAGAACCCAGCATACAATTCACAGTGGAAACTGAAGAGGACTGTACTCTACCTTTTTTAGACCTTAAAATCAAAAAAAAGCAATGAAAAACTAGAATTTGGCATTCATAGAAAAGCAACACACACAGATAATTACATCAAAGCAAATAGTTTCAACCCAATTCCACACAAACATGCAACCATCAACAGTCTCACACACAGATTAGTAAATCTACCTCTCAGCCAGCAAGAATATCAAAACGAATACCATCAAATCTTAAAAACTGCAATTAAAAATGGATATGGAAAAAACCTTGTAGATAAAAAACTAAAATTATTCAAACTTGAAAAGAGATTAAAACAGATCACAGCTCTCACACCAATAAAACAAAAAACTAGATTTGCTAAATTTACTTATCACCCCTGGGCCACAAAAAAGTTCCAAAAAAATATTCAAGAAATACAATATAACATTGGCACCAAAAAACAATTACAACATTAAAAACCTACTTCACAGTAATAATACTGATAAGATAAAACCAGAGGAAAAGTCAGGCATTTACAAGATTAAGTGTAAAGACTGTGAAAAAATTTACATAGGGAGGACAAAAAGAAACATAGGCACTAGAAAGAAAGAACACTTCAGGCACTTAAGATACAAAAATATTGATAAGTCCGCAATAGCAGCTCATTTCTGGTCTGAAAATCATGAAATTGAAGATAGCACAGAATTACTAAAATACGTACAAAAACATAGTGAACTCGTCATATGGGAGAGGATATACATAGAAAAACATAAAAACCAACTAATGAACTTTGAAATCCCGCCAGAAGAGAATCCCACATTTAAGTTCATCACTAAATCAACAGATGGCAGCAGCAACCCCAGAATTACCCACACCGCTGGATCAAGCTTCAGTCGCATAAGAGCCGTAGATGCAAACGATGATTTGCGAAACATGTCCTCAAAATAGGTACGAAAGTGAAGCAGATGTGTAAAAAATACGACTCATCTAAAATTTAATAATTTTTCGCTTCACTGTGGTGTTCCAATACAGTTAAATCTCGATATTGTAACGGGACCGCTGGAGCACCCTGTACCAGCTGCGAACGGAAGGTAGGGGAGGACCGCGTTAGCCACACCTCTCCCTCGTTTGTCTTATAGTGGTGACAGCCAGTGGTCGGAAAGAAACATAATTGTGCGTCTGTTTTCCCTTCCACCTGGTTCTCGATCTTTCTGTTACTAGAACAATCTTGCAAACACCAGAAGTCGGGATATTCCTATATAAAGAGGGACAGACAGACAGTGTGTGTCAGTTGTTGTGCTGTGTTGAGTTGGTTAGTGAGTGTGAGCGAGAGGACAGTCGCAGTTCTTGGTGTAAGAGTTAGTCAGTGACGGGTTAATGAACGAAAAGATTGTGCAACGGAAGACTGTACGAACTGTGTATGAGTATCGGAGTTTATGTAATCGCGAGTACAAGTGAAGTTGTAACGGACGAACTGGTAAATTGTAATTGTGTGCAGCAGGTAATTTTGTGTAATTGGCAAGTGTTAAACTGTAAGACGGTGGAAATAAAGAGCTTTGTTGAGTGGTGTAATTGGACTTTTTATTCCACGAACCCACAAAGTCACAATATCCTTAAAATTAATTATTTAATTGATGGAAAGTAATCATTTCTTCACACTAGCCATATATAGACTAAGGTTTTTGATAGAGTCACATGAAACATTCAATGCCACGGCTGGGATTTGAACCACGTATCTTCTGGTTTCCGTCCAGTCACTCTAACCCATTGAGCTACCATGGCTAACTTGCCATCATGACATTAAATTCTCCCTTTGACTCGTATATTTCCCCGGTAGACTCTCGCATCCAAGATACACCGTTTGTGGCGACTTACTATCATAAGTACTTGAGTTCAGGCTTCATCTTTAACTCTTATTATTTTAGTTAATAGATGGAAATTAATCATTTCTTCACACTAGCCATATATACGCTAAGGTTTTTGATAGATAGAGTCAACATGAAAAATTCAATGCCATGGCCGGAATTTGAACCACGGATCTACTGGAGTGACTGGATGTAAACCAGTAGATCCGTGATTCAAATCCTGGCATTGAATTTTTCATGTTGACTCTATCTATCTTTAAAAGTAGTTTTGAAAATGTTGCACAATTTCATCTGCTCTTTTCTAAATTAGTGGCAGACAGCAACAAGTGCCAAGGTCACAGACAGGCAAACCACAGTGCAGCAGTTCCTAAATTTTTGGATCTTTCAGCATATTTTAAACCAACACTTCAACATTTAAACCCCAAACAGGACAAATCTTAGATTATGATTCCAAAAATCATTAAATCATAGTACATAAATTGAAGTCTACTTGCCCCATACTAAGGACACCTGTGAGTATAATCCCTAATGTTTAAATGGCATCAAAACAAATGTTACTTGTATTCAATAATAAACTTACAGATTCCTGGTACTTTTCTTCAGTAATATAAGAGCGTATTTTTGCAAACAACTGTTCTTCTTGATGCTCTGTAAGGTAAGGAAATGGATAATATAAAGATGGCAAAATTCCAGTTTCTATCAGTTCTCGTTTCTTGTCATACTGCGCTGTGATCTGACGTGCATTGGTAAGCATTGCTTCTGAAAGCTGATATTCTGTCATGTTCAGATATTCACGTGGAAGTCTACCCTATAAGAAAAATAAAATCTTTTAACTCACATAAAAATTTAAAACAATATTATGCTATCTTTATTGTACTAAAAGGATTAAGTTATAGTTTTATTCTGTTTTTCCTCTGCACTATGGCTATTTTTTAAAGTATTTATTACTTAAAAAAATCAAAAGTTTGGTTATTCAGAAATAAGTTTATACTAATACCTTTTAATGACATCACAATACACTGCTTGAGAAAGGGCTCCACTGACTGAAGCACATCATGCTAAACAATTCATTTACTTCAAAATATATGGCATTAAAATTTTCAAGAGAAAACTATCTGTAACTGAAACTTATGTAATTATTGTGACTTTGTGGGTTTGTGAAATTAAAAGTCCAGGTTACAAACACCAAAAATTGCTCTTTATTTCCATAGAAACACACTTTGTTCAACCTGACAGCAGAATTACGTCACATACACAATACAACTTGCAAGGTCATCGACCACAAACAAAGTCCACTTTTACAGCTGTTGACGCACATGCACCCAATTACCAACTGACTGACAGTGGAGGGTGGCAGCTCCTTTTATAGTTTACTCACTATTCTGGAATGTTCTCAAACAATCAAGACGGCGCTAGAAGAAAGACAAACTCTCCAGAAATCCATCTCCTTCCCCCCACTGTTTCAGCGAGCTTTTATCCCCGCACTGCACTGCATGGCTCTTTGAAATTGTCCCTTGCACTGCCTCTCCTCAACAATGCATTCGCGACATTATCATTTGACCTTGCTTTCATCAATCACCCATAATTGCAAGCGGGATTAGTGGTGAATTACTTTAAAGTTCCACATGGTACCAGGGATCAAATGGGTACCATGATAAACAGCTCTTCAAAACAAACAACTTTTGTAGAAAATACTTTTTTTATTAATTCACTTTCTTTAAAGTGGTGATGGACTGTTAACTCATCGTGGAATCTCTCTGATCCTCAACCCGTTGCCTACGGGCTTCGAGGTTGCACTGCTCAGAAGGCCCTATGTTCCACTAAAAAAAGGAAATACAGGAATTCATTCATTCATTCATTTTTTCAAGTAGAAAAAAATGTGCATTTTTTATGTATTTAGGCTACAGTTATCCCATTGCTTGTACATGAGCAGCAAGATCACGGACTAATTTTCTGTGGGTATCTCTTTAAGTGCATACACTTGACAGTCCAGAAATGTATATTGTGACTGTGGGTTTGTAAAATCAAAAGTCCAATTGCAGAAATTAAAATGTTCTTTATTTCCGTAGAAACAAGTTTTGGTCAACCCTTACAGTAGCAGAATTACATTACATAAATACAACCTTCAAGGTCATTGACCACAAACAAGAGGGTTTACTTTCAAAACACAGCTGTACACACATGCAGTTCCGATTATGACTCTCCACTCACTGGCGATCTGCGGCTTCTTTTATAGCTCCGCTTACCGTTCGAGAAATTACCAGTATTTTCTGTAACAAACAAGCGAGCACTAGAACATACCAGTTATCTATCTTTATTTGTTTCGGCAAGCTTTTTATCTCCGTGTTGCACTATCTGTCTCTATGTGCGCAATGGCCGCAACAATGCTCGCGACAATACGGTATTCACCCAATATCTTCATATACCAAAAACTTTATTTGCTCATTGGCGAAAACCATAACTATTTGTATACTCTGTTTCATATAACCTTGCCCCGCTGACATGTATCACTCCGCGTCCAACTACCTTCCCCCTCGTCCTAATTGGCTAATGCTTTCGCGCCATAGGCCATAGGCGGTGCCTTTCCGTCACATTTAAACCTGCAGTAAACGTAATAATAATTGCCGGTAAGATAAATAAAATCATACAAATAAGGATATGAAGGCATGCAAAAATACAAGTTTATAATGAAATGAGCAAGTTGGAACTTAATGACGGAGCAATGTAACTGAAACAAGTTTATAATGAAGGCCTTCGGCCTTTTCCACTGGGATTTTTTAAACCAGCACACATACCTTTCAAAAATGCTTGTCTTTCAGTCTTAAAAGCCGTGTCACGCCATACCTTACTTTTCGTGTGTTCTTCATTCTCCCAAATCTCGTCGAAGTAGTATATTTTGCGACTTGTATCTCGGTACAGTCTGACTGTCCTTAAATAACGTCTTCGCCACACAGCAATATCGCCTCTGTTTTTAGCACATTTTTCTTGCCTCTTTTTTTCATTCACAAACCCCAGCTGTATAAGCAATCTGCTGAAATTTGGTGAATCTGCATCCTCATTTACAGCAAATGAAATGCTATTTATGTTAGGGAGTTCGTTTCTAAAGAAAAAACTATACACATGACAACGCACAGCACTTTTCACATATTTTCTCCGAGCACGCGCTTTTGTTTATTCCTGTTTTTGCCTGGAGTGGTAAGTTTTCTTGTTTTCTCAATTTCACATCGCGATGTTCCTACGGATCTAACACTCACACCTGTAACTTCAGAGCACAGCTGTTCGACTTCTCTCACTGACAAAGACGGATTCTTCTCTATGAGTGCATTAAACACATGCACCGCAATTCTTTTTTCGCCTGTTTGTAATATTTACCCTTGCGATGCTTCAGTGAAAAACTGGTGGTAGGCTCTGCCATTATTCATAGAAGTACACGCGCAATAAACCATCAATAAAATAATTTAGCTTTCGCACGAGGCACAACCACCTTCGAATGCCGATATATGACTAATCCAGTTCAAAACAAGGTCAGTGATAAAAGTCATATAAACAAATATGTACCGCTGAAGCATGTGCTATCGTGTCATGTGCTTGAGAGCAAAGGAACCTCCTCTTTACTTCGTTTAAAAATTAACATGCATTTCAGATAAATCAACTGTGTTGCGTATATATTTAATTAAAACAGTTACGAAAATATAAATTTGACAATTCTCTTCCAACACATATAGTTATATACAGATATATCACCATGTTAAATAACGAACTAATTTTTACCACACGACAGTTTTACCACAACAGCAGCCAATGAGAGGTGATTAGGTCACGTGAGCAGTAAGAGATACTGGGCAAGCTTACGTGAAACAAGGATTAGTAGAAGTAAGGTATTTTTAAGCACTATTAATTATTGTATTCAATTAGCCCCAAAAATAAAAAAAAATAAAAAAAAGAATGACAGATTGTCATTTTGTAATGCAAGGACATCTGAGATTCCTTCGCCAATTTTAATTTTACTTTTCCATTTGTACTAAATTTCTCAAAATGAAGACATCAGTTGCACAGTCTTTTCATAAGTTGTTTTTTTTTTTTTTTTTTTTTTTTTTTCTTGAAAGAACATGAAGTAATAAAAACGTATTTTATAGAAAACGTTTGGTTGGTTGCTAATTCTTAGCATATTGGAGTTCTTCCATTTGCCTTATTTCCAGGAGGCATAACCAAAGAAATGCAGCTGTTAAATTAAATTTGGATATGAGTCATATGCATTATAGAATCCTCCTCCTCTAAAGTACAAAATTTGGAGAAGAGTATTTACTTTATGTAGAAGGCAACCAAAAGAATTATGTTCTATATGTAATCAGAAGAGAGCAAAAACTTTGAATCATGAGCATTCTAGAGTTATTGTTTCACTAAAAGAAGTTTTCCGTAATTTATTTATATACTCTTGAAGTAAAATGTCATTAATTTATTGGATGGGTTTCTGAATTATTAGTTTTAATGAGTGAAATGATAAAGATGGTTTTCTAATTTAGTGAATTAATTCACCTTTTCTTGCTAGGGATATAAAGGATCACTATTTCATTACCAAGGGTACCACAATCTGAAGAAATTCACTGCAAAAACCATAAAAAAAATCCAGAAAAATTATTAATAAAATATTCTTATAAAATAATATAATAAATTACATCTATAAAAGTTGTATGATTTAAAGAATTTGAACACCACTTTCACTTGAAATTATAAATACTGTTATGATGGCCTGCTTCATCCTGAACATTAAAATTTCTCATTTGACCTGCAATGTCATGGAAAAGAATGGCTGCCGTGAGTTTTGCGGTAACTTTTATAAAGAAGAGAGTTCAATATAAAAATTATTTGTGGTTGGTTTATTGACACTCGTCACTTACTTCACTTCTACAACTTTCTCTAAACAGTGACTGCAAGTATAAAAGCACCATGGACGGATGAATGAGTCAGTTGCAAGAGAGTTGCTAGTGAGCTGTGTAGTAATTGTGTGCGCAGCTGTGTGGACGTGTGGCAAATGACCTTGAAGGTTGCATTTGTGTATGTTACATAATTCTGCTGCTGGTGGGCTGTACAAAGTGTGTTTTTACTTGTAATAAAGAGCATTTTGAATTCCTGCGAACTAGACTTTTAATTTTACAAAGTCACAATATTTTTTGGTACAATGTCCCCATACGTTATTCCTTATGTTAAATGTGGGTAAATTAAACCAAAGTATACTATTTTTAGTGCCATAGCCTCCACCAGATTCTTTAGTTTTCTCATAACAAATAAATCTGAACTGAACTTAAAACAGATGTGGTTTATATGCTGGTCCCACGACAAATATTTTATATCCGTACATTAAACTATTATTAAATATATTTGCATAGACTTAATTATGATGCACACACCTCTGAATTGACAGGAAGTGGAACACCTATAAGTGTTGCCATCAGAGGTGCAATGTCAGCCTGACAAACATCATAGCGAGCAAGGTGAGACAGTCTCCAATGGTCTGGTGTGTGAGGATTTCTTGGTGTGGCAGGTCCTGGATATTTGAGACCTGCTCCCCATGCTACCAGAGGTGTTTGAGTTTCACTCTCGTCTCCAGAGCCATGTGATCCTAATAAACATAACATACTTTCATTCATTTTGAGAAGAATAGTACATATTAAAACAGCACTTTGTAATATTTCAAATTCCATTCATTAGCTTGGTATTTCTGCTTTGGTACATAAGAACTAGTTTTTCTGGACTAGTTAAGACTGGAAATAATCTGGATTACCAAAAACCCAGATAAACTATTAATGAACACAAACTCGAATAAAAAGTACAAAAATGAAAAGCATAGAGACAGTGAAGCACAAGTTAAAATAAAATCAAATCAAATCAGCAGTTACTTTTCATTTTTTAAATACGAGACACAATATTAACTTTGAGCAGCTTTAATAAAACAGGTTAGTCATCCTATAGATCTTTCCGTACTTGTACAACAAGGTCTACCCAAAAGTCCAAAGACCCCAGCAGCGATGGAAAACTCTGGGGCTCTTTCCATGGGGCAATACCTTGAGTATAAAAAGCCTCCCCATCTCAAGATGGGTGGATGTGGATAGGCTATTTACACGCATCAACACACCCACAGGAAAGACTACCGAAAACCTCGGTGGGGCTGCCTGGTGATCTAGCACACTTTCTACTAGCTATGCAGGCTAGTACACAGGGCTTCTTAGGTAACCCTCTACCACCTCCGGGTGGCCAAGCCTGGCCGGAGGTGTCCGATCTCCTGCGGGTGTCGGGAACACACTGCCCCCTTAGGTCCAACCCAATCCAAACATCTCCCCTTCAGGAAGGGCTCAAATGTTCGGCCCAAGGTTCCTCTCATAACATCAGAGGTCCGCAGAGATCTTTCTGTACGGGAAAAGATCTTCATTAATAAAAATTGCCATAGAATCATGAATTTGTCTTTGACAAATACATCATGCCATCTACCAACAACATGGAGAAGGAGGAAAATACTACAGTTTACACCAGTCAAGACTCAGCTGATAATGGGAACAAAAGCTCTTGAAACATCTGTGAAAAACAGTGTGAGTGAAGCAATGAGTTTATTTTTACAAACTCTGTTTGATAGTGAAATTTGGAATCATGGCAAAAGCAGAAGAGAAAAGAATTGAAAGCAATCCAGATTAGAGGTCTATGATTTTTAAGTTTGATTTATGAGTCACTATGTTTACACTCAGTCTTCACTTACTTGTTGTTGTACTCCGTAGTAGTGGAAGAAGAGGGAGGTTCATTTAGTCACCAAACAGCTGAGGATGAGATCGAATGATCATGAAAACGTTTCAATTATACAACAACAAGTAAGTGAAGACTGAGTGTAAACATGTGACTCATAAATCAAACTTATATATGAAGAATACTTCACTGTTAAAAATGCTTCTGCTTTTAATATTTAGGTCTATGATTGTTATGAACTGCTATGAACACTAATGAAATACAATCTCACAAGATAATGAATTGTCCTTACACTCTAGCCATATGCAAGACAAGGTAGGAAAGGTAGAAACACACAAATATAAAATGCCATAGCTGGGAATTGAACCACAGATCAGGTTACTGTCTTCTGTTTTCAATCAGCTGAGGCTACTATGCCAACATACCTGCAGGACATTATGTGACATTTTTTGCCTTCAATACTTTGATACTAGTTGTTGAGTTTCAGAACCTCTTCTTTCCAATTGAATTTGCTTGGATGTTTGTAAACTTCAATATCTTTGCATTGTAGTAGGACATGGTAGCACATCAAAGATGAAAGGATATTCCATCCTGGAACTTAGTGTGTTTGCCCTCTGCTTCAATGGCACGTTCAGCAACTGTGTATTTTTCTGTCTGCCCCAGGAGGCAGCTTCTTATGTGCTCAATAAGGCTGGTGTTAATGCTGCACTGTGTAATTCCAATGTAAAACCGAGTAGAATGGCTAAGGTGGTTTAATCACAGAGAATTTGTCGCCAGGAAAGCTTCAGGTCTTATAAGATAGATGAAGTTTTTAACATATTATTTAGTAAGTAAGTAAGTAAGTTTTATTCACCGTAAGAACATACAATATTCATGGCTTCGTCAAATTTGTGCCCGTAGGAATAATACAATTCTTTTGAGCAATAACATTATGAATACAATAGTAATTAATAATGCACTAGTAATTAAACAATACAATAGTAGTTAAATAATACAATAGTAATTGACAGAATAATAATACAATAGTAATTAAGAATAATGCAACTTAGGTCACACAATTTTTAATGTATTACACTTCCAAAAACTAGACTGTAATAGACATAACTTTTACCAAAAAAAAAAAAAACAATATTTACTTTATTATTCAATTCTACTTCTCAAAAACTCATCTATTGTCTGTGGCATTATTTTTATTAGGATATTTTTTACAGCTTTTCTGAAATTTTTATTATTTAGATTTTTTATCTTAGCTGGGAGTTTATTATATAGAATGATTCCTTTGTGAGAGATGAAATCTAGACTCAGACTGAGACGATGATGATTTAGATGTATATTTTTACTGTTCCTTGTATTGTATGTGTGACAATCTGAATTACTTGTAAATAGTGATCTATTCCTATGTATAAAATAAACTACTTCATAAATATAAATACATTGAACAGGTAAGATGTTAAATTCTTGAAATATTGGCTTGCTTTCTGTTCTTAAGGGAACCTTTTTAATTATTTTTAATATTCTTTTTTGCATCTTATATATACACGAGGACTTGGATGTGGACCCCCACAGAATAATTCCATATGTAATTATAGGTTGTATATATCCAAAATATATTGTTTTTAATACCTCAATGTTTAGTACCTTTGTTAGAATTCGGAACGCGTAGCACAGTCGACTTAGCTTTTCACCTAATTGCTTTATATGATGCTCCCAATTTAGACTGGAATCAATCCATATTCCTAAAAATTTTGTAATCTGAGTTTCTGTTACAAAGGAGCTGTTTATGGGAAACTGGATGGGGTCATACCGAGTTTTTTGACTAAAGTTAATGGAGACAGTTTTATCTGTATTTGCTACTAATTTATTATTTATAAGCCACTGTTGAATTTCTATCATTGTCTCGTTTACCATTGCTTGCAGATCGACAGAACTTTTATTACCAATTACCATATTGATGTCATCTGCGAATAATACTGTGTTTGCATGTCTTAAATTCAAGGGAAGATCATTTATATAAACTAAAAACAACACTGGGCCCAGAATAGAGCCTTGAGGAACTCCTCTGTTTATCTTTTTCCGTGTGGATTTTATATTTCCTATTTCCACCAGTTGCTCCCTTTCCTTCAAGTAGGATTCAAACCAGTTTTCTGCTTGCCCTCTTATCCCATAGTGATGTAATTTTCTTAGTAGAATGTCGTAATTAATTTTATTATAATGCTATTTTAGTCATAAGTCAATTATGAGAAAATCAAATCTTTTTAAAATGCTGCAGATGAAGGATAGTTGGAGTGGAGGGGGGGGGGGGGGTCAGAGCTTCTGAAAATACTGAATTTAAATACAAGTTTGGTTTTGTAAAAAATTGAAACTACTGACAGTGAAGCAATGCAAATATTATAAGTAAATTATAACAATTTTTGACAAGCTTCTCTTGTCTGTTTTTCATTGACCAATTAAATTATTCAGTAAAACAATGTTAGATTTAATGGTTTGGGAGAATATATCTACCTTGAAAAATATAAATTGTGTGACGAATTTTGAAATAGTGCCATTAGATTTGGTCAATGAGTTTGTTTTGCTCCCAGTAGATGACAGGATGATAGCAAATTATGTAAGTGCCTAGCAGAAGTAACCATCGTACAGTCAGTTTGTCAACTGAAGCTGTGATGGACACATCACGAAACTAGTCCTGGAGGATTCCTCAGTTAAAAACTGATAAGAGAATAGATACAGTCAACATGAAAAATTCAATGCCATGGCCGGGATTTGAACCACGGATCTCCTGGTTTCCGTCCAGTTGCTCCAACCCATTGAGCTACCATGGCCAACGTGCCGTCCAGACATTAAATTCTCAATTTGACTCATATATTTCCCCGGTAGACCACCAGGTTGGATAGTTGCTGGTTGGAGCGACTGGACAGAAACCAGGAGATCCGTGATTCAAATCCCAGCCATGGCATTGAATTTTTCATGTTGACTCTAATGTATCAAAGATCTTAGCCTATATATGGCTAGTGTGAAGAAATTATTAATTTCCATCAATTAACTAAAACCGATAAGTGAAGTTTGTCACAAATTGTTGTAATTTATTTATAATGCCAAGTTTGATATTAATCAGAGTTTTCATTTTTGAGTTATGCCATTAACAGGAACACAGACGTCTTTTTCAACAACAACAAAATCTGTTTAGGAGCCTCAAAATACATACTTTTGGTCTTCTTCCACTTACTGTAGTGTACAGCAGAGAAAACCACACAAAAGCACTATGGGTGCCCAAAAAATGGAAGAACCTTTATTTCCGTTAACTGGAATAAAAACCTCCTTGTTGACACTTTTCTAGGAGTGAAAAGAAATGCATATGTAACCAGAAACTGTGTGCAGAGTATACTGATAAACAATAACTGTTGTACAAATTATATGCGACTTTATGACAAATCTGTTAAAGATAAGTCCCTCATGATTTTTATCCAAACCTACTTCCAATTAATACTTAATTCTAATGAAATTTATTTCATATTAAAAGAAAAAATATTTGAACTATTATTTCTTGCTTGATTACTTCATTTGCAACTTCCAGTTTAAAACCTCAAGAAATGTTTTAAATCATTCATTTCTTTAGACAACAATTTCAAATTCTTTAAGTTTAGCTTGCAGTTTTTACAGGTATGCCACAAACTGCAGTCTGTGTGTGCATGAGCGAGGAGAGCCTCCTCCTCTTCATGCCATCCAAGCATCATGTGACTCCCACCCCTCCCTTCTTGCATGCGACAGAGTGCAAACCACACGAAACAAGTGTATTTTAATACTGTTTTGATTTTCAAAGTTGACAGAGAATAATTACCTCAGACATGACCTTACAATCGATCAACAATCGATTAATTAGTTTCTTTAAACCCTGAGGAACAACACAGTGATTCGGCAGAAAATGCAAAGAGTGAATGTAACAGTGAATGAAACATGACCAAAGCAGCCCGCGTGATGGAGGAGAGGCAATCTAAAATGACGGTAGAGGGCTCCAGTGTTGGTAAGCCTCGCCTCCAACAGCATTTTGTTTGTGGTCAAGTTATAGTTTCCTATTCTGGTAATTCTACAGAAAGATTTCATTTTGATTTTTATACACATTCAGAATAGCTTTTACATTTTTTTTTATGTTATGTCAAGGAAGTACTTACCCCAATCTGTCATCCCATGGTCAGCTGTAAATATGTATGCAGTCTGAGCATCTTGGTTGTAGAAGTCTTCAATTAACTTTTCTATTCTCTGGATACCGTCATCCACAACTCTTATATTCTCTTTGTACTCCCTAAAATAAGTACAGTAAACACATTCAATACTGCAGCTGCAGTGACCTTAAATGTAAAATTAATGACAGTAATATTATTACCAAATCATGCAATTATGACAAACCACACCAATTGTATACAAGGAAATTCACGTAGAGGTTGACAAGTAGCACTAAGTCTGTGATAGTTAAGAGAGCGAAAGTACTCATATAATTTACAAAATGGAGTGGAACAGAACTATTCCATGTGTAAAGAACAAATCATGTGAATATGGAGAGAGAAACAAAATAAAGCATAATAGGGATATAACATATTCAAGAAAGGAGTAAAGACAGAATTCTTTTTTCGTCATTCTATTTTAGCTATTAAGTACTATTCATCCACAATGAAATTACTGTCTAAATTTGCAAAAATTAACTCATGAAATATTCTATTGTTAAAACATACCACTTGTTGATAGACTGGACTGCACTATGGAGGGGATTCGGCACTGAGGTCCAATTTAGTCCCAAGTGGGGCACTGCCGGAGGAAGGATGAGATGACAGGAGACAGAGGGTAGTACGTTCAGTGCAGAGGGCAGGGTTCCTACACTTAAGCAGACGGAAACTCCCTGGTAGGCCAGTACAACCGGCATCCTAACCTACTGTGGTCTAGAAACGGCCCCAGCTGACCGGGTTCGGAGACTGGAGACCTTCCTACTGGAGGAGGAAGTGTTTACCTGGAGCATATCATCCTGCCATGCAACGCCAAGACACTTGCCGATACTTCTACCCTGAAAGAGGCCACCAGAGATGATGTAAAATGATAATGGAGATCAGATGTAGGGACAGGCAATTTGGGGGATGTAATTAGCCTGCCCAGCATTCGCCTGGTGACCTGGGAAAACCCCTGAAAAACCCATGGATCAGGTAGGTCGTCCACAGGAAAAGAACCCAGACCTCCCAAATGCGGACCACAGATGAAACCGCCTGAGCCACCCACTCAGTTAGAACTCTGTATTTGTTAATTATAATATATATTCACATTTTAAGATTAACTATTGTAGAATTGTGTGCAGTTATGCAAGACTTATTTCAGGTTATATGGTTTAAACCTCTATTGTAGAACTTTGCATTTTTTAAATAAACATATTTTATAAAATATACCTACATTTGCACTTCCCACCTTCATCTGTATGGAAGCTATGCATACCTATTCTAAATACTTCCTATGTTATCCACTTTATGCCACAATTCTATTAGATCTATTTTTCATAGATTTGTTGTCTGATGTTATGCACCTGCGGGATGCTTTGGCATTTATAGAGACAAAATGTCACTGAGATATTAAATATTGTGGTTGTAAATGGTTACACAATGACATATCGATTTCGTAAAATAGCTCATTTTAAACCAATAGGTTTCTGGAAATGTAAGCAGAGAGTCCTGGGTTGTTTACTACTCAAACACTTTATCTTGAGCTCTGGAATCTAGTGCTTTGAATGGTCTGAGACAAGAAGGTCTGTGCTTTACCAAAGCAAGACCTGAACATTATTGTCCATTTTCCATGGTTGTCTTTTGTGCACTTCACTGTATCATGTTATCTTTGTTGCTGTTCTCGTTATCATACATGTTTACTTTAGCATTTTAATTTTGTATTTAAAGAACTCAAAAAGTAATTTTAAATATCAAATGGCTTGAGCATATAAAGAATCACCAGTGTCGACAAAATACCACAATAGGCTTTTACTTTAGCCTTTGATGAAATAATTTAAAGTTTGATTGCATAAATGATAAGAAAATTCCCATTGATGTTTTTGATAAGACCATTATCTGTGAGCTTAAGATAAAGTGTACGAGTAATAGGTCTTTGTTTCAGAATGGCAAAATAGGTACCAAACCAATCCAAGAAAAGAAAAGGAAGAGAAAGTAGAGGATTAGAAGAAGAAAATGATATAAAACTATTTTTCCAAGTATTAGCAAACATTATAACATAAATTAAATTACAGATGAGTCATACTTTTTACACATCAGCTTCACTTACGTAGCTATATTGAGGACATGTTTTGTGAACTATTGTTTGCATCATCACTCTATTGCAACTAAAGCTTGATCTAGTGGTGTGGGTAGTTCTGGAGTTACTGCTGCCATTTGTTAATTTTGTGATGAATTTAAATGTGGGGTTGTCTTCTGGCGGGATTTCGAAGTTCATCACTTGGTTTTTATGCTTTTCTATGTATATGATGAGCTCCCTATGTTGCCGTATTACCTATATAATATATGTACGTAAGTGAAGCTGATGTGTAAAAAATATGACTCATCTATAATTTAATATATCTTTTACTTCACTGTGGTGTTCCAATACAGTAAAATTTTCATATATTATAACATAAGTATAATGATTTAATGGTACTCAAACTTGCACCCCTTACCAAGCTTATCATGCAATTGAAACTCTCATTTTCTGTGGTACTCACAATATAAAAAACCCAGAATTAAGTTTTAACTGATCTATGCACATAAATAACAGAAACAAAATATTTGCATAGTTTATATATTAATGTTACTCAAATATTGTAAGAAACAACCTTGTTGTAAAACCTTTATCATAACTCAAGATGCTTCAAGTTTTTGATACTGTGTCTTGTTAGAATCGCTTGAGAAAGAAATTTAAAGTATGCATTTGGAGAAATTTAATAACAGTGACGTACAAATTAATTGAAAGAAACTATTTATAGTCTTTTTTAATGTTCCATCACTTACATATCTAATTTTTGAGGGACTAGTTTCAGAAGCTGTTGCTTCCATTTTCAACTTGTAGGTCTCATCTTCAAAAAATAAAAATGTAAGTGACAGAGTGTTAAAAGCAGACTACAAATAGTCTTTCAAGAAATTTAGATGTTTAATCTGAGTATTGCTCTAAAGTCAGTTGTATACTAAATTTAACAGCAATAAGATGTATATACCTAACAACCACCACCACCATATAAAAAAGGAAGAATAAAATAAAGGCAAACACAATTTAGCTTTTGAAAGTAATGAGTCCGTAATTCAAACACAAACATCACTTAAATTATCCTTACTTGGACATGTTTCCGAGAACGGTTTGTCCCCATCATCAGCAGTTATCCGACTGGTTGGATCCGTGGTTTCCTGAAGTGAGCTGGTTGTCTGTGGTGGCATCTGTTGTCTGTGAGATGAACTTCCAAAGAGAGTTGTCAGGTGGCAATTCGAAATTTAAAGTATGCTGTTTGTTTTTTATAATTAGCAAATTTAAATTTTAAATTGCCGCCTGAAAACTCTCTTTGGAAGTTCATCTCACAGTCAACAGATGCCAGTTGGATAACTGCTGACGATGGGGACAAACCATTCTCCGAAACATGTCCAAGTAAGGATAATTTAAGTGATGCTTGTGTTTGAATTACCGACTCATTACTTTCAAATGTTAAATACATCACTGTTTCTAACCTTTTGCTTCAAATAATACAATTTAGCTTAATGTATTACAAGTTAATAATGCCATGCCAAAGTAAGTTAACACTTACACAGAATGTGGTTTATGAGTATGACCAGCAGTATCAAGACCAAGGAGATGAAGAAATAGTACTATTTTGTCTTCTCGTAGTTTTCTGTTTAGATCAACATCACTTCTTGCTCTATTGAAAAATACTTCAACCTTGTTGAACACCCATGTATCTAACAGTACTGTAGAATTCTGACCTGAGAAGTCTTCTAATTCTGCACCATATGTGTCTATATAAACATGATTTCCGGACGCACCTAATAAGAGGTTACAGAAATAGAATATCAATTTCAAACAAATTAAACACTAAAATAAGATCTCAAGTTATGCATGATTGGAGGAATTTAGTAACAGTGACATCAAAATTAATTGGAAAAACTATTTGTAGTTGGTTTATTCACACTTCATCACTTACGTTTTTATATTATATAGGGACTAGTTTTGAAAACCAATGCCTCCATTTTCAAACTCTCTCCAATTAGCATTTGTTGTCATCTGCTCTCCTCTCTCTGGTGATGGAACTATGAACTTCTTTGTCAAATTATCTACAGGTGGGATTTTAAAGTGATCCTTATTTTTCCATATGGAAATTTTCTCCCATGTTGTCAGTTTATTTTGGTTTATCACTCCTTTTAATAATTTTGGATTTGGATCAATGTCATGATTTTCATTCCAAAAATGAAATGCTACTGCTGACTTATCTTCTTGTGACAAAGTGTCAATAAACCGATTACAAATAGTTTTTTCTGATTAAGATCTGAAGCTTTCCTGGTGATGAACATATTATAGTTATGTAATAATTTTATTATTTATTATATAGCATATGGAATAATTTTATGGGGAAACGCAACAGGCTCTGACAAACTTTTCCGAATTCAAAAGAAAATCACACGCATAATGACCCACTCGAGTTATAGAGCATCATGCAGACCACTTTTTAAAACATTAAGAATTTTGATGCAACCTTGCCTCTATATGTATAATCTAGTTCTATATGTACACAGTAATTATAACAGTTTTCTAAAAAATCAATATCATCATGGTCATAACACAAGAGAAAAAAGATATATAAATTATCCTACTCATAGGTTAGCACTGCTCGAGACAATTCCACAATATATCGGGATTAAAATATATAATAAACTGCCACAAACAGTTAGGGAAATCCAAAACCAAAATCTTATTAAGAAAACAGTCAAAAGTTTATTCACCAACAAAGCATACTATTCAATTCAGGAATACATGGACGATGCACTGTGATCTCAATTATATCTTAGTGTCTGTTCAACTTTAGGAAAACTATATACTCTAGATATTGTACATAATTAATATTCTCTTGCTTTATTATACTTTGTAACATTGTATTGCAAATATTGTAAACTTATTTCTGATCTTAAAGTTTAGGTTTAAAATTTTGAAGAGTCACCAATTTACGAGCGCCTGCTCAACTATGTAAGTGTAATGTGACGAATACAGTATTGTATTGTATTGTATAGGTGATCTCGGGCTTCAAGCCAGATGTATTGATAAATAGCCATCGATGTTTCAGGAGCATACATTTCTCCCATCATCAGGATGATGAATGAAGAAAGCAGTGAAAAACCTTATATATATATATATATATATATATATATATATATATATATATATTCTACAGACCCCTAGTCAGCTGGCACAGATCTGATAGAAAACAGAATGACTCAATTAGGTTTGTGTACGGATCTCATAGAAAACATAACATGACTACTTAATTGGATGTTCAGTCTGTCTAAATTTCTGCTTCTTAAGCTGGTTGATTTCCATTTTTAAGGGCAGTTTCCAAGAGAAACTGCTCTGAAATCCAGCATCACAGTTCAGCAGGCTCCTCTCAGAGAAAATAGCCAAAGCCTACTTAACTCTCCATTCCCGGCAACCACTGTATTTTGCCACAGTGGTCATCTCCTGGAAGTTGGCTTTATGGTCCTTATCAAAGCAATACTCTGCCAGTACAGACTTTTCAGGCTGCATTAAATGAATCGTCTGCTCATGTTCATTTACGCTGGTTACAATTGTCCTTCCAGTTTGTCCAACATAGTCAATGGCTGTTTATCGGTACACCTGGCTTGAAGCCCAAGAGCATCTAGAAAAATAATTTAAACACTTCTGATATGCTGATTAATCCTATCTGCAATAAAACAGAGTACAGCATAAAAATGTCACATACTTCATCAATAGCACAATGAATAAACAAGAGGAACACAGGTCCATAGAGCTATAAAGCTTTTCCTGTGACTCATGTAAGGCATTCAAAATTTTATAAAGAATAATCACTGCTATGGAAAACAACACCCACTACTACAATAATCACAGACATGTATTACCATAGAAATGTTTGTCAAATGGAAGGTTGCTCGCAAGTTTTTGGGGATTCTAAGAGCATTTTTTATTTGTTCTATTTCTACCCTGCCTTTATCTCCAATGGTCATATAGGCGGCCATTCTTCTTTGGATAATATCGAAGGTGTTAACTCGTATTCGTTGGGTTTTAATCATTAGATCACGCACACATTCGTAGTCCCATTCATACTACCAGACTCTGGGGAAAGTGAGGAATTATCTTTGTCGGAGAAAAATCCCCAACCCACTGCTGGGAATCGAACCCGGGACCCCTAGCACAGCAGGCAGGTACTCTACCGACTGAGCTATGGGGCCAGCCCAAAGAGCATTTTGATAGTGGATTTTCTACACAAAAAAAAGAACAATAAATGCTACCTATTATACAGGTTTGTGGTTGAAGCAAAAGCTGCTTATCATTAAAAATGATATACACAACCCATCTAGAATATCGTTCTCCACAACATAAGACCTCATATACTCTGTTAATGTCTAAAAAGCTGAAAGATATTTTGATGGATCACTCCGGACATCCTCCTTAAAATCCAAATTTTGCAGGGGAGATGCTTTGTTCACATCACTAAGAGGCAGAGAGAAGACAGCAGTTCAATGACACAGAAATGGAGGAATTTGTACATATATTCCCTCTTCTTAAAGAAAGAAATAAAAAAATTGTCAATTCATTAGAAAAAGTGTGCTTTAGACTTACAGTGCTATGTAGGAAAGTAATACACTATTGTGTATCTTTTCATTAGTTCAATAATTTATTAACAGACATACAGGTTTATACTGATTTTATTATTTTATTGTTTTTATTATTTTTATGATTTTATTGATTTTAACCATTATTGATTAATGTGATTAATAATGTGACATGACTGTCTTGTACTCCGATGTCCATTATTTTGCTCGTTTAAGTCGGGAAGCCAAAATAATTTATAAACACAAAAATAACTTCAAAGGAAAAGAAGAAACTAAGGGGTTAAATAAAGCTTGGCTAAGGAATACAATCAGAAACATGTCCGGACAGAAACCCAGGCACGGACACCACCAACAACAGTAACTACAATAAACACTCACTCATTGGCACCAACCAGTTTTGATAAAAGCAGTCCCCTCCATAGTCCAGCCTACGCAGGAGTAAAACCTATAAGAAAGGAGAGCACCTGCCAGAGGATGGCTCTGCCCACTCAGAAGATACATAAAAACCCTGTGAAATCGACAGATCCGTATCAGACACAGCCGAGAATATGAGAGTGTTATGGCCATGCCACTGAGGATGTTTGACACAGCTTCAAACGAAACATCTGGAAGATTTTCCACTAGACCATGGCCCACAAGACCGGATAATAATTACCTCCCTAATGACTCAGGCTGTAAAAGTCTATGTAGTTCATAATGTGGAGTCGAAAAGTGAACGTCGAGCACGCAGGTTGTCTCTGAACGCTCTGCTTACAAATCACGTGTTTTTGTAGTTAGCTGTGTCAGCTAGCTTTTGTGTATTGTTCATTGCTATATATCATATATCTACATGGCTCTACAAACGGATGATACCGGCAGAATATTATATTCAGCGCTAAATGTATTAAATAACGACACGAACTTCCGGGATAGCTCCAATTCTACGCTACAACTGACGTCATCTAACCAGCACTACCAATTTCAACTGTCTTCTGCTACCAGAGATAATACAGTAAGTAAACCAATACTACGACCATCTCAACTTCACTCAATTCAGCCCCTTAATACACTAAATAACTCCGTGCAGCACGACGATGATACAATGGCAGATTGTGCTCCATCTGACTGTTTAGAGCGCAGCCAACGCTCGCAGCCCTCTCTCACCCAGAGTTCACAACAAAACAAACGCCGATGCACTGCCTCTATTTCTAAACAACCTACTCTCTCACGCTATGCATACCCAATTTCTACATCTAATCGCTTCAATCCTTTAAGTGAAGCACCAGACCACGATTCTTCTGACACAGCCTCCAACTCTCAGAAAGAGAAAATTCCTACTATATGTGTCTGCAATGTGCACAATTATCAATTGCTACTAAAAGATGTAAAAAAATGTGTCTTATCTGAATTTCACACTGAGCTACGGGGAGCCATTCTTAAGGTCTACACTTCGACGTCCACAGACTACCGCAACCTTACCGCGTACTTGACATCAAATAAGCAAGAATACTAAACATTTCACAACCCTTCAGACAAACTTTTTTCAGTCGTCATACGCAACCTACCGTGCTTCCTCAGTGACCAAGAGATTTATGATGAACTTTGTGCTCAGAACTTCCCTGTTCGTAAAGTTACACGTTTACTACGTAAGAACAAAGAACCGATGCCTATCTGTGTGGTTGACCTCCTTAACAATGACCAAGGTAAACATATTCTTAATCTATCCTGACTACTGTACAGCGTAGTCAAAGTAGAACATCGCTGACACAATATGGAACTGCCTCAATGTACTAACTGCCAAAACTATGGACACACCAAAAATTACTGCCACCTAGAGCCCCGCTGTGTTCGCTGCACAGGCAACCATCACTTTTCTCAGTGCACGAAGCCCTCTACTACACCAGCTCAGTGTGTTAATTGCCAACAAGATCATCCGGCAAACTATTGCAGTTGTTCTCATTACTTACAGCTGAAGGAACGACAGTCTCGGCACTTTCAGCAGCAGGCAACACCATCCTGTCACAATTCACAGAAACCAACCTCAGCTTCTCAACAACAGCCACTGGTTCAGCAACAAGCACAGCGTCCACAACAGCAACAACAAACACGACATAGTCCTTCCGCAACTGTTCCTTCTCCGCCATCACGGACTTATTCACAGGTACTGACTGGGCGTTCACCTCCCTCTCAAGGGCGTTCTTCAATTCCTTCACCAAGGATTCTGCATCTGCACCCATGTCTTGGACTTCCTTGAAAGAAATGATTACACCGCTAGGTACTTTTCTGTACAATCTGTTTTCTCCAGTTCTCCCGCAACTGCTGCAGCTTCTTCGTTCCCTTCTTTCTTCAATCTTCCACAATGGCCACCCGTAATTTGTCATCTCTACGTCAGCTCACACTCCTGAATTGGAACTCTAACGGTCTTCGGGCTAAACGCTCCTCCTTCATAGCATTTCTTACGCATCACAATGTTGATATAGCTTGTGTAACAGAGACACATTTTCTTCCCAATGAGAATTTCACTGTTCCTGGTTACGTCATTTACCGGCAGGACCGTGATGCAGATAAAGCATCTGGCGGAGTGGCTCTTCTCAGCCGACGTTCTCTGAGTCACAGCGAGATATTTCTCCCACATGTGCCCAATTTGGAAGTGGTGGGTATTGTGCAGACGGTGGAGACCTTGTCATTCTTAGCGCATACAAACCACCGAATCGCAGGCTGAATACTACATATCTCTCACTTCTCTTCCCGCGGGGAACAGCACTCTTCTTCCAGGTGATCTCAACTGTAAGCATTCCTCCTGGGGATGCCGAACGACAAATCCAAATGACCAACTTCTGTTTACAGCCCTTGCTGTAGACCTGGACAACATGCCGCTGAAGCAGGTTTTCTCCGGGTACTCCAATTTCACCCTCCAGCATTCCACCGACTGCTCCATCATCATCTTTCCTATCACTTCATCTCTCTTGTACTTTCAATCCAGCGATGGACTGATCACTCATCCCAAAATATCTCTGATCATGAAACCTCTGACCCTCAACCCACTACCTCAAGGTTGCGTGGTTAAGCAGGCACTATGTTCCACTTAAGGGAGTAGAGGAATTCATTCATCCATATGTCAACCTACCAACCAACCTAAATAACATTAGCCATACACCTCCATGATAATCTATTCTGTTGCTTGCTTCATAAATAAATTTTTACCCCATATTTAGATGAATTATAATGATTATGAATTAACATAAATCAGGCTATCTTCAACTGCTGATAAACTGTTTGAAATTCCAGCATAATTTCTTTTGAAGGCTTGCAAGGTCTTTTGTGACAGTAATATGACTCTTAATGGTAATGACATTTACACATCTTTTGTAATGACAATTACCTGTATAAACAATTTTTTTAAAAACTGATTCAACAGTGGTTTACCTTTTGCAAACATTGGCAAGATATCTGGACTTCCCCAAGACCAGGTGTATCGGCTTTCATTAAACACTGAATCAAACTCAACAGGATTTTCTTTCCAGCCCTGTAAAAGAAATAAAGCTTACGTTAAAGCTAAGGCAATAAGGTATAATTTTCAGTCAAACTAGTACTCCATGGTCCATATATTGCTCGTGTTTAACTAGAATGCATTTCGTTAAATCTTAATATCCTCAGCTAATGTCGATTATTGAATTTCGCATAAGTGCTGAGGCTTTCACGGCCGGCGTCCTTAACTACATTGTATACATCTTTCGGGCTTGTAGGCTGTGGTCCAACTGGTTGAACTTCTGACGTTTCGCCAAAAACTACATCCGACATCATCAGGGTTACCAAACTTGTGAGCTCCTGAGTCCAAACACTGAGTCACAGACTCAAGAGCTTACGAGTTTGGTAATCCTGATGACGTTGGAAGCAGTTTTGGGTGAAATGTCAGAAGTTAAACCAACTGGGCCACGGCCTACAAGCTTGGAAGATATATATATATATATATATATTTATTGAATTTCAGTTTCATACAGAACATTTTCATACCACCCCAGAACTAAACAGATTTTCCAAAAAGCCTTCAAAGAACGTGACATTACTTTGGCTCCACTCAGAACAAACTCAGTGTACAACACCTTTTGAAATCACATACTATAAAAGAGAAACCCACAGATAAAAACTCAAGTGTGTACCAGATAATTACAAAGCTTGTGTCAACTTTTAGATCGGCAAAACAAAAAGGACTGATTACATAGAAAATGAAGCTAGCCACAGCACAGCAATAAATATTACACAAATAAAAATATTCGTCAATTACTATCCACTTATCTTAAGAAGTTGACGTGAATACTTCTTTCTTCTTTTTAAAATTGATTTCGAAGGCATGTTGCATTCATCCTCAGTAAAACAAACTCTGTTGTTAAGGAAATCTCGGTTATCATGTTTTCTCTTTAGCTATGTCACGTTCCCAGCACCACCAACATCCGAAGACGAAACAAACCTAAAATCAGAATCAATTGCCGGTATGTCAAAATTCATTACGCGATGCTTATTTTTTAAAATAAATATTTTTTCCCACACTATTAAATCTATGGGAACATTTAATTGTTTTAATAATTTAACTTTGGGATTTATTTCATGGTTAAATTACCAAAAATGATCTGCTATGGCTGATTTATTTATTTTGGTCATTTAACCATGAAATAAATCCCGAAGTTAAATTATTTAAACAATTAAATGTTCCAATAGATTTGATAGTGTGGGAAAAAATATTTATTTTAAAAAATAAGCATCACATAATAAATTTTGACATACTGGCAATTGATTCTGTTTTTAGGTTTGTTTCATCTTTGGATGTTGGTGGTGCTGGGAACGTGACATAGCAAAATAGAAAACATGGTAACTGAGATTTCCTTAACAACGGAGTTTGTTTAACTGAGGATGAATGCAATATGCCTTCGAAATCGATTTTTAAAAGAAGAAAGAAGTATTAACATCAATTTCTTAAGATAAGTGGATAGTAATTGACAAATATTTTTGTGTAAAACAAAAAGGAATTTGAACATTACGCTTAAAGAGCATTTTAAGAACATCAAGAACAAAGAAATAAACAAATTAGCAGTAGCATACCATTTTTGGAATCAGAATCATGCTATAGAACAAGAAATCCATTTATTAATATTGTTAGATTAGATAATAAAGGGTGTTCAAAAAGAAACGAGCCAGAGTCTGGTATGTGCAAATCAGTGACAAGATGGTAATATCATGGCATGTGTAGCGAAGTGTTGTTCCAACCAGAGTGTGGAAGATCACAGCCCGTCACTAGAGGGCACGCATGCACGTCATGTGACTCTGCAAAGCTAGCAACAGCATGCATCAATTGTCCAATACTGCTAGTCGCATTACAAACAGTGAAATGAAGGAGTCAAAAGAAGAGCAAAGAGGTGATGTTCGTTTTCTGACAGCGGAAGAGTAGGGGGAACGAATGTCACAAGTGTACGGCGAACACTGCATGTCCCTTGCAAGGGTCAAGACATGGCACAAGCGCTTCAGGGGAGGACAGGTGTCGTTAGCCGATAATGCACAGTCTGGAGCACCACACTGCATTACCAATGACATTGTCCAGCTGATTGATGCACTCATTATCCAGGATCACCGAGTGACAGTGAGAGCCATAGCTGGTAATCTGCAGCGCTTTACTAGGAAAGGGAATGAGTTGCTGGCATAAGTGGTGGCTGGAGATGAGTCATGGTATCATCACTTCGTACCAGAATCAAAACAACAGAGTCTCCAGTGGAAGCATCAGATATCACCACCGCCAAAAAAAGCCAAGGCCATCCACACAAGTGCAGGAAAGGTTATGCTGAAATTCTTCTTTGACCTAGATGGCCCCCTTCTGATATACTTCCTTCAGCATGGGACAACAGTGAATGCCCAGATTTACTCACAACTCTTGACCAACCTTTGCCATGCGATCGAATCAAAACGACCAGGCAATCTCACCCGTGGGGTCATTCTAACCCATAACAATGCAAAGTCATATGACCAACACAGTTGCGGCACTCCTGCAGAAATTCAAATGGGAGGTTCTCGGCCACCCTCCATGCAGTCCAGATCTCTCTCCCTGTGATTATGCCATTTATGGTCCCCTTAAAAAGGCTCTGAGGGGCACACAATTCACCTCGGACAACGTCCAGCTGTATGTGCGCAACTGGCTCAAATTGCAGCCCCGGGACTTTTATAAGACAGCCATTCACCACCATGTGTCACAGAGAGACAAGTGTCTCAACAGCCGCAGTCAATAATTGTAACATACAGGTACTGGTTTCTGTAATTATGTCTCCGGCTTGTTTCTTTTTGAAAGCACCTTATAGATTAGATTGATTTGCATTCAGGTTCACTTGTAGCCACAAAGGCTTGTGAACATTGAACATGTCCAGAGGTATACAGTTCATTAGCATATATACTTGAAAATTTAACATAGGAGACATTATATACAGGCAATATGAAAAACAATATGGAAAACAAGGAAGAGATAATTATATATATATTATTACTTTCACTTGGCTCTGCCAGTACATCTCAATGGATACCATTTATTGTCATTTCTCCATATATATATATATATATATATATATATATATATATATATATATATATATAGCTTTTGAACAGGCAGAGAAGATTTATTGGCAATGATTTGTCATTGGAACAGCTAGATTCTACTTACAGAGCTACGTAAGCATTATCAGGATAATTTGTCATTCAGATAATCTTGCACAGAATAAAATGATTTTGAGCACAAGCACTCTCTAGCAGTACTTTTAAAAGCACCAAAATTATCAATTTTTTATTTAAGATCATTACAAAGAGCGTCAAATATTTAATGGTTTCATAATGCACAACTCTCTGGAAGCACGGAAGTTTAGCACTGGGATAATGGACATATTTTTCTCTAGTGTTTATTTTATAAATTATACTATTTGTTATAAATGAGGCCCAATTGCATTCAAAGAATTTTAGGATCGATAATATATACATGCAAGGAAGGGTTAATATCTTCAATCTTCTAAAAAGATCTTTGCCGGAGCGTCTGCTATGGGTGTTAGTAATGATTCTTATAACCTTCTTTTGCATAAGAAATATTGTTTTACTTTCTACTGAGTTGCCCCAAAATAATATTCCATATTTCATGATACAGTTAAAGTAAGCGTAATACACTAAGCGTATCTGTAGAATTCATATTAACCGGCTCTCGAATAGCATAACAGGCAGAACTGAGTTTAGGTAAGATATACTTTATGTGAGCTTTCAAATCTAAACATCTGTAACTTGAAGGCCCAGAAATTTAATGCTGTCAATTTTGTCTAATAACGTATTAATACCAATTTCTAACTGAGTAATTTAACCTTAGCAATAGCTGATGGATCCTCATATAATCCTGCAATTATGGCAACATGACCTGGCCGGGACTCAGTTGGAACCCTGGTGTGGGACACACCCCATGTTCCTCTTTCTTCTATTATTGACCTGAAAATATAACCAAATTGATTTCACTGACATAAATGGGAACAAATTTTAATAGAATAATACTGGAAAGTGTAGGTACGAATATTTTTAACAGGAAAAGAGACATCCTTGACATAGCATTTTCAGCCTCTTTTATGCTTAGCTTGTCAATTTTTTTTTTTTTAAATTGTGCTATCAAATCAATTTACACTTAAAATAAAATGTCAGTCTTACTTTCCACGTTCATTTACAGTAACTTTAACATACCTCAAATAGGGAGCGTTGCTCTTTTCCGAATCATGTGTTTGAAAGAAAGCTTCTGCTCGCAATCCATCTGCAACCACCAGAACAAGTCGTTTTGCAGGTGGAGGAAGCGGACTTGAATGTCGATTTACGTCATGGACAATCGGTGATTTAAAGTATATGTCGAAAACTGATGCCAAAAACACTAGGTGAATAAGAAACCCACTTAAGATAAGAAACATGTTTTCAATATTCACGGAGTTTTAGCATTTTTTCTGTAATAACAGTTCAGCAAAGGACGTCTCTTAGTTTTATAACATTGCATGTATTATTTTACATTCTCTTTCGGTTATGTACACTTTCTTCCATGTAAAAATTCGAAACTTCTGACATTCAAAACAACACCTGCAATGCGCATTTTTTCTTCTCATACAGAAAACTTACTTCTCATACCACTTGTTAATATACAGTTCTTTGTTTCTTATTATAATGTTGGTAGTCCTTAGAATTTCACATTGTGCCAACTGCACCTAGGTGAAATTGCAACAAGTTTCTGATTGAAAGCAATCATGTGATCCAAAGGAGAACGGTCGCCTACATGACCATTGGAGTTAAAGGCGGGGTATAAATGGAACAAATAAAAAATATCTTTGAATCCCCAAAACCATAGTATCCCAGAACAAACAGGTCGATTTGCAATGAGAGATTTTCATATCAGAGTAATCGTGCTCTGGTTTAGCATTTGGGGGGGGGGGGATAATTTAAGTATTCGAGACCATGTATTACAAAAATACTAACATCGCTAGTAATAATAGGTTACAGCACTATTTCCGTATATATGGAAATGGTTTGTAGAAAATTACATATATCACGTAAATTTGCTACGAATGAAATAGCGCACGATCTGCCAATTGTGGAGGCTATTATTGTGACTTTGTGGGTTCGTGAAATTAAAAGTCCAGTTGCACAAACTAAAATGTTCTTTATTTCCACCGAATTACAGTTGGTACACGTACCACACACAGTTACGTAACACACACAATTATGCAACACTATATGTATTACAATAGCCTATGTATTGCGACTTTGTGGGTTTGTGAAATTAAAAGTCCAAGTTGCACAAGTTCAAATGTTCTTTATTTCCGCCGAATTACACTTATACAGCTCAGATAACAGCATAATCACGTACCTCACACAATTTCGTAACACACACAATTCGTAACCCTCACAATTACGTAACACTCTCTACTCGCCTTGCCTTAAAACACTGAAACAACTCAAGACTCAAAACTGACTTTCTCGACACTGAACACAGACACTGACTGAAGCTCGCTCGCTCGCTCGCTCGTGCTGGCTGGCTGTATACAGCCAGAAGGTTTTTGCTGCGTGCCCACCCATTACGGGTTTTACCGCAGGTAGGATTTGTATTGAATGATGTAGGATGAAGGTGATGTAGGTTTTTTGATTGGGAATTAATTTTGAGGTTACCAAAGTACCTTCGGGTTGTTGGGGAGGATGCAGTACTTAGCACCCAATTTTTTGTTTTAAATTTTTAGATTTTTGTTGGGGAGAAATTTAGATGCCAAACAGCTTGGAAGAATTATGAGGAGCTCAGCTTTAGCTGCTGATAAGGTTAGATCCTGGGTTATCTAGGGTGCCCGCATGCCATACGGGGGACCCGATGCAATCCAGATCGGCGTCTAGTGGAGTCATAATTTCCCAATGATCTGACAAGGGTGCTTCTATGTGATGGTAAACTTGCGTATAATTTTGAAGCCCGGCGCCTAATTTCATCCTCCACGTATGGAAGACCCGATGCTTCGTGGAGCAACCTGGTAGGGAAATAACGTCCCACAGAATAGATAGACCGCAGTCCTCTATTCTGTGCACGTTGAAGCCATGCTATCCAGCTGTCTGCTGCCATGCCCCAGATCTCGCAGGCATATAGCATCACCGGGATTACCAGCGCTCGGAAGAGGTACAACTTCATGGGACTGGCATCGAGGTCGACCCCAGCATTGGGTACAGGGAAGCAATTGCTCCCTGTACCTTCGCCGAAAGGTCCCTGATGTGTCGGCGAAAAGTTAGACCTCTGTCCAAGTTTACTCCTAGGTACTGGACAGAGTTAGACCACTCTATCCTTCGACCTCGGTAGCTGAAGTTGGGGGAGTCTGCGGGGGTGTGGCGCTTTGTAAAAAGTATGGCGTGGCTTTTGTCCGGATTTACGGACATCCGCCAACGCCGGCACCACTGTTGTGTTAGGCGGAGATGTCTTTGAATGGGGTTGAAGGCTCTGAGGATGTTTGTCCTTGCAGAACAGAAACACGTCGTCAGCGTATTGTGCCATTACGACTCGTGGTTCTGTGGGGGAAATCTGCCATAAAGACGTTGAAGAGGGTGGGGGATAGCACAGAGCCTTCGGGGACTCCGCCTCTCACTGGCCTTAGTGTTGATGTTTTCCCCGCGACTGAGTCTTTAAATGTGCGATGTCGCAAGAAGCTGACTGACTGACTGACTGAAGCTTGGCACACCGGCTTCTATTTATAGGCGCAGGCGCTAGATGATTGGTGTAGGCATGGCCTCGATGCCATAAGTCCCACTCTATTGGCCATCTCTTTCCGCCAGCTGCTCGCATGCTCGACGATTGGGTAACAGTATTTGCACTGTAGACAGTATAGATACAATCTAGACTGTATTGAAAAACGGAGTGAGCTTCTGCTGTCTCAGTTTAGTGTATTGCTTACGAACAGCGCGATCTCGTATCTGCTTCAACATTAGAAGTTCATTTGGCAATGTTTCGGCTTAACCCTCGAAATAAAACATCCATTTCTCTATGTTTGCTACTGCTTGTCTGTGGGTAATAAACATCAACACTATTTGAATCTGAATATACTTCATCTTCAGTAACACTGCGTGACCAATAATGCCTTCCTCTGCAATCAGTTTATAACCTCCGTCATTGTCGATTTGCCACCAATTGTCAATTCCTTCTTCATCAACATCGGAACAGTCATCGATATTTTTAAAAATGTCTAAAATTTTCTTCCACAATTATTTTTTCTCTCTTTAATCTTGTTTTCAGGCAATTCACACACACCTGGTCCCAAGCATGTGGGATGAGTGCAACGAATTCAAACGCTGGCAAGAGAATTCGAGTAATGTACCAACAGAGAGTATCAATTTATCTTCTGTAAAACAGTCTTCTTTTACAACGCTGAACTATATATAAGGGGAAAAGGCGAGAAATTGCCCTTTCTCATCCCTAAATATGCACATGAAATCATAATTCTAATTTTATTATACTTGCTCTCTTTAAAATAGTCACCCATCTACCCCAAACAACTTTCTCCAGACTAATCATTCAAAAAAAAGAAGATATTCCTTAAAAAATGCCAATGAATGACACACGAAGTTCCTCACATTTTCAGTTTAAAGGTGATTCTTTTATTAAGCATCCTGTTTAATTTTTTTTTTTTTTTCAATAGATTCTATGTACTTTTAAACTTACCCTTGCCACTTTATTGCTTTTCTTTCCACTTTCCTTCCTATTTAAGGTAAACCATTAATCATTTCATCGCTATATTTCACAATTCGTCACCCCATCCTTTTCCTTTCCATTTCCACCACCTCTCCACTAGCTTTCTCACTTCACATGTCCTGTTCATTCCTTTATGTTCTTTGGTTCCTTATAATCTAACATCAAATCCCTCTTCTGTTCACCTTTCACCGTTTTCTTACCTCCATAACTTATATTTCTTATTTTTCCTCTTCTCCATCCAACAAATGTATTTCTCCCCCTCGTCTTATCTACCCATTCGAACTGTTCATATACATATAAGATCTTACATCCATCTCTATCACCGGAAATGTTGTCACTTGCCCATTTAAACTTCACCTATTTTTGTTGTGGTGGTATAATCCCTGTTTGTTTCCTCTTTCTTCTGCAGAAAACATCAAACTCACTACACCCTCTTTCTTCTCTTCAATGTTTTGACTACTTTTATATCCCTTTGACATCACTTTACTAATTTCGTTATCGCCTGACTTTGTTGATCCATCGATTCTTATATCAGTGTAAAGCAGCAAAGACCTTGTTATCGACATTCACTATCAAGTGTACGCTTTCTGGGTTTATTGGATGCAAGTTATTTTTGTCATCCAATTTTCCTTCTGCCAACTTGTCATCTGTCCATAAATTTCGTACATATACCAATTTCCCTTGACTGTGTGATTCTTCTGAGTTCTTATTAGTCTTTTTCATGTTAGTAATATAAACATTTTTATATTTAACGCAGTAAAACGATTAAATTAAAACGCAAATGGCATAAAATGACCAAATGTGATTTAATAAATATTCTTTTTCGTAATCTGTAACCCATAAGGACTTTTGTTCGCTTTTGATTCACCTGAATTTGGAACTGAAAATGTGGAATCTCGAATATCACCTAAATCATAGCCTAATGAGTGGTTCAATCACGGTGATATTTTCACAAGCAGCGATATTTTACAAATCAACGTTTTCGTTACAGACTACAGTTACAGAGCATTAAGAAGGCTGTGGTGGGATCTTATTCTCTTGATCAGGAGGTGAAGAAAAGTCAAAGGGTTATTTATATAATATCCGAAATCTACATGGTGGCAGTATAAAAATGCTGCGCAGCGTTTTCAGTCATCGTAAGATAGTCCTTAAAACGAATTGGATGTTTTTGTTTCTTAATGTTATAAAATTAATTATTGTTCTTTTTTACTTGAGAAGATTCTAACCTATTTACTCTATTTAGCTGCAATTAATTTGTTTATATTTCAGTAAAACCTCTACAACAAGTGCAGAATGGCCAATTTGGCCACATACTCACGAAAAGTGGCGTGGTAGCTTCAGTGCAGCAGTTTAATGATCGCTTTGCGGTCGTTCAGAGAACAAAATCATCAGGTACTTCACAGATTCGTTTGACAGCAAAAATAAACTCAAAATAAACAAATTATGAACTTAATAATTCAGTGCTATATATCTGAAGGTTATTAATTAGTAGGGTTAGGACGTTGAGGACTTTAAACTGTCTAAAAAGGATCTTTAGAAAATCCTAAAAATATCCCAAATAGGACATCAAAAAGTGATACCTACAGATTAATAAATTAATTTTCAGTTATATATTTAATGAGTATGCTTGAAAGTACGACAGTCAAGTAATATGCAACACATATAGCAAGAAAAACTACGTGAAAGAAATGCTTCTGATTCAGAAAGCAACAATGGAATTAAATCATACTTGGCTTAACCACCCTCGGGTTACAGAAATTTTAGCTTCAGAAAGCTTACCTCAGTTGGCATTGCAGTGTATCACAACAGTCATCCTTAAATTTTTCGGTGTAAAGGGTGGTCTGTTATCTGCTAGTATGTTGCAAAAACATTGAAAAAACTACTCTCCTTATCGATGGATGTCATTGGTGCATACTTGATATGACTGGAATCATGTGGCGTAAAATAACAGGATATTTATAGAGGGTTTACTAGGTTCTCTGCTATTGCTAATGCTGTACAATAGAAAGGCTCCTCTCATATGTTACCTGTAGCCGGTCTCAAGAGTGCGTGTTAGTTACAAGAAATTAGAATTTATGCCAGACTCAATTGAACAGGAAAAAGACAGTGAAAAGAAATTAAAGTTGCAACAAAAAATGTTTAAAGATACAAAAATGTTAATAAAAAGTACCTTTAATTAGAATAGCTAAAAAAAATAAAAGGTACAAATAAAATTCTCCATTTTCTGGTCTATAGTGACCCATAATTAACATATATTACATCTTCAAGCACTAAGAAAAAAAGGATTTTTCCTCAAATTGCTAGCCCTATTAATTAGCATTCAAACATTTAAAAAGGTTTATTACATAATCATATCACATCACTGTGTTGATTTTAAGTTTAATACACATAACTATTTAGAGCAGGTTTTAAAGTTCTTAAGCCTTGTTACATTAGAGCCTAATAATTACATTTTCCTATCTTAAGTAGGAAATTCTCTGCAAGCCAATATAATTTTTTACATTGTGCTAAACAAATCAAAATTATTGTTCCAGAGGTAGCTCCTAGAAGAAAGCCATATTCTCCCTTCCAGAACACAAGCAATTTAGCTGAATATACTCTAGCAAGATTAGATGACCTGTTGAACTGGGGAAGAAAGGTAAGCAACCTTACTCAGGGATGAACTTGTTTCTGTTCTGCTTTGCATTTGTGGTTTTCAGAGCCCAAAGTGATTTCTAGAAATCAATAAATTGCACCTGTGAGATATTAAGATTTATGAAGGAAAGAAATTTTAAACTAGTTATTTTCATTGCAGAGCTCTCTATGGCCTCTAACTTTTGGATTGGCATGCTGTGCAGTAGAAATGATGCACATAGCTGCACCCCGTTATGATATGGACAGATTTGGTGTGGTGTTTAGAGCCTCACCCCGTCAAGCTGATGTTATCATTGTTGCTGGGACTCTAACAAATAAAATGGCTCCTGCCCTTCGCAAGGTTTATGATCAGGTTTGTGCCACACAATTCTTAGTATAGTTTACAAAGATATTACATTCAAATTATTTGTTCATCAGTGTTAACCCTCTTAGCAAGGTGAACTGATCAAAGGTTTCCCTATTCTTTCTTGTGAAAATGCTGGTTATTTTGAATAGTAAATCTTTGTACATAAATGGCACATAAGCAACAGTGTTAAAATATACAATCATGAAACTTTATTTTAGAATATAAGTGGATCTGTGAAATTGTTAAACACTTTTTTCAAGGTGAAGACACTATCAGGTTTAATGTGCACAGATGTCTGTGATAGTTCAAGTGATAGAAGCACTGGCATAGTGTCTCAAAGTCCTCGTAATACATCATTAATTTTTAAAGTTTAATTCAACTTTTGAACTTCGTCACTTTGAAGGATAAAATGAGAACTGAAAAATTCAATGCTTAACCAGGATTTGAGCCATGGAACTTCTGCACTTTTTTTTTTTTTTTTAATTTTCATCATCCAACATTGTTATATCAATGAATGAAATAGGTGAAATGATGCTCAAACAAGCCCAGGAACCATAGAACTTAGAGTTACCCGACATTTATCTTTCAAAATAAGGGAAAATACTGGAAAAAGTCTTATCCATTCACTCTGACCAAGATTCAAACTTGGGACCTCTAAAATGTGAGGCAGACATGCTACAGAGGCATTTTCTGCTCAATGCACAGCTACTCTAACCATTGAGCTACCATGGCAACATGCAGGTACAATATTAAATTTCCCATCTGATTTGCATTATCAGTTCGGATTCAACCTGTCCAAGTCTGCCTACACACAGTTTGTACATGTTAGAACAATCACTTATCATTGACAAGCCTTATAAATAAAATTACATACCGGTTTTCAATTCTGAAAACAATTCATCTGCATTAACTTTGCACTCAGTGAAATATTTTAATATGTGCATTCTTAACAATTTTTGCATTATAATTAATTGCCAGAACTACTAGCCATAATTTTCTAGAGTGCACAGAATCATAAATTGAGTATTTGTGAGAAAGTCATATGTAATGTTATCAATAAATATGTTTATGTAATTAAATTTATAACAAAATGTCATTTATCTTGTGATATAAATTCTCCAGGACGTTTTGCAATTCCATTGATTAGAGCCTCAATTTATTACTGTCCTCCACAGGAGAGAAAGTCTCCGAGGCCTGAGACGCAGGGGGATTGGAGAAGGTTCCTACACCCTCCTTCAACAGGTTTATGACATATTTGAGTTTGATTTATGAGTCACTATGTTTACACTCAAACTTCACTTACTTGTTGTATAATTGAAACGTTTTCAAGATCATTCGATCTCATCCTCAGCTGTTTGGTGACTAAATGAACCTTCCTCTTCTTCCACTACTACGGAGTTCCGATCACTCTGCCATCTGGTGTTAGGGGCACTAAGTTTTAATACTTCATTTAATGCCGGGATTTCAAAATTTAGTGACTCATAAATCAAACTCAAATACGAAGAATACTTCACTGTTAATAATGCTTCTACTTTTAATATTTATGAGGTTTATGACACCCCATGTCAGTACAGTTACAGACCATTCAAAAACATT
This sequence comes from Mantis religiosa, assembly GCA_030765055.1. Taxonomy (NCBI): domain Eukaryota; kingdom Metazoa; phylum Arthropoda; class Insecta; order Mantodea; family Mantidae; genus Mantis; species Mantis religiosa. The sequence goes on along the minus strand of CM060953.1, from coordinate 181,558,054 downwards.
CTGACGGCTACTACTTTTGTGAACGAATCTTCTCGGTTTTAGTGTACAGAGTGAATAGGATGCATGTTTTTTTAATGGTTCTGCTCCTTGTGTAGCCTACGTTCTCTGTCTCACACATTCGCTGTTCTTGTCCCACTGTGTGAGAAAGCACATTCCTTTCAGGGACCTTCTTTGCGTTGTGGACAGTAGATGTTTTGGTTTTGTTACGGTTACCACCACAAGCTGATTGATTGATACTATATTGCCAGCTGCGGATAATAAGTTGAGGATGCAATCAAGGTATTGTGAACCTAGCTTTGGAGAATTTATATCACAAGATAAAGTAAAATTTTGTTACAAATTATGCGTGATTGGAGGAATTTAGTGACATCAAAATTAATTGAAAAAACCATTTGTAGTTAGTTTTTAATATTCCATTACGTACATTTTTATATTATTGAGGGACTAGTTTTGAAAGCCATTGCTTTCATTTTCAACCTCAAAGGACCTTCAGATCTTATTTATGGTAGTTGCACCTTCAGGTTGAAAATGGAACCAACAGTTTCTGAAACTAGTCCCTTACTAATATAAAAATGTGACAATGTTAAAAAACTACTACAAATAAGTTCTTTTTTTAAACAAAAATTTTGGTACAAATATTTATTATAACTTATATTTGTGTTGCTTGATCATCAGTAGCTTTAGTTTTCATTTTTTCATTTTCACAAACCAATATTCAATGCTGGTACTGAATGGAATGGATTTGCAGAATGGATGGCCGCCATCCTACAGTTATAAGAAAGTTAAGTGACATTTTTTGGGAGCTTGCATAATAATTTAAAAACACATTCTGTACAGATGCCTGAGCCAAGATGGGTGATCTCCATGGGTAGCTGTGCAAATGGAGGAGGTTACTATCATTATTCATACTCAGTGGTCAGAGGCTGTGATAGAATTATTCCTGTGGACATCTATGTACCAGGTAACTGAGTTCATTTCAAGCTTAGCAGTACAATCTTGCATCTAAAGTAAACGTAGTAAATTATACAATAATTTAATGAATTTATAATAAAAGAAATTTCTAGTAGTATGTACGACGATTTCCTGTTTTAACACACAGTAGTAGTATACATGTAGGCAATTTTAACTTGGTTACTGCCTGATGCAAATTCTCATTACTGCAACTTTCAAAATATTGATCTTTTATATATAAAGGATGTGTTAAGATGAACCAGTACAAGTAACACTAACATCACTTCTGTGTTAATATGTTTCGGGAAGAACACAATATCATCTAGAATATGAACATAAAGTAAACATCCAACAATCAACAAGAGTAACGATCAATAAGAAAAGTACAAACTTTAAACAGAAACATATTAAAGATACTGCAAATCTCATCTAACAAGAAAAACAATTGAAATTCAAGAAATTCACCTATCCAAAAACATTTTACAAATTTTGGAAGACTTTTATGAAACACATTAGCCTAGCCCCATAGAACAAATTTAGCATATAAAAATTATTAATTTATAGATGTGTAATAAATACGACTCATCTATAAATTATTTCGCTTCACTGTGGTGTTCCAATACAGTTAAATCTTGATATAGAGAAATTACTTTGTAATTGATTAAAAGACCCTATACAAGTCAAAGAAAGCTGGAATTTACAAAATCAATTGCTCAGATTCTGATAAATATGGGGGGGGGGGGGGGGGGAATCTAGAAACCAGACTGAACAAACATATGAGATGCTTAAAATACAAACTAATGGATAGGTTTGCAGTTTCACACCATTTCTGGATGACCAGCCATAACATCAAACTGAACATTATACTAGTCAAACCGACCAGTCATGCAGCAAATTGGACATGTGGGAAAAGATCTTTATTTTGAAACACAAACAAATGTTACTGAAGTTTGATTTACCGTCACCACGTACCCTCTGGAAGAACATTTCACTGCCACAACATGCCACCATTATAAATGACTACCATAACAGAAACAATGCAGGTCAGTCAGACACATTCTGAAGATAGGAACACATGTTCCTGAAACATGTGAACAGAGATTAAAAAAAGTGATGTACTACTAGTAGCGATTCATCTTAAGTATCTTGCTAAATCTCAACTTAGTTTCATTGCTTCGTAAGTTATAATTTCACTCTGTATTGTGACTAAAATGACATCAAGTTGCATAAACTCAGTATGTTATTAGAATGGTTAGCATAATGCTAATTTACAATCACTTTCACTTTTTATAAATACATACACAGCGTAAGCACCTCAGTCTAATATTCATTTGTCTCTATTGTATGCACCAGTTGTGCTCTCTAACTTCAATGTTCGCCACTTGCAGAACAATAGACTTTTTATAGCCTGTCACTAAAGAATGCTTGGGAAACTGAAATCTCTGGAACCGAAGGAATGGAATATTGCAGAATCTTCGAATTCTGCCAAAATCAAATGGTGTAGAACACCAGCACAATATAACAAAAGATTGCTTCCAACTCATGTCATCAATGGTTGTCTTTTAATGTAGCATCTCTTGAAGGCAAACAAAAGAACAATGGAATAGGTTAATCACACTTAATACCTTGATGGTAGGCATTCGCTACCACATGACAGTATTTTACAATCTCAAAAATCATTTTGGTTATTTTTCTCACTCAGAATATGGGGAACATTTTGCAAGAGTTTGACATTGAAGTGGATGAATAGAAAATATGCTTAACCTTAAATGCTCCTTCACGGTCATATGCTCAGTGCTTCAATAATGTTAGCATGCAGTCATTCCTTCTTCCTCCTGTAAACATTTTGAACTTTGTGCCACATATTCATATAGTGAATCACATTAACTCTGGAATTCAAAGCTGGAAAATGAAATGATTGATGATATTGAAATATGTCTGTTTCTGCACTTTTTTGATAATAGCATAAGTTAGCTATGTGCAAATTTTGCTATGATTGAGCCAGTAAAGCAACATTTCAGCCTGATCAGTATCAGATGTTTACGAAATATTGAAAACTACATTTGAAATAAATTATTCTTCCAGGAGTGTTTGGTTGAGTGAAAATTCTGAACGAATGTAGATGTTATATCATGCAAGAAAAATGTTTTACGACCATGTAATTGAAATAATAAATACAGGAAAGCAATAATTTTAAATTAAGTGTAAAAGTTAAAGGTATATAAATACTTGCCAATGCTCATGCAGTGTGCTGTTACCAAGTGTAGAATATATGTATTAGTAACGTAATGTAACCCATGATGTAACAGCCCTCAAGGGTGCAAGAACCTGCCAACAACCTATGCAAGACAGAGGTGGGTGAATATTCAACAGATAGGGAGAGATGTGGTCAGTACCATGGTACCTCCAGCAGGAAAGTTGGCTTTCCAGACCACGGTTCACTATCTAGCATAGCTCCTCAATTTCATCAAGATGCTGAGTGGGTACAAGTCCTATACTGGGACTTAAAATCTGCACTGCCCAGGGTTGGGATTGATCAGGGGCTCATTCCATGGCAGGGAACCAAAGCACAACTCTCTAGCTCAAATGCCACAGACAGGACAGACATGTGCTAGCAGTAATATTAAAATCAAAACATGATGGTATTAAACCATAATATGTATTGGATTTGAAAAAGGTATAAAGTAAATACAATATTTCTGCCCTGAGCATGAATAATTTAACATTTATTAAATCCAAAAATAATGTTTCCCAACTTCAATGGACATGTTTACATCAATACAGGAGAAAAGAATATAATTTTTTCTTTATATATTAACAATATTTTAGCTTAAATTTGAAAACTGAATTAACATGCAACTGGTCATTTTAATAAAACAATGTGGTTTGTATTTTCATAATATACCATACATTTATATTTGATGCAAGAGATTTATTTGACCACATTATGAAAGGAGGGAAAGCATACAATTTGCTGGAGGCATACCTCTAGGATCATTAGAGAAATTTAAAAATACTGTTCTTTACATTTTTCAATTTAGAAGTATCTTTTATCCCTTATTACATAAAAGCAGGTTTATATTTCTGCTTCAAACATTTCAAGTAAATTGTTCAATTTGCCTTTACATAGGACCTAATCAGCTAAACAAGCAAATGAAAATATTGCTAAATCCCCAAATGTGTTCAATATTGATCTCTGACAATCTATGAATTCTACTTAATATCTTTTTATGTATGTTTTAGGATGTCCACCAACTGCTGAGGCACTGCTTTATGGAATTCTGCAGCTGCAGAAGAAGGTGAAGAGAATGAAAACTTTGCAAATGTGGTATAGAAAGTAAAACAAATGTACAAATTGTAGAAAACATGTTTGTAATTATTTGCATTTTTCTGAACTGTAACAACCAGCAATTCAATATTAAAGTATTATTAAATTATAATCACATTTGAATAAATTTTAAAAACTGTACAGGAATGAGAAATAAAATTTTGACCTAACTGCAGGAGAATATTTATCAAACTATTCCATCCATTTAATGCAAGAGCCACTGTATTTCAATTATAAGTTAAATGGAAAGATCTTTCATTTTCCCGTCTATGAACCTCATGCAGTTTGGATACTTGATCTAAATGAGTTGATATTACAGATGTATTCTGATCGATCCATTGAAGAGAATTCATATGGGCATTCAAGATTCTGCCAATCTGGACAATCTGTAACAGAAATATTTATATGATGTGACTTCAATTAGGTAAATCGCTAGTGCATATGCTGTTCATACAGAAAGTAATTGTTCTATACATTTTATATTAATAACAAGCATTTTTAAATAAAACAATGTCAATTTGGAAGACATGTGGCTTTCAAACGTTATATTACAAGATGACTTTTATTACTAGCAAGCTCATTTATACTCCATAGTTTAAGATATATTGTAAAGAAGATTCATTTGAGTAATTTCAAACAGTTTCTCTTATAAAACACTGAATATTTACAAATAATCCCCTACCACCAAATCCCTTACCCCTTACATAAAAGCTTTTCTTTATTTTTTTTTTTTTTTTTTTTTTTTTTAATAATGATAAAAAATAGTTAGCTTTTAATTGAGATACCATCTGTTTAAGAACTCTGCAAAACGAACAAAATGCATGTCTTAAATTTTGAGGAAATAGTCTTTGAAGACACCTTCATTCTGAAGGAATTTTGCATAATTCGGTGTAACTCAAACCACAAGAGCAATTTATGATATCAGTGATGTAACATATCAAATTATAACACAAGACTGTAATATTGTCGAATGAGACTGTAGTCCAGTGTGATAAGCAGAACAGTATTGTAATTTAATGTTATGATACGTATAAGAGTGGTCAAGTCTGATATCAACCTGAAGATGGCAGCACTCGTAAATAAAAGATAGTGAATTTTGTTGTTCATGTGTTGACAGTTACTCACCAAAGTTCCAGCCATTTTGGATGCTTAGTTGTTAAGTAACAGTCGTTTGAGTGAGTTGATGTGAGTGTTTTTATGAAAATGGACAAAATCTAGTATCGAGGTGATATTAAATATTTGTTTTTGAAAGGCAATATGCCAACACAAATCAAAGATGAGTTGAATTCTATGTATGGGGACTCTGCACCATCATTTACCACAGCGACAATTTGGGCAGCTGAATTTAAATGCACTTGTAAGAGCTTGGGAGCTGAACATTCGAGACATCCAAAAACTGCAACACCCGACGAAAACATTGCCGAAGTGCCGAATTAAAGTGAGAAGATAGCAGAGGCTATGGACATGTCAAAAGAACGTGTTTGTCACATATTAAATCAACATTTAGACATGAGAAAGCTGTCGGCACGTTGGGTGCCACGTTTGCTCACATTAGACCAAAAGCGCGTTTGAATGAACATTTCCAACGCTCTGTTGGCGCAGTTTAGGTGCAATAAAATCCAAATTTTGGCGCCAATTAGTTACTGTAGATGAAACTTGGATATGTCATTATACACCCAAAACAAAAGTACAGTCCAAACAGTGGACTGCAAAGGGGGAACCTGCTCCAAAAAAGCAAAAACTGGGAAAGTGATGGCGATTGTTTTTTGGGCTAGTCATGGAGTTATTTTAATTGATTATCTTCACAAAGGAAAAACCATTACAGGAGTATACTACACATCATTACTTGACAAGCTGAAGGCAGAACATCAGGAACATGTATATCAACAAAATAAAAAAAGTTTTGAAAATTGAATGTATAAAGCTCAAGAAATTTAAAAATTCCTGTACTTTCTGATCACACCTCATAGTCATTAGATGGTTTTTCAAACAAAATGTTTGAGAAAGAATTTTTTCAGCTAGTTAAAATTTGACCACCTGCTTGCTGCCTTACTTCAACAACTGCATCAACAAATGAACAAAATACTTACTGGATCACTGCTGTCCTGTGCACTATTAGTTTCATTTAAATGCTCTATAATCTCCTTAAGATCCTCAGACATTTGCTTCAATTGAGTGTCCAAATTTTCAGCCAACTGATAACTGCAAAAGAAAAATATAACATTGTTTACAACACATAATGGTGTACATCTCCAGTTGTATATATCTAATATTAAATGCCTTGGTGGTTTTTTTGCTGTAATATATTGCTGCATTTCAGCTCTTACTTGAACCACTATTAAGTACTGTTTAACTGTTTGAAGGAATTTAGTAACAATGAAGTTCAAATTGGTAATACAAAACAGTTTGACCTTTAAGAAACAGCTCCCAAAGTTTATTATTTGTGTTTAACTTCAAAAGCTATTACAATTATTCATCAAAGATATGGTCTTGGCAAGCTTTTGTAATCATTACATAAAATTAAATAATTAATTCTGCAAAATGGAATGGAATTTCAGATTCTAAGCTAATTCTTGTTTCACATAAGCTTGCCCCGCATCTCTTAACGGTCACATGACCTAATCACCTCTCAATGGCTACTGTTGTGGTACAGACTGTTGTGCGGTAAAAATTAGTCCGTTATTTAACATGGTGATATATAAATATTAAAAGCAGAAGCATTATTAACAGTGAAGTATTCTTCATATTTGAATTTGATTTATGAGTCACTATGTTTACACTCGAACTTCACTCACTTGCTGTTGTATAATTGAAACGTTTTCAAGATCATTCGATCTCATCCTCAGCTGTTTGGTGACTAAATGAGCACATAGCGGTATTAAATGGATTCAACCCAGCCAGAGAAAAGAAAAACTGAAGATAATATCAAAAAATACCACTCTCACACCACTTAAAAACACAGATTGGCAATATAGAAAATTCACCTACCATCCATGGGCTTTTAGAAAATTTGAACAAATCTTCAAAAGACTAAACATAAAACTAGCACCCCAAAACAAATTCAATCTGAGGAACCTGCTAAATAAACCACTGAAAAATACAATCCCCAACAATTTGAAATCAGGAATTTATCAGATTAATTGTGAAACCTGTGAAAAAAGCTACATAGGAAAAACTAAGAGAAACTTGTTAACCTGGCAAAAAGAATACCAGAGGAACATTAAGTTGAAACAAACAGAAAAATCTGCAGTTTCACACCATTTTTGGACAGAAAACCACAACATTGGCCACAACATTAAACTGTTAAAATCTTTAAGTACACCCATAGAATTGGATATTTGAGAAAAAATATTCATAACCAAAGACCATGATAAAGTTATAAATTTTGAAATCCCGGCAGTAAATGAAGTATTAAAACTTAGTGCCCCTAACACCAGATGGCAGAGTGATCGGAGCTCCGTAGTAGTGGAAGAAGAGGAATGTTCATTTAGTCACCAAACAGCTGAGGATGAGATCGAATGATCTTGAAAACGTTTCAATTATACAAGTGAAGTTTGAGTGTAAACATAGTGACTCATAAATCAAACTCAAATATGGTGATATATCTTTATATGTTGGAAGAGAATTGTCAAATTTATATTTTCGTAACTGTTTGAATCAAATATATTATGCAACAGAGTTGATTTATCTAAAATGCATGTTAATTCTTAAACGAAGTAAAGAGGAGGTTCCTTTGCTTTTAAGCCCGCCTTTCATATGACATGATAGCACATGCTTTAGCAGTAGTGGTGACATATTTGCTTATATGACTTTTATCACTGACCTTATTTTGAACTGGATTTGTCATATATTGCCATTCGAAGATGTGCTGTGCCGAGCATGAGAGTCAAATTATTTTATGATCGTTTACTGTGCATGTACTTATTATATGTATAATGGCAGAGTCTACCGCCAGTTTTTCGCTGAAGCATCGCAAGGGTAAAACCTTTACAAAGCAGCGAAAAAAGAATTGTGGTGCATGTGTTTAATGCACTCACAGAGAAAAATCCGTCTTTGTCAGTGAGAGAAGTCAAACAGCTATGCTCTGAACTTACAGGTGTGGTGTTAGGTTCGTAGGAACATTGCGACATGAAATTGAGACAACAGGAAAACTTATCACTTCAGGCAAAAGCAGGAATAAACAAAAGCACTTGCTCGGAGAATGCGATTTGTGAAAAGTGCTATGCGTCATCATGTGCATATTTTTTTCTTCAGAAACGAACTCCCTAACATAAATATAATTTTGTGTGCTGTAAATGAGGATTAATATTTACCGAATTTCAGCAGATCTAGTCTGATTAGATTGCTTATACAGCTCGGGTTTGTGAATGAAAAAAGGGGCAAGAAAAATTTGCTAAGAAACAGAGGCAATATTGCTGTGTGGCGAAGACATTCTTTAAGGACAATCAGACTGTACCGGGATACAAATCGCAAAATATACTACCTTGATGAGACTTGGGTGAATGAAGGACACGCGAAAAGTAAAGTATGGCATGACACGACTTTAAAGACTGAAAGACAAGCATTTCTGCAAGGTATGTGTGCTGGTTTAAAAAATCCCAGTGGAAAAGGCCGAATGCCTTTCATTATAAACTTGTATTTTTGCATGCATTCATATCCTTATTTGTATGATTTTATCTATCTTCCCGGAACTTTTTATAACGTTTACTGCAGGTTTAAATGTGACGGGAAGGCACTGCATATGGCCTATGGAGCGAAAGCATTAGCCAGTTAGGGTGAGGGGGAAGGTAGTTGCATGTGGAGTGATACATGTTAGCGGGGCAAGGTTATATGAAACAGAGATTAGATGAATAATTTTTGCCTTGTGTCAAAGCTTATTAGGCCAAAAGTTTGGCCAAAATCGTCCACAGTTTATAAGCCTTTAGCAAATATACACACATATACACTGACTTTTATACGTAACTAGATTATGAGTTATAACTTTTTGTTATTTCCAAACATCATGCCTTTTATACAGTATAAAGCAGTTCAACCAATATTCTGTGCAAAAATATTTTAGGACATTAAATTATTGATATGAACTATGTTTATTATAGAATTAGAAATAATGAAGCATTTGACACAGTACATGATGGTAATCGAATGTGTTTAAAACTCAAGCTTAACACTTGTTCCACTTATAAAAATTATGATGTTTCAAGAACTAACAAATGGCTTTTGTCTGGGTCTGTTTTCTCCATTGTTTGGCCTGCTATCATTTATATTAGTTGTACAATGTCATTCAATGTCAGTATTTCAAAATCCATGATATTTGGATTCTTGATAAGTATACATTCTCCCACTGGAATGGACTATACTACAGAGGGGATTTGGCACAGAGGTCCAAACCTGGTTTATTGTCCCTCAAAGTATAAACTTGAAAGAAGCGTAGAGACAGTGAAGCACAACTTAGTACAAAAGTGAATTGAGAAGATATTGACACACTGCTTCACTCACACTGTTTTTTCACATGACATGTTTCAAGAGCTTTTTCTCTTATCATCAGCTGGAACTCGACTTTTTCATGTCCTGTGAAAAAACAGTGTGAGTGAAGCAGTGTGTCAATATCTTCTCGATTCACTTTTGTGCCTGGTTTATTGTACCTATGTCACTAAGTGAGGCACCCCTAGGAGGAAGGATGAGGTGTGAGGAGACAGAAGGTGGCCATCCCAAGGAGCCATGACAGTACAGAGGGCAGGGAGAACTCCCTGGCAGGCCAGTACAACTGGCATCCCATCCTACTGTGGTCCAGAAACAGCCCTACCTGACCAAGCTTTAAGACCAGAGACTGTACTACCGGAGGAGGAAGTTTCACCAAGAGCATATTAGTCTGCCAAGCAACACCAAGAGACCCGCCGACAGTTCTGCCCTGAAAGAGACCACCAGAAGAGAGATGAAATGGAAGGACAGGAAATCAAGGGATGTAATTAACCAACCCAGCATTTGCCTGGCAACCCAGGAAAACCCCTGAAAAAACCATGGGAATCAAACACAAACCTCCCAAATGCGGGGCCACAGATGAAATCCCAGAGCCATCCTCCTCAGTTATTCTCCCACACTATTAATTCCAAATGATTTGCTTGACCAATTTTAAGTTTTATTTCTGTACTGATGTTATGATTTATAAAAAAATGTTAAGCTATGGCTGTTTTTTATGGGGGTTTTTTATGTAATATTTTTCAAGTATTCCTTCAATGTTGTTAGCATTTTTTTTTCTTTGTCTTGTCAATGTATATTTTTTGACGATCTTCACAATGTTGCATATTCCTAACAAATTTATTTTATTTAACAGGCGATTCAGTAGATTTCTCATACTGTGCTTATGTATTTTGAGCAGCCAACAATCAGCAAATGAGGGGTCTGCTTTAAACATGCTCTGCCATAATTTTGTTAAGAAGAGTAAAAGTATCTTAAAAACTGAACAAGTTTTTAAACACATTTGTTTATGTACTACTTAATTGCAAAAGAAAAAATAAATAAAATGATCATAATGGCTACCTTGATGGCAAGTAGCCAACTGCATCAGAACTATACTGTTAACCCTTTGTTTGGCGGTGTTGTCCTGAGGCAACATTATGCTATATTCAATTTCAAAATATTTTAAGTGTGTGTGGTTTTTTTTTTTTTTTCCTATTATAATATTTCACTGGCCTTTGTTGGTTATACTAGCAAAATTTTGAGTACTTTCAATTGTAAAAATTGTCGCGGCAATGCACACAAAAGGTTCGGTGCAGAGAGATACGTGCGGCTTGTGTACACAAATAGCCGGCAAATAAAGATAGTGGAGATAAAGGACTTGCCGGCACAGATTAAGTTACACTTCTGGAAGGCTCGGGTTTCGTCTAGTGACAGAACATTCAATGTCTTCAATTCCTTTCTTGGAAGTGTTGAAAACAGTGTTGTTAACTTTAAAGAGAGTCGATTAAAGACACTAGACAACACTTACTTTTAAATTTTTCCGGAACATGTTTCTGAGGCTTTGCCTCTATCATCGGCTGGCTCTCGACTGTTCCGGAAACATGTTCCGGAAAAATTTAAAAGTAAGTGTTGTCTAGTGTCTTTAATCGACTCTCTTTAAAGTTAATTCAATGTCTTGTTTATTCCAGAAATATCTAGTGATTGTTACAGAACAGTCTTGAATTATCAATGAGGTATTTAACCGCTTCGCCGATGGCCATTTAAACGCTTCAGTGGCCGGAAACGGATACCCAATAAACAGAACAGGACATTTAAATTGTTAAATGCTGTAAAAATGCATCATAAATACAATTCCGTATCTTCCGTATTTATTAAGTTATTTAAACGAAACAAAAACTGGTTTAAAGCTCATTAAAGGCAGTATAAATATACAGTAACAATAAAGTAGAGACTACATTAATAAATTGTTGAAATTTCACTACTTTGTTTCGCTGTAGCAAAAGCCATTCTTTGTGCCGAACGCGCCTAATATGTGAATCATTTTGTTTTGTGTATACGAGCCATAGTATGTATGTATAGCTACGCAAGCGTCTTCTCAGGTTCAAGTTTAGTTTATTTATGCTATGCCAAGCGATAATATGACGAGAATATGTTGCGTCACACACTCACACACTGGAATGAAAACTCTGTCAGCATCTGTTATTACAGTGTTTCTCAACCAAGGTTTCTAGTAGCCTTATGCAGCAGTTTTCGCTCTGTATTACAGTTATTTATACTCTCTCTGTGTTCAAAGTGATTTCTTATAGCTATCAAGAACTAAATGAACGGCACATTTGAAATTGTTAAATTTCAATGTTAACCATGGCTTATCCCGGTAATGTAGCAAATAAATTAGCTTGGGTATGATGTGTACAGGCTTCTGATATTACTGTAGAAAATCTGGAAGATTTGTTGTAGGATTATGAAGGAGATCTTTAGGACATACGTAGCAGTGACGTGTACTGGTCTACAGCTGGCATGTTAGCTACTCCATTGTTTGGGGAAATGGCGGGTCAAATATGGGTGATACGGATCAGCTATTACCAGCTATCCCTCTTTACGGAAAACAGTTAAATGGTAAAAAAAAAAGTATGTTTATACCACTGGATGTAACTATGCACAGTTGTTTAGTAATTTTCAGAGCTGTAAAAGACATTCATCTACCTGTACTTGCGCGTATAAAGAGCTCGTAACCTAATTGAGCATTATAATACTCAGAGGCCTCTTTATAATAGGGGGTAGCAAAATTCACCACATCATCCCTCATACTTGAGAGAAAACACTTTCCTAAAAGTATACCACCCACACCCAAAAAACTTGTAACCATTTCGAAAATGTGTAGTGTGTTGCGAAAAAGAAGTTCGCAAGGAAACCAATATTATTTGGTGTGAATCTGCAGATGTGCCCTTGGGTGTTTATCCAGGTTTGGAGGTGTACAATTCAAAAAGAAACCTTTAAGGATACGTTTACATTCCTTATAGAACTAATTTAAATTGATTGTAAAACAGCAAGATTAAAATAATTGGCGTTAACTGAGCATTAAATTCATGTATGCGCAGGACGTCTATACACGTCCATATCGGTTTGGGGCACTTTAACTTGGACGTCATATGACGTCCATATCGGTGAAAGGGTTAAGGAAGTGACAACTCGCCAAGAGTCAGTTGTAAACAGAGAGTTGTAAAGGAGTAAACAGTTGCAAAGTGATGTAATCAGAATGTTGTTTGTGTGGTCATCAACCTTAGTAGATTGTGATTGTGTATGTGACATAATGCTGTTATGTGAGAATTGAACAGTGTATTTCTACAGAAATAAAGAACATTTGGAATATCTGCAACCCAGACTTTTAATTCTACGAACCCATAGTCACAATATTATATTATTTTTACAATTACATTGTGTTTTTCTGTTGTTTTTTTTTCCAAGTATTAAAAGGTAAAATCCAAGCAACTGCATCAAATGATACCCCGCCAACATCCAAGCATGCTACCACACCAATTATTTTACTTGGGTCCTCCCTGTCCTTTACCACAGGCACATTTGACTGCAGTTGCCGAGATTCCAACCCACAACATTTAGCTTTGAATGGGTGGCCAGCCCATTGCATACTGCTTTAACGACTATGGCTATTTGAATCAAATGCATTGAGGTACCTCAGAAAACCGTATGAGAACCAGTTTAGTAAGTATAGCAAGACCGGCATAAGTAGCAAAATCATTTACCAAATAAAGGATTAAACTTGAAGATAGCAGATAATTTATTATAGTTAATCAGAAAGGGATTATGTATTAAAACAGTGATATGGTAGACATAATTAACTTACATGTGCTCTCTTTCTGGATCTGTCACTACTGTAGAACTGAGTTCCTTTGCTAATGAATTTAAACATTCTTCCAGTTCTCGTTGTTGGCCAAGTATGAAATCTAGCTCATTGTCCAACTGTAGCTGTTCCAGTTTCACACGTTCTACTGCATTATTTAGACTTACAATCTGCAAACATACAATAATGATTAACAGCTTGTACTTAATATTTACCCTTAATAGTGTCATAAAACTTCTTTTACTTTCCCTCCATTTTTTTTCTTCCTATCTTCTTATTAACCGCTTCACTGATGACCATTTAAACCCTTCAGGGGCCGGAAACGGATACCCAATAAACAGAACAAGACATTTAAATTGTTAAATGCTGTAAAAATGCATCATAAATACAATTCCATATCTTCTGTATTTATTAAGTTATTTAAACGAAACAAAAACTGGTTTAAAACCCATTAAAGGCAGTATAAATCTACAGTAACACCTCTTTGTTTTACTGTAGCAAAAACCATTCTTTGTGCCGAATGCGCCTAATATTTGAATCATTTTGTTTTGTGTGTATACGAACAAATGTATATGTATGTATAGCTATGCAAGCGACTTCTCCAGTTCAAGTTTAGTTTATTTATGCTATACCAAGCGATAATCATACGAGTATATATTGTGTTACACTGGAAAGAAAACTCTCTGTCAGCATATGTTATTACAGTGTTTCTCAACCAAGGTTTCTGGTAGCCTTATGCAGCTGTTTTGGCTCAGTATTTTAGTTATTTATACTCTCTCTATGTTCAGATTGATTTCTTATAGCTATCAAGAGCTAAATGAATGGCACATTTGAAATTGTTTAATTTCAATGTTAACCATGACTTATCCCCGTAATGTAGCAAATAAATTAGCTTGGGTATGATGTGTACAGGCTTCTGATATTACTGTAGAAAATCTGGAAGATTTGTTGTGCGATTATGAAGGAGATGTTTAGGATATAGGTAGCAGTGACGTGTACTGGTCTACAGATGGCATGTTAGCTACTTCACTATTTGGGGGAAGTGGCGGGTCAAATATGGATGGTGTGGATCAGCTATTACTAGTTATCCCTCTTTACGGAAACAGTTAAATGGTAAAAAAAGTATTTTTATACCACTGGATGTAACCATGCACAATTGTTTAGTAATTTTCAGAGCTGTAAATTCATGCAAGACATTCATCTACCTGTACTTGCATGTATAAATAGCTCGTAACCTAATTGAGTATTATAATACTCAGAGGTAAGGGGTAAGAAATTCACCACGACATCACCCCTCATACTTGAGAGAAAACACTTTCCTAAAAGCATACCACCCACAACCAAAAAGGTCGCAACCATTTCGAAAATGTCTAGTGTGTTGCGAAAAAGAAGTTCGCAAGGAAACCAATATTATTTGGTGTGAATCTGCAGATGTGCCCTTGGGTGTTTATCGAGGTTTGGAGGTGTACAATTCAAAAAGAAACCTTTAAGGGTACGTTCACATCCCTTATAGAACTAATTTAAATTTATTGTAAAATAGGAAGATTAAAATAATTGGCGTTAAATGAGCATTAAATGCATGTATGCGCAGGACGTCTATACACATCCATATCGGTTTGGGGCATTGTAACTTGGACGTTATATGACGTCCATATCGGTGAAAGGGTTAATGTTTCTTTAACAGTTTCTAGGAACTGTCATAATATGTTACTATTACAGATGCACTGGAATTTTATAATGTAAATAATTTTTTGCACGTGATATATCTAGAACATACAGAGTCACCTTTAAGAACCGTTCAAATTATTCTTACTCAGGACAGAACCCACAACCTTGGGAAAATAAATCTTAAAATGATATTACAATAAAATATAACAACTTGTTATAAACTTCACTTATCTTTTTAAGAAATTGGTAAATTCTTCTAGATTGGTACATTCAACTAGAAAAATAGTAGAAATATAGAAAACTATAGTCAAAAGTTCAATACTCTACAAAAGACAGATAAAAACTGAAAATACAAAATATTTATTTCCAACATTGGGCATGTCCTAGGTTTGAATGAATATTTAAAGATTGTGACATCAAACAAAAACCACAAAACAGATTTTCACTCAGGAAGCTGTTAAATAATCCTTTAAACACAATAGCACCAGAGCAAAGATACGGCATATATTATAAAGTACTGAAGATTGTGACAATTTTATATTGGATTGACAAAAAGGATTGAAAAAACTATTTGTAGTCATTATTAAATTTTAGATGAGTCGCATTTTTTACACATCTGCTTCACGTGAAGCAGATGTATAAAAAATGCGACTCATCTAAAATTTAATAATTTTTCGCTTCACTGTGGTGTTCCAATACAGTTGAATCTTGATATATTGAAGTGACGTTAAGTCAAGAGGAACACGTGAAAGTTAATAACGAAAGTGAAGCAGATGTGTAAAAAATGCGACTCATCTAAAATTTAATAATTTTTCGCTTCACTGTGGTGTTCCAATACAGTTGAATCTCAATATATTTGTAGTCAGTTTTTTGGACACTTTTTGGCTTACAGTTTATATTATCAAGGGACCAGTTTTGGAAGCCATCTTGGAAAGAGGTTGAAGATAGAGCCGACAGCTTCCGAAACTAGTTCCTCAATAATATAAACTGTAAGTGACGAAGTGTCTAAAAAAATGACTACAAATAGTATTTTCAATTAATTTTGATGTTACTGTTACTAAATTCCTCCAATCACACATTAATGACAAAAAGGAATTTAAAAACCAGATTAACAGAACACCAAAGGTACATAAAATATAAACAAACAGAAAAATCAGCAGTTGCTTTTCATTTTTGGAATGACAACCACCTTAATAAAAAGGAGATTAAATTACTGAAACCATTAAAAACAAAATTAGGAACTTACACATAGAAGAAGCTTTTTATTGCAAAAAACATTACACATATTTTAAATTTTGCCATGCCATCAGTGAGTGATCTAATGAACTTATGAAGGAAATTTTCCAAGAGAGGAAGCCAATTACAATAGGTCCACGTGACAACAGATTGTGAAGATAGTGATCAGTTGCCAATCAGCTGAGAATGGGACTGGGATGTTCTCAAAAACGTTCCTGGTTTTAATAGTGATGTGAGTGAAGTTTTAATAACGTATGACTCAAAAATTCTTTTAAAACTACACTTATTTAACCCTTTCCCCAATATGGACGTCATATGACGTCCAAGTTAAAATGCCCCAAACCAATATGAACATGTATAGACGTTCTGCGCATATATGCATTTAATGTTTATTTAATGCCAATTACTTTAATCTTCCTATTTTACAATAAATTTAAATTAGTTGTATAATTCTATAGAACTATAGTTCTATGGCTCTACTGATGCACCGAAGTCCAGGTAGGTCATTGTCTTGCATGAATTTAGAGCTCTGCAAATTACTAAACAATTGTGTATGGTTACATCCAGCTGGTGTAAAAATACTTTTTTATATTTAACTGTTTTTCGTCAAGAGGGATAGCTTGTAATAACTGATCCACCCCTTCCATATTTGACCCATTATTTCCCCTAAAAATGGAGCAGGTATCATGCCATTTATAGACCAGTACATGTCTAATGTAGGTTTACAAATAACACCAACACTGTCCACTTCTGAATTCTCCTCATAGGCCCTAAACTGCGTTTAGAGGCCAGGACTTCCTTCACCCTACTCACATACATATATTGTCACAAGTGACTGTATTAATTACACTCTAGTGACTTCAGTGGTATGTGTGACATCACTCCCTCCCCTCTCCTTTACCACTGGATGAAGGATGTGTAAGCGATATACGCTCTCTCTTGGACTAGCTCTTGGCTAGACAACACGCATCTGTAGACAACTTCCTGAGGTTAGATAAATGGCCGTTATGGCCACCTATGTAATCTGCTTATTGTAGTAGTATAGTTTAGTTCAGCCCAGAGGTTCTACTCCCATTAGTCCTGTACCCGTAGGAACTGGACCCGGGCCTCCTTCAACCAGGGAGTATCCGAGCTGTCCCAAAGGGTGCTCGGCGTCCTCCGAGGTGCTTTCCATAGGGCAAGACCTAGAGACTAACAAGCCCCCCCATCTGGTCCTATGGACTCAAGACGGGATGGAAGTGGATACGCCACTTACGCGTGTCAACACTCAAGGTGAAGACTACCGAAAAACCTCGGTGGGGCCGCCTGGTGATCTAGCACACCTTATACTAGCTTTGCAGGCTAGTACCCAGGAGAATTAATGGCTTCCCTCAACCCCGTCCGAAGACGTACCCGATTCCCACGGGTTTCGGGAACACACTGCCCCCTCAAGTCCATCCCAATCCGAACAACTCCCGAAGGAGGGGCTCGGCTGTTCGGTCCGAGGTTCCTCTAGTAACGTCAGAGGTACCACAAGTGCTAGGGGTCCGCAGCGCCTGCACTTTGGCAGCTGAAAGGGACGGATCCCTTCCCCTACGGGGAGTAGTATAGTATAGTATAGTATATTTCCTTTTACATCAACAAATGGAAATACAAAATCAAGATTACAATTATAAAATCCATACTGAAATATGCCATATATTCCTAAATCCTGAAAACCCTATCATGTTATCATGTTGCCCACCAATGAATAGTAATTCGGTCCCCATACACCTAACCTTAGGGCTTATTGTAGTAAATATTCTTATTAAATGAATTCCACATTTAATTAGCCTTACCATACCTTTGTAGAAATGAAACCTAGTACAAAAACCCCAACCTCTTGCCAAGCATGAAGTCCTGCCCGTGTTCGACCTGACCATGTGTTCCTTAACTTTCACAAACTAAGATTAGGTCTTTTGACAGTAATGAGTTGGTAATTCAAAAACAAACCACTTAAATTATCCTTACTTGGAAATGTTTCGGAGAACATTTTGTCCCCATCGTCAGCAGTTATCCGAGTGGTTGGATCCGTGGTTTCTTGAAGTGAGCTGGTTGTCTCTGACGGCATCTGTTGTCTGTGAGATGAACTTCCAGTTTTCAGGTGGCAATTCGAAATTTAAAGTATAATGTTTGTTTTTTATAATTAGCAACATTTCCCAAACATCGAGTTCGGCTGCATTACTGGCTGATTTTAATAGTTTTATATTTGGTACAATATCATGATTGGTAGACCAGAAATGGTGAGCTATTGCTGATTTTTCTATTTGTTTGTATTTCATGCATCTCATATGTTCCTGTAACCTAATATGTAAACTTCTTTTGGTTTTTTATGTATAACTTATTGCAATCTGAGCAGTTGATTTTGTATATACCTTGATTTCTTGTTTTCAGGTACTGGGTCTTTCAGGTTGTTGCATAGTAAGTTTTTTAAACTGAATTTATTTTTTGGGGCTAGGGTGATGTTGTACTTCTTGAATATCTTGTTGAATTTATGATGCACTCTGGGATGATAGGTAAATTTCCTGAACTGTGTCTTGGTTTTTGATTATGTTAATTTTGTGGTATCCAATATGTGTTTGTTTCTTGAATTTCCAAATTTTCTTATCTATTAATTGTTTACTGTATCCATTAATTGCAGCTATGTTAATCATTCAAAGTATAAACTTGAAAGAAGCGTAGGGACAGTGAAGCACAAACTAGTACAAAATTGAATCGAGAATATATTGACACATTGCTTCACTCACACTGTTTATTCACAGGACATGTTTCAAGAGCTCTTGCTCCTATCCTCAGCTGATACTCGACTAGTGCAAGTTGTAGTGGTTTCTTCTTTCTCCGTATTGTCAATAGATGGCGTGATGTACTTGTCAAAGATGTCCGGTGGTGGAGTTTCAAAATTCATGACTCTATGACGATTTTTGTTAATGAAGATTTTTTCCCATACGGAAAGGTCTATGGGGTGATTAACGTATTTTATTAGAGATGTTTCCAAATTGATGTCATGTCTAGTATTCAAAAAATGAAAAGCCACTGCTGATTTTTCTGTTTCACCATTTTTAATGTTTCTCATATGTTCTTTAGTTCTGATGTTAATATTTCTTTTTGTTTTTCCTATATAAATTTTAGGGCAAGTTTCACATTTGATCTCATAGATTCCTGGTTTTTCTTTGGTAGTGATTGAATTTTTGGGAGGGCCTTTTAACAAATTTCTGATATTAAACCTGTTTTGAGGTGCAAGAGTTATGTTGTGTTTTGAGAAGATTTTTTGGAATTTGTTATAGGCTGATGGGTGGAAGGTGAATTTTTTAAAAAGTATTTTCTCTTTTTCTCCTGTAGGTTCTAGGGTGGTGGTTTCTTTTATTTTCTTAGCTTTGTTGAGTCTGTTAACAGTTTTGTCTATTAAATTTGGGTTGAAACCGTTGGATATAGCTACTTTTTTTATGTGTAGGTATTCTTCTTGATAATCTTCTCTGTTTAGTGGAAAGTTGATCATCCGAAAGATTAAACTGTTGCATGCCATTTTCAACAGTTTAATCTTTCGGATGATCAACTTTCCACTAAACAGAGAAGATTATCAAGAAGAATACCTACACATAAAAAAAGTAGCTATATCCAACGGTTTCAACCCAAATTTAATAGACAAAACTGTTAACAGACTCAACAAAGCTAAGAAAATAAAAGAAACCACCACCCTAGAACCTACAGGAGAAAAAGAGAAAAAACTTTTTAAAAAATTCACATTCCACCCATCAGCCTATAACAAATTCCAAAAAATCTTCTCAAAACACAACATAACTCTTGCACCTCAAAACAGGTTTAATATCAGAAATTTGTTAAAAGGCCCTCCCAAAAATTCAATCACTACCAAAGAAAAACCAGGAATCTATGAGATCAAATGTGAAACTTGCCCTAAAATTTATATAGGAAAAACAAAAAGAAATATTAACATCAGAACTAAAGAACATATGAGAAACATTAAAAATGGTGAAACAGAAAAATCAGCAGTGGCTTTTCATTTTTTTTGAATACTAGACATGACATCAATTTGGAAACATCTCTAATAAAATACGTTAATCACCCCATAGACCTTTCCGTATGGGAAAAAATCTTCATTAACAAAAATCGTCATAGAGTCATGAATTTTGAAACTCCACCACCGGACATCTTTGACAAGTACATCACGCCATCTATTGACAATACGGAGAAAGAAGAAACCACTACAACTTGCACTAGTCGAGTATCAACTGAGGATAGGAGCAAGAGCTCTTGAAACATGTCCTGTGAATAAACAGTGTGAGTGAAGCAATGTGTCAATATATTCTCAATTCAATTTTGTACTATGTTAATCATGTTGTTATTTCTTTGTTGTATTCATTCTTTTTCAATGGGATGTTGACTAGTCTATATGCTAAGCTATCCAAAACTGCATGTTTGTGGGGTGTAGGATTGTAGCTATCATTCTTAATGTAATTATCTGTTTGTGTTGGCTTCCTGTAGATGCCAAAAGATAATGTTATTTAATTCATGGATTATCTTCAAATCTAAGAAAGGTAAGTAGCCATCTTTTTCTATCTCTATTGTGAACTTTATTGCTCTATTCTGTATGTTCAACAGTTTTAAGGAATCTTGTATGAATTTGTAGGTCGTCACAATATATTTGTTTCCGTAACAATGAGATGCAAAGTCAGCAGAAAAAAAAGGCTGTCGGAAGTTAGGTGTACACCACAAAGTATGTGTATTTGTCTAATGTCTAGACATATGTCACACATAGGTCTATTTGAGTTAAGTTACTTTGATCACTACAGAATATGATTCTTCATGAACACCTCAAGGAAGCGGGTCATTTTCTCCCTCACTGCAACCTATATCAACACCTCTCTCATAATCGCCATCAATATTCAAATCATGTCAAACAGCAAATTTATTTGCTACATTACTAGGATAAGCCATGGTTAACACTGAAATTTAACAATTTCAAATGTGCTATTCATCTAATTCTCAACAGGTATAAGAAATCACTCTGAACTTCCAGTCAAGACAAATAATGAATACTGACGAAAACTTAAGGCTAACATAAACTTCAGTTGTGAAATACTGTAATAAGAGGTACGTACAGATGCTGACAGAGGTTTGTTTCTTTCCAGCGTGTGTGTGACACAACATATACAATGATTATCGCTTGGTTAGTATAAACTAAAGCCTAAAACCTCGAACTGGAGAACTCGATTACGCAACTATACATGCATATAGTTCACATGCACACAAAACAAAATGAGTCAAATATTAGATGTGTTCGACGCAAAGAATGGCTTTTGCTACCATGAAACAAAGTAGCAAAATTTCAATGATTTATTAACATACTCTCTACTTATTGATACTGTAGATGTATACTGCCTACAATGGGTTTTAAACCAGTTTTTGTTTCATTTAAATAACTTAAATACAGAAGATAGGAATGTCTATTTAAGAAGCATTTTTACAGCATTTAACAATTTAAATGTCTTGTTCTGTTTATTGGGTGTCTGTTCCTGGTCCGTGCAGGGTTTAAATGGCCATCACTGAAGTGGTTAAGTAAGGCGGTGCAACCATAAGCAATATTTAATTCATACGGTTAGACTAATTTGTTTACACAATTGTCACAAATAACTACAGTTATGCATCTACAACTTATCCATCATCTAAAGGATGGTGCTTAACTATCATAGAAATCTGGTCTTTTTCAGGACATCTAAGTCAGGTCAACAACTTTTAGAACACCCCTCATATCTTATTTTATTACCGACGAAATCCAAGCCAGTTTTGTGGATGTGGAGCTGAAATAATGGCAAGAAAAGTACTATTAAAAGAGAAGTTATTACGCTGCTCTTATGAAGCCTGGTTAATGCAGACATATATTGCTTACCTTTTCACCATTGCCAATTAGCAGACGATCCCATGCGTTAACCTGTGTAGCCTGATTCATGAATACTTTTTCTTGTTCCTCTAGGTCTAACTTCCATTTATTGATATTTTCCTCAAGTTGACAGAAGTTTAACTGGGAAATACTTGCTCCAGTAGGTGCACTTGAAACACTAAATAAAAAATAAAAAATATTATGATTATACATGCTAAAATAGACTAATCTAGTAATAAAAAACTGTGACAACCTTGACAGACCATAATCAATCTACCCAAAATGTCCACAGCAGAGATGGACAATCATCCAATCAATACTACGAAATGATGTCAGCATCATGCTTCCCTCGGTTGAATATTGCATTACCGACCTTACAGATCATTGTGTATCAGCTCTTCACGTATCTACTATGTTTATTATGCACCAGTCTCATATATGGACCGAAAAAATATGCATCTCAAAGAGTAGACATAGCCAAGCACATTTCATGAAGTATATGCTGCAAGTCTAAATAGGCTGTGATGCTCTCATGTGTAGAGACAGGCAAAATGTGAAAGTAGGAAGAAAAAACCTCAAAATACAGGGTGTATATAAATGAATATCGAGGTTTTAACTCTTTATAATATTTATTACATTAATAGATTGAATCAACATGAAAAATATACCATGGCCGGGATTTGAACCACGGATCTCCTGGTTTCCGTTCAGTCGCTCTAACCCATTGAGCTACTACGACCAACTTAGATTAGATTTGGTTAGAGCGACTCGACAGAAACCAGGTGATCCGTGGTTCAAATCCTGGCCATGGCATTAAATTTTTCATGTTGACTAAATCTATGAAAAACCTTAGCGTATATACGGCTAGTATGAGGAAATTATTAATTTCCATCAATTAACTAAAAAAATTTATTACATTAAACTTACAGTTATAAATGATATGTCAAATGAAACGGCAACTCAAACAGTTTTGTTTGTTGTCACCAGTGCACATGTGCATGCAATGTTTCTGCCACAATCCGCTAGACAGCGGTAGTGGCAAAGATAGCGACTAGTAAACAGAAAGCGTTTTGTGTTTTGCAGTTTGCAAAGACCGAATCTGTAGTTACTGTGTAATGTGTGTTCTGCATTAAGTTTGGTTGTGATGCTTCTAGTGATAACATTTGTAGATGGTATCATCAGTTTGAAAATACCAGCTGCTTTTGTAAAGGGAAGAGCACGGGACGACCAAGAGTAAGTGAAGAGACTGTTGAGTGAGTGAGAGAGTCATTCACTCGTAACCCAAAGAAATCAGTCCGGAAGGCTAGTCGTGAATTACAAGTTCCTGTGTCGACTGTTTGGAAAGTTGTAAGAAAACGCTTACGGCTACATCCTTACCGTTTACAGTTATTACAGGCTCTAAAGCTGACAGACCACGGATTACGTGCCAACTTTGCAAACAACATGTTTCATGACGATGACGATTTTATGGATCGTGTTGTCTTCAGTGATGAATCGACCTTTCACCTTAGTGGACATGTTAACACTCACAATGTGCACATCTGGGGCTCAGAAAATCCTCACGAGATGGTACAAGTGCAACGAGATTCCCCTAAAGTGAATGTTTTTTGTGCCGTATCCCGGCGAAAAGTTTATGGGCCTTTCTTTTTTGGTGAACAACCTACTGTACCTGGCACTTCTTACCTTGATACACTAGAGCAATAGCTCTTCCCTCAGTTGGAAGATAATAGGCCAGAGAACTTCATTTTCCAGCAAGATGGTGCGCCACCTCACTGGCATAACAAAGTACACGATTGGTTGAACGTCACTGTGCCCGAGCGCTGGATAGGCCGCAGGGCTTGCTATGCATGACCTGCATGTTCTCCTGACCTAACGCCTGCGATTTTTATCTTTGAGGCTTCATCAAGAATCATGTGTACGCGCCTCCGCTATTAGCTGACCTCCCTGAATAAAGAAACTGGACTGAAGCAGCAATTGCTACAATTACTGAATACACACTTATCAACGTTTGGGAAGAACTCGGCTATAGACTTGATATGTGCCGTGTGACAAAGAGTAGTCAATTGAACATTTATAAGGTTCTTGGTAAAACTGCTTGAGTTGCGTTTTCATTTGACATATCACTTATAACTGTAAGTTGAATGTAATGAATACTATAAAGAGTTAACACCCCAATATTCATTCATATACACCCTGTATTATGAAATATATATTTCAAAACTAAAACAATTTATATTTTAATGATTTGGAGAAGGTTCACTTCATTGGTTTAAAAAATAGCCTTTGTAGATTTTTGGTCATCTGGATTAAATTTCATACTTCAAAATGTAAAGATATGTGTTCCCATAATGAGTACATAGTTTACAATAAGCAATTTCATATTTTGCCTGTCTCTAATGAAGATACAGGCTAAATCAATAAAGGGCAAAGTTAAAGGCATACGCATCCTGTTCCCAAAAATAGTATGCAGTACTACAGAACTCTGTATACATACTAAATATCATTAAAACATTGAAATTCTATCTTGAAAGTGTTATACCATGACACACATTGAATGGGAGAGCTTTTTTAAAGAAGTTTATACATTAAATTCAATATTTCTGCCTGGAGCATCAATCACTTCATGTTTTGCTAATCACAAAGTCACTTATTCCGGCTTCAATGGACATATATACATAGTCGTATCACAAAACAGAGTGAGAAATATAATAATTTTATTTATATATTAATATTTCAGCTTGAATTTCAAAGCAGTTTAACATACTTCCCAACAGTTTAATAATTAAATAACATACTACTGCTCGGAAAATAAACTAAACATTAGCTCATTCCATTTCAAACTGCAAGGTTTGTATTTTCATTGTTTACTGTACATTTATATTTGAGAATGCCTCCTAATTTATTGAAACAATTCTGGATAGCATTATGTGTAATAGGAAAAGGGGGAAAACATCAGGAAAGAAATTGTTGGTACGGACAATGAAAATTAATTTAAACAATATAAAGTATTGTTGCGAGCATTGTTGCAGCTGGGTGCACAAAGAGACAGATAGTGCAGCGCGAAGATAAAAGCTTGCCAAAACAGATAAAGAGACAGATAGCTGACTGGAAGTTTTGATTTCTTGTTTGTTTGAGAATGTTCCGGTGGTTTCTAGAAATTGTGAGTGGAGCTATAAAAGGAAGCAGCGGCTCGCCAGTGTGGAACAGTCATAAATTGGATTCATGTGCCTGCAACTGTGTTTTGAAGGTGAACTCTTTTGTTTGTGGTCAACAACCTCGTTGATTGTATTTGTGTATGTTATGTAATTCTGCTACTGTAAGGGTTGTCCAAAGTGCTTTTCTACGGAAATAAAGAGCATTTTGAATTTCTGCAACTTGCACTTTTAAATCTACGAATGCAAAAGGTCACAGTATTAAGAAACCAAGTAAAGATGATGAAAAAGAAATGCCTGAAAAGTCATGATGGATGAGATTATGCTTCGAGCAATGGGGAACATCTGAAGATCAGCTTAAAATTCTTTGGAAACAATGTTTCTAATTTTCATATTTACATTGCACATCACTTACAAGTTGATCGAGAAATACCCTTCCAATCCCTGAAAAATTAATCATTTTAATCAGATAGACACAAATGGGAACACACATGCTGTCAATTGCAACTACAATGTACGGGAAACCTGCAGAAATAAAGAAGTGCCTTTTATTGCTTAATATTCTTGTATATTTATCTATCTTGCTTTTAACTTCTAAAGCATTCTAAAAATGCAAAGAAAGGTATGAACAGCAAGTGTACTATGAATGTTTATAAAATTGCCAGTAAACTATCTGAAATGATCTTTATGAAACATACAAGGTCCATAACCGGTTTGAGTCACAGCTGAATTCATGTCTGAGTTTTGTTTTAAATGCTCTCCAAAAAGGTTCAAAATGAATCTATAAGATCCTTCCCTAATATCAAAACTTACCTTGAACACTTTCTGTATAATACCATATGGATCTTGTCTTACCTATGAGGGTGGTTTGATAAGTTCTTGGAAAAACCACGAAAGATCAGCCCTAGCATCACGAGTAGTTCACGTAATATTCATTGGACTGTTGGCTGCAAACACCTGTCACGCCAGTGTTCTTGGAAGACAGCTGTGGTGGTAATGTGGCTCTATTGTTGTTTCAGCATAGTGGTTTGCAAAGATGGAAAAATTCAAGATTCAAGCAGTGATTAAGTAAGTTAATTGATGAAAACTAATCCTTGAAATACACTAGCGTGCATAGGCTAAGGTTTTGGATAGAGTCAAACTAAAAAATTAATTGCCACGGCCAGGATTTGAACCACGGAACTCCTGGTTTCTGTCCAGTTGTGCTCTTACCCATCAAGCTACTATGGCCTACGCGCCATCGTGACATTAAATTCTCTAAGTGACTCATATATTTTCCCGGTAACCCACTAGGGGCTTAAATCCCTGGGATTTGAGTACTTACAATAGTAAGTTGCCACAAACAGTGTATCTCGAATATGAGAGCCCCTGTGGTTTTCTTGACTAAAGATGCGGACAAGAGTTCGTGAAATCGATATCAATTAGAAAGAAGAATATCAATTAGAAAGAAGAATTAACACCATTTTCTTAAGTTAGGGGAGGCTTTTGTTGCAAATTGATATATTTGTATAATATTCATTGCTTCACTGTAGCTAGCTTCATTTTCTACATAAGGTATGAATTTTTGCCACACCCACCTTCTTCGCCTCCATCAGACTTCCATCTCTTCCTGAAGCTGAACATTTTTCTTGATGGACAAAGATGTGCTTCAAATGAAGAATTGATAGCTGGAGTTGACAGCTTTTTTGCACACCTGAAGGAATCTCATTTTCAAGATAGGATCAAGGCATTGGAACATCACTGGACCAAAAATATTAATCTACAAGAAGACTAAATTGAAAAATAAAAAAAGTTCCAGTGTCAAAAGTACTTTTTTCTATTCTGTTCCGAGAACGTATCAAACCACCCTCATACTATAAACATTATTGCATTCCTGTTGTCTTATGAAGATCTATGTAACCTAAACAATCCTTTTTTGGCAAGTGAAGCACTATAAGGTTTCAGTAATATTTTTTAAAAAGTATGTCAATGTAGTATAAAGTTACTAGCTGCAGTTTGCTTGTTATGACCCCCTTGTTTTCAGTTATGATTTTAAGCAACTATCTGATGAGAGCAAAATTGGAAATTATAACTTTTGCTGAAATCTATTATTTTACATGGACCCTAAACAAATTATGAAGTGTAACTTCATTCTATACAGCCCTGATGGGGTCTTCTAAAAACCAGCTTATGTTAAAAATCTAGGTTAATTTAGTGTTATATGTCCAGCAATCTGTCATTTCATGAAGAACAGAGCAGAACATATATTTTTGTTTTCAATACTTGCTGGCTTTTCAGTTTCTGCATGGAGTCTTCAAAACTAGCAGGTTTGAACAAAAGACGATGACATATCACATGTACATATTTACCACTAAGAAATGTTTTATCTATTGTGACTCTGAGGGTTCGTGAAATTAAAAGTCCAGGTTACAAACACCAAAAATTGCACTTTATTTCCATAGAAACGCACTTTGTCAACTTTTACAGTTGCAGGATTATGTCACATACCCAATATAACTTGCAAGGTCAACGACCACAACACAGCTGTTCACGCATGCGAGTTCAATTACCAACTGACTCCTGTGGCGAGCGGACTCCCTTTTTTATAGTTTACTCACATTACGGAATGTTCTCCAACAATCAAGATGGCTAGAACAACGACGAACTCTCAAGAAATCCATCTCCTTCCCCTCACCGTTTCGGCGAGCTTTTATCTACACACTGCACTGCCTGTCTCTTTGAACTAGTTGCCCGCACCACCTCAATCAACAATGGGCTCGCGACACTATATTGGTAATATAATAAAAATGAAATACCTTACATAAAATTTTGCTAAGTATTTAGATATTTGAAGGCAAAATTTATTAGCTATATTAATAATTATTCTATATATTAACTAAAGTAATTATACACATCCAATTAAACCAAATCAAGCAAATTTGATATACAAAGTTTAATGGATTTAGGGATAGTTTTTATACATTTTACTATATTTTAGTCAATTTTTCAGTTTCTTTGGGGCTGAATGTGAAATGAGGTTGCAGTTGGACCAAAATGGCAGTGCAGAACACCCAAGCTGGATGAGTGAATGAATGGACCACATCTTATACATTTGCAGCATCCATGGCTTGTAAAATCAAGAAATTTGAATACTGGATACAGTACTTACACAGTGCCTGTAGCTAATACTGACTGTCCTGCAGTGGATGCTGATGTAGTGGTTGCAACAGTAGTGGTTGCAGTTGTTGCTGTTGTACTTTGGGTAAGTGAGAAGCTTATTGGTGTAGACAAAGTAAATCCTCCACTTCCACTTGCAGTAAGAGGAAAGCCTGATGAAGCGGAGGCAGCTGTAGTAGCAGCAGTTGCTGATGTTGTGATTGTTAACGTGCTTGACTGCCCTATAAAAGAGCAACAGTACATATTCAGTTATACACGCATGGGAGCTAGGTAACTAAATTTTGAGAAATGATAATTACAGCACAAGCTATAGACAACTTTTATGGGAGCATGCAGAGAAGCATACTTGCTAACTTGCTAACTTCTTAAAATTTAAACTAGTAAAATTTTAATATAATTTTGAGTCAAACTAATACTCAATGCTTCACTTAGTGCTAGTATTTACCTAGAACGCATTTCGTTAGGATCTTCCTAACATCATCAGCTGTTATTGACTAATGGATGCTGGTTTGGTGAACTCATTGGAGACGATAGTTGCATCTCTGTTAGTATCTTGATGAACTTGAAGTTTGGGTTTTTTTCAAAGGTAGTGTCGAAATTAAACAATTTTCTTTCATATTTCTTAATGAAGATTTTTTCCCACGTGGTTAATGCAGCTGGACCTTGGACACTTTTTAATAAGTGGATTTCTTGTTCTATATCATGATTTTCCTTCCAAAAATGGTACGCTACCACCGATTTATCTATTTCTTTGTTCCTGATGTTCCTAAAATGCTCTTTAAGCCTAATGTTCAAGTTCCTTTTTATTTTTCCAATGTAAAAGTTGTCACAGCCTTTGCAGTTTATCCGGTACACACCTGAATTTTTGTCTGAATTGGTCCTTGTGAGAAAAGCTGATGGACTTTAAAACTCCTCCCGGCCAGATCCGATGGACTCATTAACCAAAGACAGGTGTGGCCCTCCAGACATACTGGGGGTTAGAGTGAGTGGATGATGTAACCGCCATTACAAGCAAAACAATTGATGTCCACTTAAAAAACGGTTACATTTATGCTACTTAAAACATGACAAGTCCTTCAGATAAATTTTCCGGAGGTAAAATAGACTCCCGTTCGGATCTCCGGGTGGGGACATCTGCAGGACGTCAATTACAGAACTTTTAAAAATGTAGAGATGCTTAAAGCCTTAAAGTATAACAGCTTCATGCGTTTTCCTTCTTCAGATGAGTGATAATTTGATGTACCTGTTTGTGATTCAATAAATTAGAACAGAGGAAAAAGAAATTGTTGAATTAGTTGCATAAACCAGCACTTATTTTGTCCCTTTTTTTACCTTATATGAGCAATCTTTCCCTTCCTTTCTTCATCTGAAATTTAAACCTAAAAACCTAACCCTGCTGATAACACCTGAAAGTTCAACATGAACATCCAAAGTACATGCAGGAAAGATATGTCCTTAGCCATTACTGTGAAATTTGTATTTAAGAAATATTTACACACCAGATGTTGTAGTTTGTGAACCTGCTGGGGTGAGTTCACCTGTAGAAGCTTGTGGTAATTTAGCTGTTGCATCTCCTCCACCGAGTGAAAAACTTCCAGCAGTTGCAGCTGAAAGTTTCAAGAGGTGTTAATATAGATACTGTAGTTATACAACTTCATCAATGTGTAATTTCTGTTCATCCTCAAGCAGAAACCTGACGGTTTACTTGAAAGATGTTCTGTAATTATGGAAAATGTCATGCTTAACTTACTAGTTGCTGTTGTAGTGGTTGCTGTGGTAGGTAAAGAGAAACCTACTGCTTTGGGTGAAGAAGAAGAGGAGCCAAAGTTGAAATTCATGGCTGAAAAAAGGTAAAACCGAGAATTTAGTTAGGTTCTTTTTAAGATTAAAGTTTCCAAATGGTGATATATACACATTCTTTAGTAAATGGCTTCAATTTCACTAATGTATATTACGTATAACTAACGAATACCAATTATAATTATTAATAAGGTTAGTTGATGTGAGGTTAGTGATTTATCCTTCGGCGGTTAGCTGTTCGCCAAAATCATGAAAATGCACTTGCCATACCCCTTGTTTTCAACATTAAAAATACTAACGTAAGTTATAATCCAGTTTAATATAATAATATGTTATTCAGTATTAAATTACATACTTACTAGCCGCGTATTTCAAACTTAAGTTTCTATAATCTTTATCTAAACGCCCAGAAGCGGCAGTACTAGCAACATTGTTCTGTAATTTGTATGCGAAATCGTTCAAGCTAGCCAACTCATGAGTTATATCTTTTTATCTGTGGTTATATCTAAAGGCGCTTTATTTTGATAGCGTAAAGCATTCGTTTGAGTACAGGTTCATGTTCCGACCAAAAATTTAGTTTGTCTTTGCGGTTGTTACAGGAGCTTTCGATAACCTTTATTACTTGCTACACTGGGAAGCTCAGTGGGTTGCTTCCAACGACTCTACACCAAAGAAAGCAAAAATGTTCTGTGAATGGAAGGCGAAAAAGTGATGGGATGCAAAGGGTGTCATATTCATTGATTTCTTGAAAAAAGAAAAAAGACTATCAACTAGATTTCATTTATTGATCAAATGTTAAATTACTACATTTTGTATACATTTTGATAGAGTTTCTGTTCAGTCATAATAAAAACAGGAAATATGCAGAGTATTCTCAAAGTTCAATCACTATGTTACAATATATGCAGATTCACTATGAATGTTTTTGCTATGCCGTGGCCGAGTGTTTGGACCACTCGACTCTCACCAAAGCGGCCCGGATTCAATCCCAAGTGACATGTGAGATTTGTGATGGACAACACGGCGCTGGAGCGGGTTTTCTCTGGGATCTCCGGTTTCCCTAGCCATCCCATTCCAGCGGTGTTCCATCTTCATTTCATGTATCATCAGTGTTACCGCCTGCGGTGCCGAATGTAGTAAAAGCGGGCGTTAAACACGACAGAAAATATGAATGTTCACGTGGTCCAATTTCTTAATGCGCTAGCGCAAGTCACAAAGCAGATCATATAGTGATGCCGTCATCAAATTAAAAATGAAGTGTGTACATAACACGATAAGCATAAATAAGTCACTTCCTTCTCATTGGCACTTGGGTGATCTATTACACCACCGTTCACCTTGAGAAACCGCAATCAGGGTACTTCACCACTGCCAACACCAGTGATATGTTTGGTATAGCAGTCTCTTGAGTACCTAATGACTTCAGACATATGTAACTTCTTAAGCGAAAGGTGGCTCAGCGGATGAACAGCAAATCTCATATAGAGGCTGGTTCTGATGAATTGGGAATCCGCAGCATCCGAAGTTAAGCATTCGATAGCTTGACCTTAATTTCTCACAGCCATTGGTGTTCTAAGGACGAATGTCTTTTGGCTTCCGTATGGGATCTTGTATAGTCACGCTGTTCGAACGGTTACCAAGGATTTATCTTTGGTAAAAGATATCTCTCACATAACGCACTGATTACTCAAGGTGGAGTAAACATCTATCGACAGATCGACAGATTTGTGATTCCTGCAAATTCCACTGTCTGAAGTGATGCGTTCGTTGGTGTTTAGCACACGAACGAGGGGCGCGGCAGTTCCCCTCTCACTTTTACAATAATAATCAGTGCTTTATCTGAGAGGTTTCTGTTAACAAAGATAAATCCATGGTAACCGTTCCAGCAGCGGGACAATAATCCACCCTTATGGCAGACTTGTAATTCTCGAAGGACCTTTTCACATCGCATCTGGCAGAGATTTGCCAGCTTGAGTCCAGGTCAATGAAATAGCGTTAGCACAGCCATGCATTGCTATAGTACCTACATTTTGATCTAAGTCAGAGGGCCAAGAAGCGGTACTAAAGCGAGTTATTGGTCCAGTTCCGGAAGAAGTTGGAGACACGGCCGCATTTGGCGAAGTAGGAAATGAGTATTTGGAAGCTTTCACGGCCGGAGTCGGAATTAACACAAGTTTCTTCCGGGCTTAGAAGCCGTGGTCTGCTGGGGTTTAGATATAGGAAGAGCTATTTCATCATGACATTGCGCCTGCCTCGGTAGCATGGTGATAGCATGTCTGCCTCAAGTTCAAGAGGTCCCGAGTTCAAATCTCGGTCAGGGCGAGTTACCTGGATAAGGTTTTTCCAGGGGTTTTCCTTACCCTGAAAGACGAATGTCGGGTAACTCTAAGCTCTATGGACCCTGGGTTCATTTGAGCATCATTTCACCCATTCCATTCATCGTCCGATATGACTTAACGTTAGAGGACGTAAAATACAAAAAATCATGACAATGCATTAAGCACAGTCATCCGGTGTAGTCGCCAGTAAACTGCATGAGTTGTGTATGAAATGCTGCCCAAGGACCGCATATCTGTTTAACCGGGAGATTTCTTTTTGTTTCCAAATATGAAAAAAAAAATGTCTTCCAGAAACAGAATTTAAATTAAATGAGGTTATCACTGAGACAGAGATTGATAATTCCTTTTTTTATGAGGTTAACAGATGGTAAGAACGTTGGGGAGAAGTGTGTATCCTTAAAAGGGGAGAAAATGAGAAATCAATGATTTGTGTTTCAGAAACTGTTTTTATTAATGTCTTCCAACATATAGGAGGATGAATAAAATGGATAAAATGATGCTCAAATGAGCCCAGGATCCATAGAGCTTAGAGTTATCTGACATTCATCTTTTAAGATTAGGATATCCCTGGAAGGGAACCCTATTAACCATGACCTAGGTTCGAACCCGCACCTCTTGAATGTAAGCAGACACACTACCATGCTGCAGAGGCAGGGCCAGATATATGGTGTCTTCACTCCTAACATGCGTAATTATTGAACTATTCTTGCAGGGATACCACTGCACTGCGCCTACAAGATTTGACTGCCCTTTGTACTCTCCAGTTACATACTTTCTTCCTGGAGGCTTAAACAACTTGAAACTCTTGACGTTTCTTTGAGCGGTACTTTCTACTGTTGCGTTAGTCAATAAAGTGTCACAATCCTCCTGTCCCTTCACTTACAAGCTGAACTTTGAGGAGTAACATGTTGCCATATTACATTACATGTGGTTTACTAGGATTCATGCCTATTTCCTATATTTTCGCATTTACTCTTTCTTGTTGATTGATTGTGTATTTGAAGAGAATAGCAGTGTATAGCAATTATTAAGTAGCTTTTAGCTATTTAGGATATAAATTAAGAGCATTAAATGCTAAATTCCTGTGAGATGTCTGTTTCTTGTGTGCTGCACACTTATATTATTCTAAAATAATCTGGCAATGCATCTTTCCCACTTATCCATTTTGAGTAAGCCATCAGGAGTCCCAAATTATTTAGAGTAGTAATTTCTGTTGGTCTAGCTTTGACTTTGGTGAAATCTTCCACTTCTTAATTCTAAACCTAACTTTGATGAATGTGATTCCCCCTACAAACTAAAAAAACTTATGGCTACTTTAAAGACAACAGTGTAAACAATGTCACATATGAATGTATATTTTCAGTTTTTTTTTCTATTACTCAAAGATAGTAATACATTAAGTTTTGTGTTTCAATCTAATAGCATCCTTTCAATGATTTTTCCATGTTCTTTTGCCATCGTCAATACAAAGTCAGTGCTAAAGTGTATCTCTGTCTCACATCTCTATTTACTAAAACAGGTTTTTAGATATATACAAATAAAGCAATTTGTAGCTTAAAACTTCACTTATCTTATAAGAAATGATTATACTTTTCTTATAAATTGTCTGGGATCACGATTTTATGTAAAATTTTTACACATACTTGCCGGAAACAACAAAGCTGTCACCTTTCTTACAAACGCTAGATGTTAATATGTTCTTGTTATATGTTATAAGTCGGCCAAGATATGAATGCACTTGAAGGAAGGCACCACTGTTTTGTTTACTACATGAAGCTTAGAGAACTGCGCAGAGCGAGGGGTAGCTAGGGAAAAGGCGATACTGGGAATGTACAGTCACCCAATTAAAACAGTACATGCCTGCTGAAGTCTTCACGTTAGTTCTCGGAAGTAGCAAGTCTCGGAATGTTTGTTTCAGGTCCTTCATCTGCTATATCCGTGTTACTGTTCCCTTCATCAGCTGTATCAGTGTCACTGTGTCATTTTGCTTCAATATTCACATTTTCAAAATAACATTCATCACGATTGCAGTCTTCATTGTCATCATCGCTGCTCTCTAGACCCATGTTTATAATTATATCTTCAATTGTTTCCTCCATTAACCCATCTCGGCGCTTAAAATCTTCCTCAATTCTTTTCACTTGTCTGCATGCTGCTATCCAATCAGTTTGTGTAATTTGAGCTATGCAGCTTGTTATTATAGCTTTGATTACTCAAAGTAATCAAAGTACTTCTTTGCTGCAATCTTAGTTTAATTCCAGATAGCTCTATAGGGTTAAGGTCACAGTGCTACAGAGGAAGGCGTAAGACTGTAAAATCCCTTTGTTCTATTATTCAAAAAAGTCAATAAACAGGCTTTTTTAATTAATTTTCACTCTCTCTAAAAGCTCATTCTTTTGTCAGTTGCGGATCATGTTTAATTTTCTTTTGTGTTAGCCAATGAATAACCTGTGCCTTTCGAGGTGAAGTGTTAGGGGCTTTATTTTCCTGTACGGTATGGCAAAATAATGCTTTTAGGTAGAATATTTGATATTAATTTCTCTTCTACCCACTTTTTATAATCTACCCACTTTAATTTCATCATGATTATCTGCCGATTTGGATTTTGAATAGTAAATCAATTCAGTTCCCTCAATAAATCCCATGGATCCCCCTGCATGTGAAATTGCTCTTTGACCAGCACTAGTGTTAGTCAAAACACCTGGTACTGCGTAATATTGCCAGCATTTCTTGACGGTTTATTGAGTATGGACCCCAGCCTAGTCTGTATAAACTACTGGTTTACGTTGCCCTTTTTCATTTTTAATAATACCCCTTAAGTACTCTGCAAATTTTGCAACTATTTGTGATTTCTCCATTAGCACAGATCGTTTGTTTTTGCATTTCTTAAATTTAAATCCCATTTCTTTCAATATTTTTCTAAATGTTTCTTTGCCACCCTGCTAGTTTATTATTTAGCGAAGTTCGTAGCTTTCACAAAGTAGGGATTTCCTTTTTCTGTTCATAGTACTCCAAAAATTTTCTACGCACAACACACTTATCAAACTCATCAAGAGATATGGTTCTGCGTGATTTTCGATTTTTCCTCGAAGTTTTAACCTTAACCTCAGTTGGTGAAGCATTTTATGTTCATGATGGTTCTCCCAGACCTTCCCACTATTTTTGTTACCCTAACTGCTGCTTTTTCAAGGGGTATGAGTAGCCTTTTCACCTGCTTTTCTTGTCTACAGAACTGTATAACCTGATATATGATATGCTTTTCACCAGAACGGGATACTTTTCTTGTTTTTAACTTTGTAGGTGCTCCCGTAATTAAACTCTTCACAAGCACACACCAATTTTATCGCAACGAGCTTTGCAACTGCCACTATACTATTCGAATTTTAACTGCATAAGAAAAGGTTCAAGAAGCACCATGTTGAACTGCACTACATCTGCACGTCACATTGGAAGTATCTTGGTATGGTTGATGTTTGCGTTATCCGCACTGTACCTGAGGTACTCCGCCCAATTGTAACGTAACTGTTTAGTAACATTTCTCGCCGAGTGCATTCATACCGTGGTCGACTAGTAATTGTTATATTTGTATATATTTGTTTGCTTCACTGTTAATAGCTTCACATTTTATGTACTTATTAGGTGTTTTAGATATTTGATTAATAAAAAGTATGACTGGAATTTTCTGCAAATAATCCATGAAGTACTTTTCATTCTGAACGAATTTGGTATGTTGTATAATGGTAAAACCATAAAAGCAGACAAAAAAATTTAGATCTTGTTAAAACAATTTTTTTTTTTTTTTTTTTTCCATTCACCAATTCTAAGATATTCATTGTTATTATTTGAAGTTTCATTACTTTATCCTTGGGGTCCAGATGTTTCTGTAATATTAACATGAGAAATATGTACCAAAATATAGGGATCTTGCATTCAAAAATACTTTTATTCATAAAAGTTGAAATGGAGAAAAATACAACAACAAAAATCAATAGTGAGACATGTGAATTACCTATTTTTTACTATAGATTCCTTGATTAATTATAAGTGAACGAGTCTAAACTCACAAAAACCCATCCAGTACTTAATGTCTCACTAGCAAATATATCCTGGACTTAAAAAGGTTTGAAAATAACTGAAAAGCCATTTTAAAAGAGTAAACTATCAAAAATTTATGGACTTAGTGTTTTGAAAATAAACACTGTACAATTTTGAAAGGGAAAACTGGTAATCCGCTTACTATTAACCATTAATAGAAATTATAATTGAAATAGTTATGTATGAAAGCATTGTTGGCTGGCCCCATAGTTTAGTCGTTAGAGCACCCACCTGCCGTCCTAGGCGGCCCACGTTCGATTCCTGGCAGTGGGGGTGGGAATTTTTCTCCGACCAAGATAATTTCTCATCTTCTCCAGAATCTGGAAGTATGAATGAGAGTGTGAATGTGTGCGTGATCTAATGATTAAAATCCAATAAATACGAATTAACACCTTCAATATGTTCCAAAGGGGAACGGCTGCCAATATGACCATTACAGTTAAAGGCGGATTATAAATGGATGGAAAGCATTGTTAAAAGTGAAGCTAATTTTGTGTAAAAAGACTTAACTGAGCCATATTTTTATTAAAACTTGAAACTTTACTCACATCACTAGGAACATTTTTGGGACTCTCCCAGTCACATCCTCAGCTCACTGGTGACTCAGGACATATAAAAAAGAAACCTTAGCCTATATACGGCTATTATGAAGATGATTAATTTCCATCAATTAATTAAAATAATAAGAGTTAAATGATGAAGCCTGGGACTCAAGTACTTACGATAGTAAGTCACCACAATCGGTGTATCTCGAGTGCAAGAGGCCCTAGTGGTTTACTGGGGAGATATACAAATCAAATGGAGAATTTAATGTCATGACGGCAAGTTGGCCATGGT
This sequence comes from Mantis religiosa, assembly GCA_030765055.1. Taxonomy (NCBI): domain Eukaryota; kingdom Metazoa; phylum Arthropoda; class Insecta; order Mantodea; family Mantidae; genus Mantis; species Mantis religiosa. The sequence continues at coordinate 181,520,262 of CM060953.1, read as the reverse complement.
AACTCAATGGGTAAGAGCGACTGGACAGAAACCAGGAGATCCATGGTTAAAATGCCGGCCATGGCACTGAATTTTTCATGTTGACTCTATCAACAAAACCTTAGCCTATATACGGCTAGTGTGAAGAAATGATTAATTTCCATTGATTAACTAAAATCCTATTCTATTCTTAAACAAATGTATCTGTATGGTAAAAACTACAATATAACTAATTGTTTGAAATTAACATGACGGCAATGTAATAAACATTTTCAGTTCAACAGGATCTCTATTTAAATGATCAGTAAACATGTTGCTCTTGCCACATTTATTAGGTTCTATAACTTACATTAATGGACATAACATATACAAGATTAATGGTAAAAATAATAAATAATATTATAAAATAAGAACAAGAACAATAATATTAATATATGTATGCATTAATTTCTTACAGCGAACATTAATATTCTCATTACTTCAAAACTCTTCCCAAATTAGTGTTTATTATGTTTCTTTCTCCTTCTTTGCATCTATCTGTTTCTCTAGATGCTTTTCTTAAAATCTTCAGCAATGCTTGAACAATAATTGTGACATTTTTATAAATAATAATACATAATGAGAACAATAATAGTAATATACGTATACATTTATTTCTTACTGTGAACATTAATAATCTCATTACTACAAAACGTACGCACGCACGCGCGCGCCCACGCCCACGCCCGCGCGCACGCCCACACACGCACGCACGCACACACGCACGCACGCACACACACACACACACACACACACACACACACACACACACACACACACACACACACACACACACACACACACACACACACACACAAAGACACAATTTTTCACTGAAAATTGAATAATCTGAATTTTTAAAAATGGGTTTGATGAAATTACAAACTTTTAAAAATTAAAAGCATTGTACTCACCGAAAGCAACAACTCCATGATTTTATGATGACAGCTTCAAATGAATTAGTGGGAACGGTATTGAAAATCCATTCGTCACTCCTTCTTGTTGGCAAATAAATCTATCACCTTTGAATTGAAATTGTCAATTTTGCACACGAACAACTTTTCACAGGATAGCATTCCTAAGACACCCAATCGTTCTTCTTTCATTGTGTTTTGTAGAAAAGGTTTTAATCCTCTTGAGCATTGAAAAGCACTGCTCAGCTTCTGATGTCGAGATAGGCATAGTGATTAACAATTCCAAAACTTTAACAGTCTCTTCAAAAGTAGCACAGAATTCATCCTCTAGAATCAGCGAACGAAACGGAACCACACCGGAAACTGCTCTCAACTCAGGCCTAGCATAGAACGCTTCAAGCTCTCCCTTCAACTTTCTTTTCTCCAGAAATGTATGTGTGTCCATAATTTCAAGATATTTGTCTGGAAAATGTGTTACACAATTGTCAAACTGGCTTACTCAAATAAGTTGGTTGCAATGAGGTGCCCAGTGATCTGAAAACATGATTTTATTTCAGAAAGGATGGCATCACACACCTCCAAAGCATCTTGCATTTTGTTATTATCATCAACCCTTGGTCTCTTGTAAGGCATTGTTTCGTCATTTTCAAAACTAACCTAACTGATGATGGAGTCAATGTAATCTGTGATGTTTTGCATTATTGTTTCAAAGTTCTGAATGTCTTGTTTTACCTTGGTTCAGTTGTCTTCTTTTGAAATTGGTTATAAAGTATGTCCACATGAGGCATTATCTTATAGAAAAACGATAGCCAGAAAATGAAGTCTCTATCTTGCAGTCTTTGTAGGTATGACCCAGCTTTTTCAATAGTAGAGGGTAATTTTATGTGCTCACTCGTTTCAATTGTTTCCATGACAGTAATAAGCTCCTTCCTGTTTTCATAAATATTCTTTACTACTCGCGAATGGTAATTCCATCTTGTGAGAGAAGCACGGGGTAAGCTTTTCTGAATTATGCTATGCAACACTTTCGATCTTTGTGGTGAATTTGAAAATAAAGAAGAAATACCTGAAAGATGTGCAAAGAAGATGCGGGCTTTGCAATTAATTGAGGCTGCAGTATACATTATAAGGTTGAACTGGTGCGCATAGCAATGAATGTAGTGCGCATTTGGGTATTTGTCTTTTATTTATTTCTGTACTCCGTTTGATTCGCCACACATAACGTTTGCACCATCGTAACTCTGTGCCATTAGTTTTGCTTGGGGGTGAGTGAGTGAGTGGTGTTTAAGGGCCCGTCGACAACAAGGTCATTTGGGCCCCAAGTCAACACTAAAACCTAAAAACTATAAAAATTTAGTTAAAAAGGTAAAATGTAATAAAACCACTCAACTGTTAAAAGGACATAAAAACCATCTAAAATTTATAATTTAAAATCGCTAAAATTAAATATAAAATCCAGGTCACACTTGTATATTAAAACCAATCGCGGTAACATACCGCAGTGCCTTATTCACGGCCACTGGGTCATCCCCTAAAATACTGGGCAAGTTAGCTCCCAAGCCTAATGACTGCCGGACGCGGGCGTACTGCGGGCAATCAATCAGTACGTGCCGCACCGTGAGGCGTACTGCACACGGGGCACACACAGGGGCCGGTTCCCCTCTTAATAGATGGCCATGTGTCGCTCGTGTGTGCCCAATTCTCAGCCGGGTGAGTATCACCTCGGCTCGCCGGTTATCCCTGCAGGAAGTTAGCCAGGGTTGTACGCTCTCCTTTATTCCCCGGAGTTGTGTGCCTTTCAAAGCTGTCCAGGATTGCTGCCAAGCAGATAGGAGCTGGCGACGGAAAAAACGTCGCACATCCTGGTATGGCACAGTAGTTGTTAAACTCCGGGGCAAACGGCAAGCAGACTTAGCGGCCGCGTCCGCCTCCTCGTTTCCGGAAATCCCAACATGGCCTGGGGTCCAAGTAAAAATAAAATTGTATCCCCGACCGAGCATTTTCGAGATCTCGGTCTGTATTTTTAAAACCAGGGTATGAGTGGCAGTGTGTTGTTGCAAGGCCTGAAGCGCACTTAGGCAGTCAGTGCAGACGATAAAAGAGCCAGGAGCTAACTTGCAAATAAAAAGGAGCAAATAAAAGATGGCATACAGTTCTGCGGAAAAAACTGAAGTGGAGTCCATAAGGCGAAATTTGTGAGCCTCACCGTTAACGAAGAATGCGCAACCCGTAGCGTTACCAGACTGAGAACCGTCTGTAAAGACCGGAACATAGTTAGGGTAACGGCCCAGTAATTCGGCAAAAAGTTGTTGGAACACCGAATGTGGAGTAGCGAGTCTAGGGTTGTTTGCAAGAGTTAGATCGAACCGCGCACGATCGAGCTGCCATGCTGGATAAGGGCAGATGAAAGACCTCTCCACGCGAGGCATTCGGTGGTCATGGGAATGTAGGAAATCCCGAAATCTTATTCCCACGGGGCGTGTCCGAGAACCAGGGCGCATATAACGGTGGACTAAGTCTGGACACAGAACTGGTTTGAAACAAGGATGATTGTGATAACTTGCCAACCTCGACACGTATGAGCACAGTAACAGCGAGCGACGAATATGGAGTGGAGGTTCGCCTGAGTCTGCATACAGGCAGTCGACTCGACTGGTGCGGAAAGCTCCTGTGGCAAGGCGGATGCCAGTGTGATGCACGGTGTCTAAAAGGCGAAGTTTAGAGGCGGTCGCTGCGCCATAAATAAAACTGCCATAGTCCAGCTTGGACCGAACCAGAGAGCGGTACAGCCTCAACATTACCGTGCGGTCGCCCCCCCCCCCCAAGATGCTCCAGATAATACCTTGAGCACCCGAAGAGAGCGATCGCAAGAGGCTCGAAGGTGACGAATGTGGTCCTCCCAATTTAGTTGTCGGTCCAAGTAGAGGCCCAAGAACTTCAGGTGCGAGACAAATGGCAGGGGTGTGCCGTTCAAATGAAGATCAGGAGGCGGGTGAATACCTCGCAGGCGGTGAAAGTGGATACACTGCGTCTTCGCAGCTGAAAAACGGAAGCCGGTTTGAAGCGCCCAAGCTGCTAGCTGGGTAATGGTCAGCTGCAGTTGGCGCTCAATGTGATCTATGTTGGCAGACCTATAATAGACTGCAAAGTCGTCAACATAGAGGGATGATGGAATTCCACTTCTAACGGCACTAGTGATGCCGTTAATCGCTACGGCAAAAAGGGTGACGCTCAAAATCGACCCTTGAGGTACACCGTTCTCCTGTATCCGCTCCTGGGATATCGTGTTTCCTATGCGCACACGAAAACGGCGAAGTTTTAAAAAATTGGATAAAAACTCGGGTAGATGACCACGCATACCGTAACCATGAAGGTTACGCAGTATGCCGTACCGCCAGGTGGTGTCATAGGCCTTCTCCAGGTCGAGGAACACGCCCACGGTATGTTGCTTCAGTAGAAAGGCATCGGCAATATACCCCTCAAGGCGTGTTAGATTATCGACACTTGAGCGATGGCGACGAAAACCGCATTGCAAGTTGGACAGATGGTTATGCTTTTCTAGCCACCAATTTAACCGAGCGTTTATCATTCGCTCCAACGTCTTACATATGACACTCGTTAGGCAAATGGGGCGGTAGCTAGATGGTAGCGTACGGTCCTTTCCGGGTCGAGGGATGGGGATGACAATACCCTCTGGCCAGGAGGAAGGGAAAACCCGCTCATGCCAAATGCGGTTATAGATGTTTAGTAGGAAACATAGCGCCTCAGATGGAAGATGTAGTAGCATCTGTCGGTGTACGTCATCGGCACCTGGAGAAGAATCCTTTGCTAATGCCAGAGAATGAGCGAGCTCGGCTGCGGTAAAAGGTTGATTGTACGGCTCGGTGCAGTCACTATTAAAATTCAGTGGTACCCGCTCCGCCTTTTCCTTAATAGGCAGGAAGAGGGCGTCATAGCGGGCAGTTTGGCTAGTAGCAGCAAATGTGGTAGCTAGGGCTTCAGCTATGTCCTGCTCGGTGGTGTACATGGAACCGTTGATGGCAAGGCCGGGAATTACCGTCCGGCGATACTTGCCATACATCCGCCGAACAGCTGACCATACTTGTTGGGTAGAGCTGCGCCGGGAAAGCGAAGACACATAGGCTTCCCAGGATTTACGTTTTGCGTTGCGCAGTATGAAGCGTGCCCTAGCGCGAGAACGTTTGAAGGCGACGAAGTTCCCTTCCGTCGGGTGCCGCTGAAAAACGCGCAAAGCACGTTTGCGTGCTTTGACAGCCAAACTGCATTCCTCGGACCACCACGGTACAGGGATACGACGTGGTGTAGGTGAACCTCGAGGAATGCTGGATTCTGCTGCGAGCAGGATCGAGCAAGTAAAATATTCCACCATTTCGTCGATGGTGTCGAAACCATCGTCGATGAGGTGTATCAGGGATTGGAATTTTCCCCAGTTAGCTTTGGAAATAATCCAGCGAAGATGTCGAGACGGTACACATTGGCGGCCAGTAAAATGTATGTTAATGGGGTAGTGATCACTGCCAAAGAGGTCGGAAAGTACTGGCCACTCAAGTAGTGGTACTAATGACGGACTGCAGAAAGAAAGGTCTAGTACGGAATGTGTACCATAAGCGGATGATAGGAATGTCGGGTCACCAGTATTTAGCAGAAGCAGGTCAGACTTATCGAAGACGTCTACGAGGAGGCATCCACGGGCGTCATCAGTGTCTGATCCCCAGAGCGTGTGCTTGGCATTCAAATCTCCCACAAGGAGTAGTGGTGAGGGGAGCTGTGCCAACAGAGCTCGAAGATCACGCTCTGGAACTATACTGAGCGGCGGCAGGTAGATGTTGCAGATGGTAAAACTGATGCTCTCCAGCTGTACCTGAACGGCCACAGCTTGCAATGGTGTGGTGAGAGGAACGTTGGCGGCTGAGACGTTAGGCGCCACTAAGGTAGCAACGCCACCGCTTGCACGCATACCTGCAAGAGAGTCGCTTCTAAATGCAGAAAAAGAGTTAAGGTGTAACGAGTGATTGGGATGTAAGTGGGTTTCCTGGAGGCAAATAATTGACGGTGACCGTTGAGAGACTAAGTATTGTAGGTCTTGAGCACGAGCTCGAAAACCATTGACATTCCACTGGATTATTTCCATGAAGAGTTTTTAACGGGCCGTTTTAACTTTTTTCTTGACCTTGGCTGACTTGGGCCCTACGACTCGAAAATCGTTAGCCTCCTGTGACTCCGCTGATGTTCGGGAGTCAGAACTCCTACGGCTCGTAGAACGAGACCGGGATCTAATGGAAGGCGAGCGACTTCGCGATCTATGTTGTGGCCGGGATCGGTTTTTTACGTTTACCGCTGGATTGTTGTTACTCGGTGATGGCTTGGTGGCTGGAGTCTGTACGGCTGAAACGGAGGCTGTGCTGGTGGATATACAAACAGTCTGAGACGTAGGTTTAACGGCTAGAAGGTCAGTCTGCGTGGATGCGTGTGCGACAGGGACGTGTTGAACAGCAACAGTGGTATTAGGAGTACGGCGAGCTGCTAATGCATATCCAGTAGTAGTGGTAGCAGGCTTCAGTTGTTCGAAGCGCCGTCGTGCCTCTGGAAAAGTCAGGCGTTCCTTTACACGTAGCTCCTGAATACTTTTTTCGTCCATGAATCTAGGGCACTGTCGCGAGCTGGAAGGATGACTACCGCCACAGTTCACGCAACAAGGTGGTCGAGTGCAGTTTGGATCTTCGTGCTTCGGTAGGCCACATTGCTCACAAAGAGCAGGATTGGTACACGTGACCTTAGTATGTCCGAACCGCTGACATTGGAAGCAGCGCATGGGGTTCGGGACATACTGGCGGACGCTCGCACGTTCATAGCCGCAGTAGATGTACTCGGGTAACTTAGTCCCGGCGAAAGTAAGAAAAACCGTACGTAGTGGATACTCCTTACCATCTTGCTTTCGTGTGAGCCGGTACGCCTGACAAACAAGCTGGTCAGAGAGGCTGCTCACTATTTCCTCATTTGCAAGACCATCTAGGCTGGAGGTGGTGACTACTCCTCTGCAGGTGTTGAGTGTTTTGTGTGGGGCTACCCGGATCGGGTAGGAGCCCAACAAAGTCGCCTTTTGCAGTTTTCGAGATTGGTCTGCATTTGTGCTCTCCAATAGTAGAGTGCCATCTCGGAGGCGCGTCGTATTCTTTACAGGGCCACTGATCTTATCCAATTCACGCTTTATGTAAAAAGGGCTGATATCCTTAAACGTTTTGCCATCACATGCCAAGGTCATTACTATATACGGGTCGATGAAAGAGGTTTTGCGCGGATGCATTTTGAATAGGACCCCCATCCGGAACCGTCGGCGTCAGCCTGCCATCCGGGGGTTAAAGAAAGAAAGACACCGAATCTTCACGGTCTGTGCCGTCATGGGGACCTCACCCATGACCGATCTCATTTGTACCTCAGAAAAGCTACCCTTCAATATCCACTGCTTGTCCGTATGGGTAAACCGTTCACCACGCACACCCCGGCTTTATGCCCCTACCACAGGAATAACCGCCTGTGGCTCCCCACTTTAGGCCGCGCATGCGTGTAATAGGCACACGCGGATTCAGGGGACTTGTGGTTGATTACACCGGGGTTCCGTCAGCGGTAACACGTCCGGTCCGTGATACTAACCCAACGGCAAAACGCGGCCGTCGGGAGATTACCACAGACCGGGCCCTCAAGGAGCTACGTGGGTGTACTTGACGGTGTGGACGGGCTCCGCACCTAAGGCTACACATAGGGGCAGTGCGAAGGGTCCGCTCAACCTTCACTTTTGAGACCTCCGGAGAGCACACATGTCGGAAGCCGCGCTGAAAACCGTGGGACAGAACCACGGAGATAGGAGAGATCCCTGCTGGTGAGACAGGAGTTATAAACCTAAGACCTTAAGTACTAATAATCATAATAAAAACTAGAAGGGGAAGAAGGTGATGCATACTGATCAGCAGTAGCACAGCGTGGCACAGTTGATGGAGGTGAGGGGGATGAAATGAGGGTGAGTGGCTAGGGACCCCGGGTTCGCCAATCCCGTACCTACCGTAGTAGGTCCCTGGGGGAGAATACCAGAGCCTCTTCTGCCAGTTTTCGGGGTTACTGATGGGCCTTCTCGGCAGCCGTAGCGGTCGTGGGTACACTAAGTCCCCAACGTACATCACCCCATCAGTCAGTCCCCTACTTCCTGTTGCCCACCCCTCGGGACGAGGACCGCAGAGGTTGGATTTTGAGGGGCAGTTTTGCTTGGTCATCTCCAATTAAGAGTGTGATTTCTTTCAGAATACACTCCGAGATAGACTGAGCATTCTGACCTTCTGGATTAACAAAATTCAAAAATCTTTCAACGGAGGTTCCATAAACAATGTATCGCAAAACAATAACCAACTGAAATTCGCAAGACACATCAGTGGTTTTCAGCGATTATTGCAACATAATCCACACTCTTTATTTCTTTGCAGACTTTCTCGTGATACACTTCCAACATGCATTGCAGGAGTTCGTTTTGAACAGTCTTAGAAATGCCTTTGAATACTGATGAAATATACTTGAAGTTCTTTACCCAACTCCGCACGAAACTGAATGAGCTCACGAAAAAACCCCTTATTTTGAGAAGCGTCAGATTCGTAGTGTCCCCTAAGAGCAAGCTCCAAAGCACCACAGAACCCAATAAAGTTTATAAGTAAGTTCAATACATACCTGTCCTTGTCTACTTGTTTGTTATGGCTGTTGACTGTTTGCCTATACTGCGAATCTAAGTTGTCCTGAATGTTGGTTTTGCCTAGAAATGAAAGACTCAGAACATTGTCCATGTGTCGCTTCGATGTTTCATGCAGTTTCATTTTAGACCATAAATAACCAATATCAGTTACTCCAGTCTCACAACAATGGACATCTCCCCCAAATAATACACAAGGAAAACAAAAAACTGCATTGTTTTCATCACAGCCGCAAATCCATATGTTCTTTTGATAAATATCCGGATTAAACTTATGGCAGGGATTTTTTGTTTGCTGCTGCTGCTGATTCAGATTCGGGAGTGGCCTACCCATTGTTTTTATCTGATCCTGTTACTAAATGGAGGTTTCAGTAATTCATTCACCTTGTTCATGTTCCTAACGTTACTGTGAATTTTAACTTAAAGAAAAAACACTGAACACTGTTTTAAAAATCCGTGGTCATGATGAACTACAGCATTACCGGAGCACATACAGAATTACTCTACCATTGTTTTGAAAACATGTGTCCAACACATGCTGCACACGTGGGTTTTATTTGTACCAACAAACCTGCTGCTGTGAAATACGTACATTTTGAAATACTGTCTCTTAATTTTAAAATCTTAATTTTATTTATTAGGATATCTATGTGTTGTGTTTCTATAACTGATTTCATTAAGCATTAATTTGCGTTTTGAAGTTCCTCAGCATTAACTTGCATTAGGATGGTGACACTTTATTAAAGGAAGGTATAGTGCGAAATGTATTCTTACCATATGTATATATTCAATTTAGTTTAATCTTGTAATATTAATGTAACCTATGAACAAATTTATGTATACCCATTGTATTGTAGAATCTGACAATGTCTGAAACTTGTATAAAGTCTATAGACAATAAATATTATTATTATTGTCTTTCACTAGGTGGCAGGATCGTGGTTCTCTGAAGTCCCGTGCTTTACTGCACTCTAACGGGCAAAGCGTAAGTTATGCGCCAGAGCAATCCCAGCACTACCTTCTCTGAACTTCTCCCATAAGAAGCCGTGTATAAGCAGACATCATAGCCCTTAACACAGGCGCTTATGAGCGTAGACGGTGCCGTTCTGGAATCGGCACCAAGCTACGGAAAACAACCAAGAGAGAGTGCTGGCGTTCAACGCGCCTATTCACATGATGGAGCAACTACTCATAAGAATTCTTTTTACGCAATCCTTATACCCTTCTCTTTCTTTCGTTTTCATACAGATGGTGCCATGGCACAGCGGCACTACCTCAGAAGCCGCCCCTGATTAACCACTTCATGCTCTAGTTATTTTCTGAGAAATGGTAAAAATATCCAAAGTATAAACTTGAAAGAAGCGTAGGGACAGTGAAGCACAAACTAGTACAAAATTGAATCGAGAATATATTGACACATTGCTTCAAAGTGAGTGAAGCAATGTGTCAATATATTCTTGATTCAATTTTGTACTGGTAAAAATATGTTTTAATTTTTTACCGCATTTTAATGTCACTGAGTAATGCTTAAGTATTATTTATAGAAATCAAAGCCAAATACCAAATAATGCATGGAAATAAGGACGTGTTTTAATACTTTTTATTCCGAGCAGTAGACATAGGTGATTGCCACTCATTTAATCAAATAAAAATTCTAGGTCAATAGGTTATAATAATATAGTGAGGCGATAAAGTATCTTTGAATCATGTTAAGAGGATGGCATGTTATTGGTCGGTGATGGGAGTACACTGTGGTAAACAAGGGAGGAATGGCAGGAATAAGGATATGTCAAACAAATGGTTAGAGAGAATGTATGAAACACTGGTAGAGTCAAGGATGTTGTATGCTGCAGAAATATGGGAGACGTCAAAAGTAACAAATAAAATAGACCAGCTTTACAAACAATTTGCTAAAGAGGTGCTGGGACTGCCAAGAGCAGAGCCAGGTGAAGTAAAGGCTACTTCTACTACCAGTAGAATTAGGTAAAACTGCAAAAAAAAAAAAGGTATCATAATTGAAAGAGTTTTAAAATGTTGGTATAAATGTTTGATAAAAGATGATGATGAAATTCTATAGGTATATATAAATCAACAAAAGAAAATTAGAAATAGGAAAAGCTAGTGGTCCGAGGCAGAAAAATTTGTGGAAGAAATAGAAATGGGCAATTTATGAAGACTATAAAATAGAAATTTAGGTTTTTGAAAAATAAGTCAGAAAAAGAGTTGAGGTTATAGAAAGACAAGAAATATGGGAACGGTTAGAAAACAGAAAATTGTTGAAATTTTATAGGTTAATAGAGAATAGGAAAGAGAAAAATATATAGACCAATGTAACACGCAGAAGAGGGAAGGAATGGCTTGGATTAGAATGGGATCAATATTTTTAAGGGCACTAAGAAGGAACAGTGTAGAAATATGCAAATTATGTGGAGAAACAGAAATGCAGTTCACATTTTGATAGAGTGTAAAGAGCTAGAAACATGGAGACAGGAAGTATACGAGAAGACATGGGAAAAGATGCGAGTTGATAGCCATAAAAATGGTTATGGGAAAAAATGAAAGTAGAAATAGAAATATAGGGAACATGTTTTGGAAAGCTAAACAGAAATGGATGAGAAAAGAAAATACACTGGGACAAGGAGAAACAGATAGCAAACTAGAGTAGGGGATAGAAGGGTGACTACCTATCCAACAATGCTAGACAGCCTAGGAGCTAAGCAGACTGACCTAGCAAGGTTAATAAGGAAAACGGCACCATAATTTATACAATTAGACTAACAAATATGTATGTAATGTAGATAAGAATATTGTAAATAGCAAGTTGAATAAATAAATACAATTCAATTCTACTTAGTCACAACAAGGGAGGAACTGGTGGTTCAAGGTCTGGATGGTCTCTGTAAAGACTCAAAGATCACAGAATATTGAAGATTAGAAAGTTCTAGTACCTTCTGTTCCCTATTTAATCCTAAAAATATACCATATTGTTTGTATTCCCATCTGGATCAACACATACTAATGCTGTCACAGATATAATGGACCATGAATGCAGTCATTTCATGGTATGCTTAACTGAATTGCTCTGAACAAAAATATTCACAATAAAGCCACACAGAATTAAGATTGAAACGTATAGAGGATAACTCACATTACAAATTTTTAGATAATTTCTTTGTTAAGAATGTTCTCAGCATAACAGATGAAGTGGTTAAACTCATTACTTTTCATAGTTATAACCTATTTGTGAACTGGGTTTCATTAAATGTACTTGGAATGTATGTCACAGATAAAAAAAGAGTACCACATTTCAGTATTGGAGGTGTTATACACTTGGTAGATTTAGGCCATTGTTTTCAAGAAATTTAACACATTTACAATAAAACAGCACCTCCATTCAAAATATATCATTGATTCCAGCCATGCATCATAATGAATTCTAAGTTTACATTAACTACAATACTTAGACACTTATAACTGTAGTACAGAGATACAGAATATAAAGGATTTATTATGACAACATAATCACATAACAACATAATCACATAACAACATAATAACATAATAATTCCCAAGTAGTTCCATAGCAGACATTTACAAAGTCAAGTGCCGTCCTCTGCTCTTTTGCTGACATGCAAAGTAGCTGCAACAAGGAGAACACAGATATAAATAATATAAAAGTTACATAATTTTATTAAGTACTGAATATTTTGTTCTTTCTTTCAGGACAGACTGGATGAAATGCTGGCATACAGCTAAGAAATGTAGGAAACTTCAATGCTGCTCCAACCCAAACATCAGCATCAGCCACGTCATCAAGCAAAATAATTCAACCACTACATAAAATACAGTAAAGAACTACAGGAGCAACTGCTAAACAAAACAAATTATTGATTTTAGCATGCTAAAACTAATAAACGATGAGAATGCAAAAATGCAGCACTTGCAAGAGTTTTAACAAGGAAATTAAACAATCTACACCTCTATCAAAAATGTTTTGTGATAAAGAGAATAAATGATATACAGGATGTAACAAAAAGGTATGCCAAAATTTTGGGAAAGCATTTCTTGCACATAGAGTATAAAAAATGTGTCATATGAACATAGGTCCGAAAATTGTCTATTTCTATGAAAATGCCTCTTTTCTACAACTCTGCTTACACAGTAAGATGTGTAATATTAGCTGGCCTGTGGCCACAACCCTACAACAAAGCAGTGGTTTAATTGTACATTAGTAAATATTTGCTTATGCATCTGGTTAAATTGGGTGGAGGTAATGCATTTCATCGTTGTTGTCAGTGTGCTTGTTAGGCAACGGTACTCAGTTCATGCACCATGGAGCTACTCATTTCAGGCTTTCTGTCCGCCAGTTTCTAAATAGTAGCCTTCCTAGCAGATAGATAGGAAGAGGTGGAGCAATTCCATGGTCTCCACATTTGCCTGACTTAAACCCACTATTTGTATTTGTGGGAACATTTGAAATCTCTTGTTTATGCAACTCCAGTTTCAGATGTAGAGACCATTTGTGCTTGTATTGTGGAAAGCTGCCAAATAATACAAAATTCTCCAGGCCTAACTCAGCGCATTAGGGAATCCATGCGACAGCAGGTTGGTAGATGCATTGGAGCTAATGGAGCCCATTTTTAATATGTGCTGTGATTTCCTGTTTTAACATTTATCGGTCCAGTAAATCATACAATACACTTGTGTGTAACTGTTGTTGGACAAGTCACTTAAATTTAACTTACTAACTAAAAGATGCAATTACTCAAATAGTGCAATAGATCATAACCAGGGAGAGGGGTTTTAGTAAGTAAACAGAGAACAAGAATGGAACAAGAATGAAAGAACACTTCAGAAATATTAAATTCAAACAAATGGACAAGTCGGCCGTATCACATCACTTTTGGTCTGAGAATCACAACATAAAACAAGAAATAGAACTGATCAAACAGGCAAAGAAACCTCTGGAACTACAGATTTGGGAAAACAATTTATTACGAAAAAACAGGACCTCTTGATGAATTTTGAAATTCCCGCGGTAGATGACGTCATCAAACTTACCAGGACGTTAGATGGCAGCACAACACCAAGCCAGATGCAGACACCGGATGCATCATCAGTCTACCACAGAGCTGACGATAGGGGAGAAGTCCCCAGAAACTAGTCTTCATAAAAAACTTGTAAGTGGAGAAAAGTATATACAAGGTTGACTCACTTGCCTAATTTTAGAGAAATGGTATTAACAGCACAGAGTATAGAGGTCAGGTAGCGTGAGGTCTGAGACACAGACATGCCCACCGCTACACAACAGTCAGTTTGGGAGACTGTTGTACTTATTCTGTTCACTGCATATTGATAGGCAAGAGCAAGAGAGCCAAGACAATATGCCAAAAGCCACGAATATTTAGACATCAAAATCATCACATTTGCCGTTGTTTGCGGAGGAATTTGGCAGGGAATATTTCTTCACAAATGGCAAAACCATCACGTGAATCAAAATGCCTTTTATTATCTACATGCTACCAATGGCTAAACATTACAATCTTTGCAACCCCTGAATACTGTTGCGTGCTGTGTACTACCATTTGCAGTGCTGTCAATTTCGCTGCACTTCCATGGTCTCTGGTCGGTGCACTGTTAACTTGAAGCATTTCTTAATAAAAGCTTGATCCCTGATTATAACTATGGTACTTTTAATTATAAACATATTTTCACATATATAACGGTTACACATGAGTAATATTAGCATTATATACTTGAATTATCACATTAACATTGAATACTTTAAAAAAAAAAAAAACACATGCTGTGTAGATGATGAAACTATACTCATTGTTTTTCCAACGGTTCTGTCAATGAGTGTTGTTGTGTGGGGCTCAGCTGTAGAAAAACTGCTCTAAAAAGGGAATAAACAATTTCTGGACCTATGTTCATATAACATTTTTTAATCCTCTATCCCCAAGAACGTTTTCTCAAATTTTTACATATGTTTTTGTTGCAACTTAAAGATTCAATTAAAATTAATAAAACTCATATTTAGCTTAACCTTGCATGTTATCAACAATAAGCCCTCGCTGTACTATGAGTAACCGTGTTCAAGAACAAGAAATCTATAGTAATGTGGGGTCTACATACAGTACTCTTCTAAATACAGTACTACAATGTCAGTGCTTTCAAGTATATTGGGCGTAAGCAGAGGTATATCCTGAAAATTTTGTAAAGCATCCCCAAGAAACACAATTATATACATGAACAACCCTAACTTTACTGTTTCAAGGAGATTTATCCTTCCTGAGCAACAAACACGACCATTAGAAGAACTTATACAAAGCATCAGAGCCGCATAACCAAAATTTCTCTCTATAAAGTTTCAAGTTAAATGTAAGCATAAAGTTGTTTACTTTGTACATCGTCTTTAAGTTTTTCAAAGCAGGAGTACTGCCTCTTTTAACTACCTCTTAACTTATCAAAGAATGAAATGAGTGGAAACGATTTATTAAATGCTTTTTGCAATACTTGACTTGTAAATAAATCACTGTTAACACCTATTTGGTTGTGTAAGCTAAGTTTACAATTCATTTGTCAAATTCATTGCAACAAGGATGAAATAGGTCACTAATACTTACAGTTCTAGTTTTCAATACTTACAGTACTAGTAGGAAGTGATGTAACACCTAACAGCATAATACTTATGGTACCAATAAGAAATAATATAATACCAAACAGAATAGTAGCAATGTTGGTTATTGATTTTTACGGTTTTTTAAGGATTGCAAAAAGTAATTGGCCAACCATGTACTATAAGTTACTTATCAGATCTTGAATGCTTGATGATGATGATGATGATGATGATGATGATGATGATGATGATGATGATGATGATGATGATGATGTGTATATAAGGACGCTCAACTACAAGGTCATCAGCACCTTTCTCAAATGCTTGGGAATCCTAGGCCCTGGGGGTCTCGTATTCCCCATATGCATTCTCAACCTGATAAGTATCACTTAGTTCTTAGTACGCAGTATACTAACAAACCAGCCTACTTTGAATATTCAGTGGCAAAATTCACTGAAATGCATTCAACAAATAATGTTTGCACTTGAATGCACTGACATGTGGTGTATGGATTTCTCCATACCTCACAGGTTGCTGTTATGACAGCTAGCTTATGTGGAAAATGCCAAGCACTAAAGCATCTCATTAGCCTGTTAGAACAACTAAGCAGCAATCTCCCTAATAAACACACATCAACCTAGGAAACACTTCTTTGGACAAATTCATTGTTTTCCCCTCTAAGTTCGTGGTTCATTGTTGATTACTCTGGCATTTAAATGGTGTTATTGTAATTATAGATGAATGTTAGTCATTTTATTATTCTACAATGCATGCAGTGCATTTATTGCATTCATGGAGGATATACAAGGGTTGGATAACAAGTAATGGGAACTTTTTTTTTTCTGAAATGTTTTCACTGACATTACTTATAGTTACACACCTTCCATATAATTGCCCCCTTATTTATGAACTTTCGCCGAATGTTCAAAAGGCATCAATCATATACCAAACTAGGCTTTCACAGCCGGCATCCTGTTCAGTTGAAGATTCAGGGCTGTAAGGCCGTGATCCACTGGGCTTACTCATCTCTCCCCCAGATGTTTCGCCTGCTATTGTCACCCGAACGTCGGAACTCCCTATAGAACCGGCAGCAGCAGGAGACGGTCGGCGTTCGCCATGCACACTCGTTTGTCTTATAGCAGTAACGAGGGGTGGCTGGAAAAAAAACATCACTGCGCCATCTCTTTCTGATCCACCTGAGTTCTCGAACTTACAGGATATTTCATCTAATCCAGAACATTCCAGATTGGCCAGCTGACCCTATATAAGCAACACGTCGAGCTGGAGGAGAGTCAGTCAGTTCTTGGCAAGCAGCGTAAGAGTGCAGTGCTACTGTACGGACGAGAAGATTGTGTACGTGCATCGGAGGATTGTACGTAATTGCGAGAGCAAAGTGGAATTGTAACGGACGAACTGGTGAATCGTAGTTGTGTGCATTCCGTAATCCTGTGTAATTGGCAAGTGTTTAACTGTAAGTCGGTGGAAATAAAGAACATTTTTGAGTGGTGTAATTGGACTTTTCATTTCACGAACCCACAAAGTCACACTATGAAGAGTACAAGGAGAACTTTTCTACGTCACTGAGGATGTCTGTCACAGCTGCAAGCAAAATGTCCGGGAGAGAGATGAGGAAGCCCAGTGGACCATGGCCCTACAGCCCGGAATCTTCTTCTGAGCATCATATACCATTTTCGCTTCTATTTCTCTTGATTTCCCATAGTGACTGTCCTATTTCCTGAATAATTTCATCCCTTGTGTTGTACTGGTGTGGTCCCTCGCAGTGGTTCTTTCATTCTGGCAAAGAGGTCATAATCACAATGACTCATATCGGATGTGTACACTGGATGTTCTAGGATCTCCCATTACAAGTGCTGCATGAGGTCCTGGACTGCAGCAGTAGTGTGGCATCTTTTGTTGTCATGAATGATGCTTCCTTGAAATTTAGTCGCTTTCACCTGAGCGCTGGACGAAGGTGATGTTGCAGGAATGTGCAGTAGTAGGCAGCTTTTACTGTCATCACTGGTGGTACTGCATAATGCAGTATTACCCCATCATTGTCATAAGCCACAGTGAACATCACTTTCACAGCACTTTGTATAATGCGCACTTTCTTTGGACAAGGAGAACCAGGATGCCTGCATTCATAGGTTTGGTGTTTCAATTGTGGTTTGTAAGAACGATCCTTTGGAACTGGTCCAACAAATCTTATGCGACTGCAAAGTGGTGCCATTGTTACACCTCAGAAAGTCCATGGGGTATCCAATGTGCTGCAATTTTACAGTAACCTAGAATGAGGTACAGAATATGGAGCACGGTTTTGTGGCATACTTCATCAACAACCAACAACAAAGCAAGGAGTTGAAAAGTACTGTTCTCCACATGGGGTCATCCTGTATGGAAGTTATCCTTCAAAGCTTCTCTGCCTCCTCTGAGCACTTTAACCCATTGGGTGACTGTGCTGTGTGGCAATGTTGCATCACAACAAGCTTCATGCAGCTCCTGAAAATATTTTTGCATACTGTGATCTTGTGCCATTTCAAGAACGTTGCTCTATCTCTGTAAACATGATGTTAGAATGGTTGCATTATTGCTATGAAGTTTGACAGTCTAAACACTGCAGAGTACTGTCGACAATCGTTGCACAAACTCGTCTAACAGCCCTTCACTTTGTCAACATAGATGGCAGCTCGTTAACTCACATATTTTATGTTACGGCAGTGTTATCACTACTTTGTATCCAACCCTTGTACCAGTGGCAGTAATTAATACTCTATAAAGAGTATATTTTGCCCATAAATAAGTAAAGAAATAAATAAATGTAAAGTATATTAATACTTAATATTCACCTACCTCAATGTATTTTTGCAGGAAATAAATCAACCATTCACAATTGCTAGGCTTATAGCAAATGGCAAAATCATGGCAGAGAACTTTAAATCCTCAAAACTCCCTTCAGTTGCAAGCTACCTTGATGTCATTGCTAATCATTCTTCAACTGATGAACATATTCATTAAATTAACAAAGCTGTCTGAACTCATTCAATAAGTTTCCATAATTAGATGCTTTGCAAGTCTTGTGTCTGACAGTAAATTCATATGAATAAAGCATTAATTTATAGTCCCCTTACTTTTTGTTGTTTGCGTATGGAACTAACATCACTGTTTGTCATCCTCATGAACCCACTATGCTGTGTGTCCAAAGTCTGCTAATCAATCATGACAATGTGTTACTGAGACAGTGTGTATGCAAAATCAATGCATGTCATCCATACTCTGTTATGGTGTTAAAAATGAATGCTTTATATATGAGTATACTTCTCTTTGACACACTCATCCTCTGTGATCTAGGGGTAACATGTTAGCCTCTGGTTCCTGAGTTTGCGGGTTTAAACCCAGCAAGAGAAATGGGTTTTTTTAGGTGTAAAAAGCCCTAAGTGTAGCTTCCTTTGGAAAGGAGGTAAAGCCAAAGTCCCATGCATTAGATTTATGATTTCTACAAAAATCTCAAGTCTGATAAAGAGACCTCTGTGCAAAGTTAAGCTCTCTTTTATGTCCAATATATGTAAAGGGAGCAGCACATCTCGTAAGGTCAACATATAAAATGCAATGTAAAGTAATGTATTAAACATGATTACTCACCTTCACAGTAGGTGTTTAAAATGTTCACCCTCACCACGTATGTGAGCACAGCACACCTGAGGATTGTCAGTTCTTGTGTTGTGATGCTATTGATGACATCTTGGATCCTGGTCTCGAGTTCTACGATTGTATGTGGATTGGTTTCGTGTACTCTTCCCTTTAACAGTCCTTGGAAGTAAAACTATGCAGACAAAAGGTGGGTTTTTTCTGGGAGCATTTTGAAACAATCCTATATGCTCCCATTTTCAATTTATTCTTATTTTTTGCTGGCACAGAAAGTCCTGGAATTTCTTGCAAAACAAATTCTTTGTTTTCACAAAAGATCCAGGGTGAATGAAAATCAGTATCGAATATATCATTATCACACACTCACACGGCTTCAAACAACTATGCCTATTACATAAATACTGAGGCTTTCACGGCCGGCGTTGTTAACTCCACTAACTATGATGTCCGGGCTTGTAGGCCGTGGTCCATTTTTACTACCTTCCAACGTTTCGCCGAAGACTGCGTTCATCAAAACACTAAATGATGACGATAATATCGTCGTTCTCCAGGCGGATAAGGGGAATGCCACGGTAGTCATGTCGAAGAAAGAGTAAAACACCAAAATCTCAGAATTGCTGGATCCTAACACCTACAAAAAGCTACAGAAGGATCCAACTGGCCGGATTTTAAGGAAAACCAATCTTCTCATAAAGAGTTCCTCACTGACTGACAAGATAAAACAAAAAACCTGCAGCAGCGAGGCATTGCCGCCTAGACTCTACGGACTGCCAAAAATCCACAAGAAAAACGTTCCACTGCGGCCCATTGTTAGTGCCATTGGCTCCCCCACCTATAACATTTCGAAATATTTGGCCACTCTACTACATGAACACATTGGCAACAGTGCGTCCCACATTAGGGACTCCAGCCACTTCATAGAAAAACTGCACTCCATAAAACTGGACCCTGAAGACCGATTAGTCAGCTTTGACGTCATCTCACTTTTCACCAAGGTTCCGGTAGCAGAAGCTCTGCAGCATATCGCCATGATCTTTCCGTCCGACATCACTGACCTTTTCCACCACTGCCTAACGACGAGCTATTTCCTTTGGAACAACACCTTCTACGAACAGACAGATGGTGTGGCCATGGGCAGTCCACTAAGTCCAGTGATTGCCAATTTCTTCATGGAGAGGTTTGAGGACCAAGCTCTGAAGACAGCTGAATATAAACCGAAAGTATGGTTTAGATACGTGGACGACACCTTTGCCATCTGGAATCATGGAGCTGAGAAACTGGAAATATTCCTTCAACATTTAAACAGCCGAAACCAAGGCATACAGTTCACCATGGAAAAGGAAACAGACAACAGTCTTCCTTTCCTTGATGTCTTGGTAACAAGAGAAAATGGATCACGCCTGGGTCACACAGTGTACCGTAAACCTACTCACACGGACAGGTATCTGCACAAGACTTCAAACCATCACCCCCAGCAAAAATCAGGCATAATCAAGACTCTTACTGAACGAGCTAAGAAAATCTGCGAACCAAGAAAGCTGCACAAGGAAATCCTGTATTTAAATGGAGCCCTCAAGAGGAATGGCTACACATACAAAGAAATCGCTAGAGCCCGGCATCCGAGGTACCCGTCGGTACGGACAGACAGGAAGGAACCGCCATTAGCCACCATCTGCTTACCATACATTAAGAGAGTTACGGACCGAATAGGCAGACTGCTACGGTCACAAAACATCAGTACCATCTTCAGACCAACTAAGAAGATAAAGGATTTACTGAATTCGGCAAAGGACAAGCGTCATCCTCACAGCGCAGCTGGTGTATACAGAGTCCCATGCAGTTGCGGCCAGGTATACATTGGAACCACCATGCGCAGCATCAGTACACGTTTAAAAGAACACGAAAGACACAGCAGATTGGGTCAGACAGAAAAATCAGCAGTGGCAGAGCATTCTTTATTGTTTGGACATGACGTAAGCTATAAGAACACTGCGGTTCTGTCAAGAACTACACATTACCATGCCCGACTGACAAGGGAAGCTATAGAAATTTACAAGCATAAGAATTGCTACAATCGGAAAGAAGAGCGACAGCAGATGAGCAGGGCATGGATCCCGGCTCTGGAGCAAGACGAAGCGCTCCAATTTATGCCTAAAAACAGAGACAACCCACGGACCGACAGAGCCAATAGGCAATCACGCTCCGCCCACCACCAGGCCACGCCCCCTAGCCACGCGCGGCTATAAATTCCATGCTTCAGGACTCGGTGCTCCAGTCTTGTGTTGGACTCCGGGTCTATATACTTAGAACCCTGATGATGCCGAACGCAGTCTTCGGCGAAACGTTGGAAGGTAGTAAAAATGGACCACGGCCTACAAGCCCGGACATCATAGTTAGTGGAGTTAACTATGCCTATTTCTCGACTGATTTTACACGTTTCACTGACTGTGGCTGCAACTGCCTTATGCATGATGGTCACATGTGTCAATCCCCACCTCGACATGCCATCTCTTGGTAAGTAGGTAGGTAATTTAATTGGTTACATTCATATATTGCATCTTTGGCAACAAATAATTGTAAATAATGCAATATACCATACTCTTATCCAAGCCAGTGTTACGTGCTGCACCCTGAGAACCATAGCAGTTAAAGATCAATTTTTTAAATTTATTTTTAAGGCATGTTTTAATCCATCATTTACATTTAACATGTGTTTTGTAAATGATAGGGCAATAACTATGTCAATATTACTGACCATGTAGATTCTAGTTAACAAAAAACAAATATTCCAGTCCTTTCATGGAAGTGTTGAAAACAGTGTTGTTGTATAAATTAAATTTATTGGGAGTCGATTAATGACACTAAACAACACTTACTTTTAAATTTTCCCGGAACTAGTTTCAGAGGCCTTCCCTCTATCATCAACCGGACATCGACTGGTTCTCCTTGGTGTAGCTGACGATATTTTGTCATCGGTCTCCTCTGGTGGCAGTTCGAGGAACTTGCTGAACAAATCTTTCTGGGGGATGTCGAAATTGAATACTTTGTTCCTATTTTTTTAAATAAAGATTTGTTCCCGTGTGGACAGTTCTTGTTTTCCTGTTGTATGTTTTAGTAATTTTGGTTCTGGATTTATGTTGTGGTTTTCTTCCCAAAAATGTGTTGCAACTGCTGATTTTTCTAATTGTTTGTATTTTATGTTCCTAAAGTGTTCCTTTGCTCTTGTTTCTTAATTTATTTTGGTTTTTCCAATATAAATTTGACTGCAGTCACAGCATTCAATTTGATATATCCCAGATTTTTTGTTAGATGGAATGGCATCTTTGATGTTTGAGCAAATTGATGTTTGTAGCTAATGGCTACAATCCAAGATCCCACAAACAGGCAATCTTTAATAGTTTAGCACACAGACTGGTAAACATCCCTCTCACAGCAGAAGAATACAAAATAGAATACAACAAAATTATTGAAATAGCACAGAAAAATGACTTTCCCAAATCTCTAGTAGATAAAAAAGTGAACTCAGCAAAAAAGAAGAAACTACTAAAGGAAACCACAACCCTCTCAGCTACAGAAATTAAAATGATCTTCAAAAAATTCACTTACCATCCATGGGCCTTTGATAAATTCAAAAAAGTCTTCAAAAAACAAAACATTCATCTAGCACCAGTGAACCATTACTCCTTAAAAAACCCAATTTGCTCAAACATCAAAGATGTCATTCTATCTAACAAAAAATCTGGAATATATTGTAACGGGAGCGCTGGAACACCCTGTGAAAGCAGCTGGCAGCGGAAGGCAGGGGAGGTTCGGTTAGCCACACCTCCTCCTCGTTTGTCTTGTAGTGGTGACAGACTGTGGTCAGGGAAAAAACATGACTGTGTCGCCTGTTTTCTCTACACCTGTTTCTCGAAATTACGTAATCTGGAACATTCTCCTGGTCACTAGAAACCGGCGATATTCCTATATAAAGAGAGTTACAGACAGACAGAGGGAGTCAGTCAGTCAGTTGGTTAGTGTGTGAATGAGGACAGTTCTTGGTGTAAGAAGGCAGTGTTAGTCAGTGACGTGTTAATGTACGAGAAGATTGTGCAATGGAAGACTGTACGTAACTGGTATGTGCAACGTAGTTTATGTAATCGCGAGTACAAGGAAATTGTAACGGACGAACTGGTGAATTGTAATTGTGTGCAGCAAGTAATTCTGTGTAATTGGCAAGAGTTTAACTGTAAGTCGGTGGAAATAAAGAACATTTTTGAGTGGTGAAATTGGACTTTTCATTTCACGAACCCACAAAGTCACACTGGTGTCAGGAAGCGGGAAGATAACATCACCGAGCATTACAACCATGGACGCGGCATTGGAGAAAATTTTGGAGACGATGATGGAAATGAAAGCGGAACTGAAAGAAATGAAGACGGCCAACGACAACATCGCCGGGAAGATGGAAGAAATGAAGGCCGAACTAATCTCGGAAATGAAGACGGCAAATGAAAACCTCGCTGCAAAAATAGAAGCGACAAACAACAACCTCATCGCTGAGTTGAAACAAATGAAGACGGCCAACGACAACATCACCGCGGAGATGGAAGAAATGAAGGCCGAGTTAACCACAGAAATGAGAGCAGCGAACGGCAGTCTGGCCACGGAAATGAAGGCGGCGAACGAGGCTCTCGCCGCAAAGTTTGAGGAACGTTTGGCCGGCGTGAGGGATGACGTCGCGAACCTGGGCAAACGGAAGGGTCAAGTAGACGACCGCCTTAATGATTTAGAGGAAAAGGCCGACAACATCGCAAAACCCCTCACCCGCCTGACGGAGGAAAACCGGCCTTATGTGTGGACGGAGGACGCCGAAGACGCTTTCCAGCACCCGAAGGGGACCCTGTGCAGTGCTTCAATTTTGGGTTTCCCACAACCGGGTGGCGCCTTCATTGTGGACACCGACGCCAGCGACCATTGCATTGGAGGTGTCCTATCGCGGATCCAGGACGGCCACGAGCGCACAAGAGTGGAAGAGGAGGAGCTTGCCGCAGCAGTCCGAGTAGTTGTGGCAGTGCCTGCTGAAGGCTGGGATAGCGCAGGCCTGAGGAGGGAGCAGCTGGCGGACGCAGACTTGGGGCCACTCTTGAGGGAAGTGGACGCAGGGACGAGACCAACCTGGGAGGACATCGCACCGAGGAGCGCCACCTACAAGTCGTACTGGGCCCAATGGGACTCGTTGAAGACCAGAGAGGGCGTGCTGTTCCGGGTATGGGAGTCACCCGATGGGAAGGCGCAGAGAGGACAGTTGGTACTTCCCCGGAGCAAGGTCCCGGAAGTCTTGGAGGAAGTGCACGCCGGTACTTCAGGAGGACACCTGGGAGCGAACCGAATGATTCACAAACTACGGCAGCGCTACTTCTGGCTGAGACTCCGGGCAGATGCTGGTGGTACACCTGGACCGCCTCGCACGCTACGATGGGGCTGTTCGAGGCGAACAGCTTTGAGGAGGGAGCAGTGTAACGGGAGCGCTGGAACACCCTGTGAAAGCAGCTGGCAGCGGAAGGCAGGGGAGGTTCGGTTAGCCACACCTCCTCCTCGTTTGTCTTGTAGTGGTGACAGACTGTGGTCAGGGAAAAAACATGACTGTGTCGCCTGTTTTCTCTATACCTGTTTCTCGAAATTACGTAATCTGGAACATTCTCCTGGTCACTAGAAACCGGCGATATTCCTATATAAAGAGAGTTACAGACAGACAGAGGGAGTCAGTCAGTCAGTTGGTTAGTGTGTGAATGAGGACAGTTCTTGGTGTAAGAAGGCAGTGTTAGTCAGTGACGTGTTAATGTACGAGAAGATTGTGCAACGGAAGACTGTACGTAACTGGTATGTGCAACGTAGTTTATGTAATCGCGAGTACAAGGAAATTGTAACGGACGAACTGGTGAATTGTAATTGTGTGCAGCAAGTAATTCTGTGTAATTGGCAAGAGTTTAACTGTAAGTCGGTGGAAATAAAGAACATTTTTGAGTGGTGAAATTGGACTTTTCATTTCACGAACCCACAAAGTCACAATATCAAATTGAATGCTGTGACTGCAGTCAAATTTATATTGGAAAAACCAAAAGAAATTTAGAAACAAGAGCAAAGGAACACTTTAGGAACATAAAATACAAACAATTAGAAAAATCAGCAGTTGCCACACATTTTTGGGAAAAAAACCACAACATAAATCCGGAACCAAAACTACTAAAACATACAACAGGAAAACAAGAACTGTCCACATGGGAACAAATCTTTATTTAAAAAAATAGGAACAAAGTATTCAATTTCGACATCCCCCAGAAAGATTTGTTCAGCAAGTTCCTCGAACTGCCACCAGAGGAGACTGATGACAAAATATTGCCAGCTACACCAAGGAGAACCAGTCGATGTTCGGTTGATGATACAGGGAAGGCCTCTGAAACTAGTTCCGGGAAAATTTAAAAGTAAATGTTGTTTAGTGTCATTAATCAACTCCCAATAAATTTAATAAATATTCCAGTACTTGGAATAATTTATACCACAATATATCTGCAGCTACCATTGCAATACACATCATTTCTTCAAAAAATCATTTTTCAAGGTAGTAAGCTCATGATGAATTTGCTTCAAAAGAAGTCCTTTCTTCATTAATGATATTCTGAATTACTTTTGAGTAGTCCATTTTGTAAATACTCCATCCACATCTTCATGAAACATTCTATTTTCTTTTCACATACTTGACACACTATGATTTTACTATCATAAGCCCTTCATCAAATATAATCCATGCTTTTAATTTTTAAGTGACTGAAGAGCCAACTGATGTCACTATAAAATCAATTCTACTCGTACAGCTTTCCTGGGAGCAATGACTTCTCAGAGAAAATTAAGTATAATTAATTTAACAACATGCACACTCTTAGTGCTGTAAAGTTGGAGTTTGTTCACTGTTGATATATCAATCAAGTGTACCATCACAACGTGCCACAACTGTATTTATTAAAATGCTATTTTAATTTTAAAATTAAAATTTATTTATTACGTTACATTACATTCTAACTTGGACAACAACTCAGGAGCAGGAATTAAGTGTGCACTGTTCTCATTCTATCAACCAGCAGGATACCACACAACAAATTTTGATGCAGAAGTAACGGCTATTCATATTTCACTCCAGCACCTTCTATACAGAATAGATAAACTCAAAAATGCTGTCATACTTTCTGATTCTAAAGCAGCATTATGTGTAATAAGTTCATATAAAATGAGGTCAATCCAAATTAAAGGATGTCACAAAATGATCCAACAACTTCAAAAACTACAGACAAGAATTATATTACAGTGGATACCTGCACATTGTGGAATTGCTGGAAGTGAATCAGCTGATTTTCTTGCCAAAAAAAGGTGCAAATTTAGTTCAGAACAAAAGTAAAAATGTACCCTTTACATCCATAAAAAGATTAATCAAAAGAAAATATAAAAACAAACAAAACCAATCAATATCTAACAAAGCCAAAGATAAAAAATGGAACATTTTAATTTAAAATCCAGAAATTATTCCAGAAATCCCACGTAAAGCTGCAGTAGCAAATTTTAGATTACTTATGGAACATGATTATTTGGCCAAACACTTACACAGAATAGGAATTTATACAAGTCCAAATTGTTCTCTGTGCAACAAAGAAGAGGAAATGAATGAAGAACATCTTTTAACCTGTGAAGCCCTATCTGCCACACCCACTACACAGAAATATTGGAGAGCAAGAGAGCTAATGGCTTCATTGCCAAAGCCTAGCATTTGAAAACAACAATAGCATTTATTCTTAATTTTAATTGTTATACTATTATGTCTAGTAAATATTTAAATCACTGCAGCTGTATGTCAATAATGTTAAGAATAAACTTTAATTGTTGATTACAGTTTATTCTAATTTTTAAAATACAAAAAATATAGCCTAGCATAGAAAGAAAATATAAATATAATAAATAATTAAGCAAAGAAATGGCTACATATTTTTATGCAAGATTGTGCAAAATATGGAAAATATGCTGAAATATGAAAAATGAATCGAGATTTAACTGTATTAGAACACCACAGTGAAGCGAAATAATTATTAATTTATAGATGAGTCGTATTTATTACACATCTGCTTCACTTTCGTACCCATTTTGAGGACATGTTTCGCAAATCATCGTTTGCATCTTCGGCTCTTATGCGACTAAAGCTTGATCCAGTGGTGTGGGTAATTCTGGAGTTGCTGCTGCCATCTATTGATTTTGTGATGAACTTAAATGTGGGATTCTCTTCTGGAAGGGATTTCAAAGTTCATTAGTTGGTTTTTATGTTTTTCTATGTATATTCTCCCCCATATGACGAGTTCACTATGTTTTTGTACGTATTTTAGCAATTCGGTGCTATCTTCAATTTCATGATTTTCAGACCAGAAATGAGCTGCTATTATAGCCCTTTCAGTTTAGCCTTGACTTCCGTAAGTATTGCTGCCCAATCTTTCCTGTCTAGGGCTCTATGTCTCCATCTCCCTGCTTTAACAAGATCATCCTGGACATTATCTAACCATCGTAATTTGGGTCTTTCTTCTCTTACCATTTGGTGTGGCATCTAGTAATTTTTAGGGATACTACTGTTGTTCATTCTGATAAAGTGGTCCAGTCACTCCAGCCATCTAACTTTTATATCAGTGACAATATTTGTATACTTATACAGTTCTTGCAGTTCAGAATTGGTCCTAATTCTCCACTCTCCCTTTTCATAGATAGGACCATAAATTTTTCTTAAAATTTTCCTTTCCTAAGTATTTAAGATGGTCACTGCTCGTTCAAGTAGAGGCCACGTTTTACTTCCCAAAGTAACTGTGGGTTTAAGAATTGTTTTCTCAATTCTCACTTTAATTTTCTTTAAGATATATCTGCTTCTTATAATTTTATTTAATGCTCTAAGGCATCGATTACCAGTAGCTATTTTATCCTTTATCTCAGTTAATCTGTTAACAGCAAGTATCGAGCCAAGATATCTGAACATTAATACTTTCTCAAAAGTAACCTCATTTAGAACAATAGTATTTACATTTTTTTTCTCATGATTACATTATTTGTAATTTAATTACATTATTTGTTTACATTATTTTTTGTTTTTGCTTTGCTAATTTTTTAATTTAAGCATTTCCTCTTTATATATGTTTTAGGACATCATTTAGGGAAGGTACATTCCATGTGAATCCAGCTACATTATCAGCAAAAGTATTTAAACATCCTGTTTAACATTGTTTACCTGGATTAATGTTGATCTTTCTAATAATTCATTTAGACCAATATTAAATAAGAGCATTAATAAAGATCTAATTCTGTTATGAGTTATGAACTTTTCTGATAAGTTATTTTATATTTTAACTTTATTTTCTGTATTCATTAATCATTTTGGTTAGGCAATTAATTTATTGGGGATTCCAAATTCTACCATATAATCAAATATTTGATATTTATTTATTTGTACAGTTTCCATTACAATTTCAGTACAATAAAATTTAACATAGAACATACTGTATTATACCTCCTGTACAAATACATGAAATTGCTGACCTTAAGATTTACTCACTGACTCAGGTCCCCTGGCTATAAGCCTTTGGTTTTCCTGAACAGCTTGATGCCATTTCTTCCTGACCTTTGCTTCTTTTATCCCAATCCACTTTTCTCTTATCCTATATAAGAAACCTCCTATACATCTATTTTTCTTTTCTCCCATCCCCGTTAGCCAATATCTCTTTACTTACACTGTCCATTCCAAATTTTTCTCCTGTAATTTGTTAACTCCTTACATTCTATCAGGTAATGAACAGTGCTCTCTTCATCTCCACAAAATTCACATATGCCTACCTCATTACTTCTCAACCCTTTTAAGTATAATATTCCTACTCTCATCCATATGCTTTCTCTTCCAGTTTTGCCACATTGATCTATATATTTTTCCCTACCCCATTCTGTCTTTAATTGCTTATAAAATTTCAAAGATTTCTTTTCTTCTATGCTTTCCCATGTCTCCTGTCTATCTATGTCTTGTACTCTGGTTCTCACTTCCTTCCAAAAACCGCTATAATTTATCTCCTCTGCTCTCCATAGATCTCCCATGCCTATCTTCGATACCATTCTTTCTAATTCCCACCACCATTTGTATTTGTAATGCTTTTCTGTTGCTTCATGCCAGATTCAATAATTCCCCTTTCTGCCCTTTATTACACTTATACCAGAATTTCAATATTCTCTCTAATATTATTCCCCTCATTTTTGTATTACCTAGCTCTAGTAATGCCACTTCTCTTGGTGTCGATATAATCAAATATAAAATATATTGTATCAAATGCCTATTTAAAATATACAGCTTCTCTAAAATCATAAGTAAGGAAAAAACCTAATCAGTTGTGGGTCTTCCTCTGTGAAAGCCGCATTGATTGAACATATGGTTCAATATATCTTGACCAAATATTGGTAAAAATGTTATAGGTGACATTTAAAAGTGAGATTCCTCTACAATTATTACATTCTAATTTACTGCGCGAATAGGATATATAATAGCTACATTGCAATCCTTAGGCATTTGTTCAAGCTCCCAAATATAAAAAATCAGATTATGGATATGCTTCTATAATGCTCTACCACCATATTTTATTAATTCCATGTTAATAGTCTTCTCCTGGGGCTTGACTATTCTTCATCCTTCTTATTACATCATTTACCATGGAAGTGGTTGGAGCGGGAACAAGAAGATCAAATCAGATATGCATTTATCTTCCCTGGCTTTATTTAACAAATTATTAAAATATTCTACTCATATTATTTTAGTTAATTGATGGAAATTAATCATTTCTCCGCACTAGCCATATATAGGCTAAGATATTCGATGGATAGAGTCAACATGAAAAATTCAATGCCATGACTGGGATTTGAACCACAGATCTCCTGGTTTCCGTCCAGTCGCTCTTAACCTTTGAGCTACCATGGCCAACGCACCGTCCTGACATTAAATTCTCCAGTTGACTCATATATTTCCCCGGTAGACCACTAGGGGCTCTCGCATCCGAGATACACAGTTTGTGGCGACTTACTATTGTAAGTACTTAAGTCCCAGGCTTCATCATTTAACTCTTATTATTTTAGTTAATTGATGGACGGTGCATTGGCCATGGTAAATGAAATGTGTAGTGTTTAACGCCCGCTTTTACTACACACGGCACTGCAGGCGATGGCACTGATGATACATGAGATGAAGATGGAGCACCGGTGGAATGAGATGGCGGGGGAAACCGGAGATCCCAGAGAAAACCTGCCCCAGCGCCATGTTGTCCACCACAAATCTCACTTTGCGGTCGCCTGGGATCGAACCCGGGCCGCCTTGGTGAGTTGGCCATGGTAGCTCAAAGGTTAAGAGCGACTGGACGGAAACCAGGAGATCCGTGGTTCAAATCCTGGTCATGGCATGTTGACTCTATCCATCAAATATCTTAGCCTATATACGGCTAGTGTGAAGAAATGATTAATTTCCATCAATTAACTAAAATAATAAGAGTTAAATGATGAAGCCTGGGACTTAAGTACTTACAATAGTAAGTCGCCACAAATGGTGTATCTCGGATGCGAGAGCCCCTAGTGGTCTACCGGGGAAATATATGAGTCAACTGGAGAATTTAATGTCAGGACGGTGCATTGGCCATGGTAGCTCAAAGGTTAAGAGCGACTGGACGGAAACCAGGAGATCCATGGTTCAAATCCCGGTCATGGCATTGAATTATTCATGTTGACTCTATCCATTCTACTCATAGTTTCAGTATTCACCATTCTCCAGCAACAAGGTTTCCTTCTTTAATTTTACACATAATAGATCTTTGGTTGGAAACCTTTTGATATTTTAAACCCTTTCAAAATATCCTCTATTCTCATTCCTCCTGACATTTTCATCTAATTCATACGCATGCTTCCCTCTAGTTTTCTTTTTCTTTTCATATATTCCTCGTGACTCTACATGGAGTTTTATATTCTTCTTCCACTATTCTAGTTCGCTTTTTCATCATTTTGAGTCTAAGAGCATTTAACTTAATTGCTTCTTGGCATTCCTTAACAAACCACTGGTTTTTACTTTATTTTTAAACTTTGAAACTATAATGGTTGCATATTTCATATAGCTTGTTTGATAAAAACTGCATTTCTGTTCTATGTTCATGTTATTACTTTATTACTTTATCCTTCAGTCATCCGAGACAAATTAAGCCCATCTCTTATTAGGACGTGAGGTTAATAGATGTATTGTTTGTCTATATTAGGCTGAAATTTCATAAAGCAACAGAAAATGTAATTACAAAAAATTCTAGGCTGTAATTACCATTTTTAAAGCACTATCCTTTTAACTATACTGATATAATTTCTATACACATTTATCTGAATAAACATAATGTATATAGAAACATGAGTAGAATAGTAATTGTAGAATAGATGTAAAAATTCTGGTTATTTTATTCATATGATTTTCTCTACCTACTTTCATATTTTGATAGAGCTTCTACACTTATTCTTACCAAAGCTTATTTATCTATCTCTTGACAATTGATATAAGCATGTGTAGAAATCTTCTCAATGCACTTTTTCTTCTTATACAAAGAGATTAAGGAAATACAGCAGATTTAAAGTGAGTCATATCATTACAAAAACCAATATTAAAAATATGTCTGAAATGATTAACTCCACAAAAAATGTTATTTGGCATTATGTATTCTAATCCAATCTAAATTTTTTGTGCTGTAGATGTTAACTATCTCTAACGGTTTGAAAGTTGTGCAAACATCATTCAGAATGAAGAGGATTTCAGAAACTATTCTAGAAAATTCAAAATCTACATTTTATTTGTCTTGAAAATACCCTAAACATATGTACTTTAATCAATTTCTTTAGCAGCCTTTTTTGAGAAAATCAAAATGTTTGAAACATGTTACATGCAAATAGTAGTTGGAAATGGTAGGATGTTCTTGAAAGACTATCGCATCCTTGGATGATGCTGAAACTAACAAATTTGGTATTTAACCAACTTTTTGTTTTTTAGTTATGTTATTCATACACCGACACATGGACCTTTCTCTAAAAATGGTTCAAGGGGTCTCAAAACATTTATTTCCAGAGATATCTCATTAAACTCCTGGATGGACTGGTTTGAATTACACTACGGAGGGGATTTGGCACGGAGATCAGACTTGGTGTATTGTACCTATGCTCAAGAGGGATATCCCCAGGAGGAAGGATGAGATGAGAGATAGAGGGCGGCCATCACAAGGAATCACGATAGTGCAGAGGACAGGGTCCATACTATTGTCGAGTTGGAAAAACCCCATTGGGCCAGTACAACTGGTATCCCATCCTGGTCCTGAAACAGCCCACTAGGCTGGCCTGGAGACGTCCTATTGGAGGAAGAAATATTTACCAGAAGCATATCATCCCGCTGTGCAGTGCCAAAACTCCAGCCGACACTTTTACTCTGTGAGAGACCACCAGATGAGAGATGATGTGAAATGATAATGGAGGGACAGAAATTCAGGGGATGTAATTAACCCATCCAGCATTTGCTTGGCAACCCAGGAAAATCCCCGAAAAATCTATGATTCATGTAGGCCGGCCACAGGAATCAAACCTGAGCCTCCGAAATGCGGGCCACAGATGAAACAACCTGAGTCATCCTGCTTAGTAATTTCTGGGTGGAATACAACACTTCCTGTTACCCATTGTACAGGAAAGTAAAAACAATACTGAGCAGAGAAAGCAATGTCAATTAAACACATGATTTTATTTTTGTAAGAAACAGATAATTATGCATTTTTATGAATCAATAAACATTTTAGTTGAATAAACCACATTTATATCCAAATGTTTATGAATGAAATGAGTGGAGTGCTCAAATAGATTTGAGAAACAAATAACTTCATCTTCCGAGGATAAGAGAAAAACCTGCAAAAGACTTAACCAGATAACTTGACCCAACTGAGATTTGAAGTGGGAATCTCATGAATATGAGGCTGTCATGTTATCTCCACATCAAAGAAGTGGGCAATAAATAATCCCATTTCTGAATAAATCAGAAAGAACTAGTTAACTAATAAACCACAAGTTTTAATAAATCAACAGGTAAGGATACATTTAATCAACAAAAAAAGAGACAATATTTTAGGTCATGTTGCAAAAGCAAGTTCAACAATGCTTACAAAATCATGAAGTTTAACCTTGTAAAGAAATGACAATGAACAATATGTTTATTTATAAACTAGTACCTACATAAAATAATCTAATTATCTTAGAACCTTTGGTGATTCAGTTGAAAATGACACTACGACTCAAATATGTCTTTCATTTGACTTTCTTACTATTAAAGAACATGTTTTTGCACTGGTTTGCTCGAAATAATAAAAAACAACTTTGCGTAGCAGTATAAGTAGTGGAAATTCCTTTCTTTTATTAAAATACTATGATGTAAATATAATTAAAATGACAGTTCATATTCAAATAAGTTTGTCACAAATATCCAACTGATAATATTTAAACACTTTATTAACCTAAAATAAGATCCGAAGCTTTCCTGGCGACAAACATATTCTATATGTTATTAGATGCTTTGGGCTTCAAGCCAGATGTATTGATGAACAGTTATTGACATTGCAGGAGCATAAATCTCAGCCTTCATCAGAATGATGAATATATATATTAATTGGAGTGAGTGAGTGAGTGAGTGTGTGTGTGGTGTTTTAGGGCCTGTTGACAACAAGGTCATTTGGGCCCGTATATTAATTGGATGTTCAATTTGTCTCAAGAAGTACAAATTTAGACAAACAATTAAGTAGTCACGTTTTCTACGAGGTCCACCCACACCAACCTAAATGATTTGTTCTATATTTTCCATCATTAACACAATATCTTACTATTACCTAATAATTGATAAGCCTAGGAATCAACAAAGTTGTACATCAAAATTTAACTGTATTGGAACATCACAGTGAAGCAAAATAATTATTAAATTATAGATGAGTCGTATTTATTACACATCAGCTTCACTTACATACCTATATTGAGGACATGTTTCACAAACTATTGTTCGCATCGTCAGCTCTAATGCTACTGGATCAAGCTTCAGTCGCATTAGAGCAGACAATGCAAACAATAGTTGTGAAACATGTCCTCAATATAGGTACATAAGTGAAGTTGATGTGTAATAAATATGACTCATCCATAATTTAATAAAGGTGTACATAATTAAAATTATATAATGAGTTGACTGAGACACTCTGTACTTCACAAACAAATTTTCCTTCAGCACATTTTGCCTCCACTTTAACGCATTATCAAGAAATTGTCAACTGACTAGAACCTTGAACCTTGGTGTTCCAGCTGATCATGGTTCTCCGGAGACAAGACATCTGGCAATGATCCAATGAGGTTAAGTAAAATATTTTCCCAGATGTTTAATTGATTCAAATGAACTGATTTTGGTAGTTGGGTTTTATGTTCTATATTGTAGTTATGATCCCAGAAATGTGCTGCTACTGCAGATTTATGTATTTCTTTTTGCTTGATGTTCCTAAAGTGTTCTTTTAATCCAATTTCAATGTTATGTTTTGCCTTTCTAATGTATATCTTATAGCAGTCTGAGCAATTAATTCTATAAATGCCAGATTTTTTTACCAGAGGAATTTTGTCTATCTTTTGTTTTTTGATGAGGTCTCTGATATTGAATTTGTTTACTGGTGCCATGGTGATATTAAATTCACTGAAAATCTTTTGAATGGGTGATATGTGAATTTCTTGTATGTTCCATCCCTTAAAAGCTGTTAAGGTGGTCATCTCATTCAACTGTTTTTGTCTACTGAATCTTTTTATTTTCTTGTCTACCAGTTTTTTACTGAGACCATTTGTTATCGCCATTTCTATTATTTTTGTACATTCGGTCATGTATTCCTTTTCATCCATCAGTACGTTAATCAGTCTATGTGTTCGGCTATTGATGACTGTATGTTTCTGAGGTCTTGGTTGAAACTATTGGCTTTGATGTTGTTGTCTGCATGTGTCTCTTTCTCGTAAATGCCAAATTTTAACTTGCCACTATTTTTAGTAATTTTTAGGTCCAGGAAAGGAAGCATGTCGTTGGATTCTATTTCCATTGTGAAACTAACGGTGGGTTCCGGGAAATGTAATAGTTTTAGGGCATCAGTGCTGTGTTTTTTTGTTGATTGCCAATATATCATCTACATATCTGACCCAGGTTTTAAAGATGTAAGGGAAGTCTGTGGTGATATGAATTTCAAAGTGCCTCATGAACAGGTACATTATACAACTCGTATAATTTTAATTATTACTTTACTTCACAGTGTTAATTCCAATTTAAAGTTTTCAAATTAAAGCTGTACATATCACAATATTAGTATTAGGCAATAAAATTCTAACAGATGACTAACAGGACATCCTAGCCTGAGCTTAAAATACAACGTATTTATAAGGCATGATTAACACTTGGTGGTGCCCAGGTTCCATGGTCACTACTAAGAAGTAAAAATGAGCTCGCATGCAACGAATGCCAGCTTAGTAGCTTCCATGTACTAACTGGAGTACTATGCGGGACAAACTAAACACATGCTAAATGCATATATACCAAATAAGAGACACGTAACTAATATATGGAGGGGTTTTTAGTGAGTATATCTGGCCTCTTCAGGACACAAGGATCCTCATACTGTTGGCCTTCACCTGTAATCAGGTTTTTGCTCTCCACCGTAAAAGCAAAACACTATCAGCAACCTCCTCAAAAGCCAGCACCAGACCATTTCATCACTCAGGAGCAGCTCAGGAACGAAGTCTGGGGCCTAGGTGAGGCCGTCTAGGATCTCTATTTAGAGTTCCTGATTACAGCGGCCAAGCTGACTGCCGTGGAGGAGCTCCTCAGAGAGCTCCAGACCACATCCATCCAGGCAGCTCGATCCACTGTAAGCTGGACGATCTGGCTGAGAGCCTTCAGGTTCTCATCCGGAACAGTACCACCTCCACCATCCAGCAACCAGCACCAGCAGCAATGACATGTTATCATCAGCCACAACAGCAGAAGACAAGTTACACGGACGAGTACAAGGCTCGCCATGCATGGTAGGTGCAACATCCCTAAACTTTTATCCCGAACCTGTCCTTACCTAATGTCACCTTTATTCTCTAGGCTGCAGTCAGGTTTCATGTCTGTAGCCTAGGAATACCTTTATGCGTCTATATCAATGGGTAGCAGCTAAGCAGTCTCCATGCACTAACGCTGGTGCTATGCAGGACCGTACAAAGCCATGTCATTTCTCCTCTCACATTCCTTCCATTATTTTAGTGAGTAGTGCCAAGGACAGGTGAGGTCCATACACCCCACTGTGCCCTCCAACACAGAGGGAGTCCATAAATGGCTTTTTCCTTCACTTGGGGGAAAAAAAGGGGTTTTTTTACTGCTTTATTCATTCATCATCTTGATGATGGGAGTGATGTATGCTCCGAAAACATTGATGGCCATTCATCCGTACACCTGACTTGAAGCTCAAGAGCATCTAGTATATATATTGTTACCCAAGCGGCAGACTCGCGATGCCGATCAATAAATGAAGGCCAGTGGAGGGAGGGGAGACAGGAGGGGTAGCTGAGTCTTCGCTTCCCCTCCTCCAGCTGCCCGAAGGAGGGCGAAGCTTCGAGAATGTTTTCCCCCTCCATAAAAGGAGACTCGAGAAACTTCGGGCAGCCGATCGATACAAGCGAGGCGACGGTCAGTTGTGTGTGTGAGCTATGGGAGCAGTAATGTAAGGCGCGCTGAGTGTACGTGGAAAGACGAACTGGCTTAGTTTTAATTGTCTACATTATGAAATTGTAATTGTGACATTAGAAAAAGGTGGAAATAAAGAACATTTTGAGTGGTGTAATTGAACTTTTTAATTTTACGAACCCACAAAGTCAGAACTGGCGTCAGGAGTGGGATAACGGCCATAGAATCGGCATTGGAAAAGCTTTTGGAAAAGATGAGCGAATTAACAGCGAAGACGGAAGCGGCAAATAACCTGGCCGCGGAACTGAAACAAATGAAGACGGCTAATGACAACATCACCGAGAAAATGGAAGAAATGAAGACGGCCAACGATAACATCGCCGAGAAGATGGAAGAAATGAAGGCGGAACTAACAGCAAAGATGGAGGCGGCAAACAGCAGCCTGACCGCGAAGATGACCGAATTGACCACGGAGATGAAAGCGGCAAACGAGGCCCTTGCCGTGAAGTTCGAAGAGCAGCTGACCGGCGTAAAAGGGGACGTCACAGAGTTAGGCGAGCGCGTCGAAGACCTGGCGAGCCGCGTTGACGAGCTGGAGGGAAAGGCTGACAGCAACGCAAAGTCCCTGAAAGCCATGGTGGAGGACGTCGTCGGCAGGAGGTTAAAGGATTTGAAGGTCGACGCACGGGACGCGACACAACATCGCCGCGTCAAACCTCCGAAATATGACGGCGCGTCAACGTCTGAGGTCTTCCGCCGCCAATTCGACGCAGTGGCCAAGCACAACAAATGGTCACCAGAGGAGGAGGCCACACAGTTAATAGCCAGTCTCCAGGGACGGGCCGCGGAAGTCCTAAATGCGGTACAGACAACGGTGGCGCCCAAGGACATCTGGGAGGCCCTGGAGAATCGTTTTGGAAACCACCGCTTAGCCGCAGCGTACCGCAGCCAGCTAAAAGCAAGGTCACAGCAGCCAGGGGAGACGCTGCAGGAGTTCACCCTGGCAGTTGAACAACTGGCTAGCAAGGCCCTAGTCGATCTCCCACCAGAGTTCGTATCCCGGGAAACTACCTACACATTCGTTACGGGGTACGGGACACGGAGATTCGTCAGCGCCTAATGCTCGGCGATTATAAAACAATCCAGGAGGCGCTAACGGCAGCATTAAGGATGGAGGCGGCCAAGGTAACAGCTATCCCGTCGTCGAGAACGAGGAGTGTGCGCTACGCCGGAGACAGAAGACCAGCCGAGGGACGCCGGCGAACACCTAGTGGCCTGTGTTGGTTGTGGACAGCCGGGACACCAAGAGAGAGACTGCCGACACCAGGAAGGTCAGCCGGAAGAACGAGTAAGGCCCGGCGTGGAGAGGGGTACGTCGGCGCCATTACCACCATCCCCTCGAGTGACACTGCGCGCCGTTAGCCGGCGGAGGGATGACAGCCTCATCGCGGACGG
The DNA here is from genome assembly GCA_030765055.1 of Mantis religiosa. Classification (NCBI taxonomy): domain Eukaryota; kingdom Metazoa; phylum Arthropoda; class Insecta; order Mantodea; family Mantidae; genus Mantis; species Mantis religiosa. The sequence goes on along the minus strand of CM060953.1, from coordinate 181,482,043 downwards.
CTGGGTAAGAGGAAAGCCGTGCCGCGTGCTGGTGGACACTGGGGCAGCCGTGACCATCATCAGACCTGACGTGGCGAAGGGTTTGCCGACGAAGAAGACGAGCCGACCATACCAGCTTGTGACGGTATCGGGCGACACCTTGCCTGTGGAGGAGGCCCTGCTAAAGTTGACCTTGGGAAGGAGTATCGTACGTCTGTGGGCGTTTGTCGCGAAAGTGGCTGAGGAGGTGATTCTGGGACTGGATGCCCTCAGGAGCCACGAGGTGACGGTCGACGTCGGCAGGAAGGTCCTGTGGCTCAACGGAGAAGAGGTTATACTCCGTCAACCCAAAGAGCGCCTTGGAATCTGCAGGATCGTCTTCAACGAAGACGTGGTTGTCCCCGCGAGGAGCGAGGTAGTGGTGACGGCGCGACTGGAAGGCCAGAGAACCAGCAACATGATGCTGGACCAGAAGACGCCTGTACGCGTAATGTGTGTAGCCAGGGCATTGCTGCCGTGCCGAGAGGAGGTGCCAGTGAGACTGCTAAATCCAGCGGACACCGATCACGATGTCCAGGCCGGGACGCAGTTGGGTACGTGCGAGCCCGTGGTGAGCGTAACAGCAATCGACAAGACACAGGAGCCGGTGCCGACGAAACACCTGGGGCCCCGGCTAGAAGGCTTACTGGAGAGGGCGGCCGACCACCTGACCGCAGAACTGGAGAAAGTTCGACAACTGCTGAGGCGATACCAGCGCGTCTTCAGCCAAGGCGATAGTGACTACGGCCGCACGGACAAAGTGCTTCACCGCATCGACACCGGGGATGCCCGGCCTATTCGGCAACCACATAGACGCGTTCTGCTGGCGAAGCAAGGGGCGGTACGAGACATGCTGTAGGACATGAGATCCAGGGGGGTGATAGAAGTCTGACAGCCCTTGGTGTTCCCCTGTAGTCTTGGTGACGAAGACGAACGGCGACCTACGCTTCTGCGTGGACTACAAGAAGCTGAATGCTGTCAACCGGAAGGACTGCTTCCCCTTACCCCGGATTGACGACACCCTGGACAAGCTAGCTGGTGCGCAGTGGTTCTTGACCCTGGACCTGAAGTCGGGCTACTGGCAGGTAGCTCTAGACCCGAGAGACAAAGAGAAGACCGCATTCTCGACAGGCCAAGGGCTCTGGCAGTTCACAGTTATGCCCTTTGGCCTCTGTAACGCACCAGCTACCTTCCAACGCCTCATGGAGTCAGTGATGAGAGGACTGACTTACGACGCCTGTCTGCTATACCTGGACATCATCATCGTCGGTAAAACCTCTGAAAACCATCTCGAGAATTTGAGTAAGGTATTACAGAGATTGCAGGCGACCAACTTGAAGCTGAACGCGAAGAAGTGCCAGCTCTTCCGCAAGGAAGTGAACTACTTAGGCCACATAGTCTCAGCAACCGGAGTGGCCACAGACCCGGAGAAGACTGTGAGAGATTAGCCTCGCCCAAAGGAAAAGAAAGAGTTGCGCAGATTCCTGGGGCTGTGCAGTTATTACCGCCGCTTCATAAAGGGGTTCTCCAACATCGCAAAACCCCTCACACGCCTGACAGAGGAACACCGGCCTTATGTGTGGACGAAGGATGCCGAAAACGCTTTCCAGCACCTAAAGGAGACCCTGTGCAGTGCTCCAATTTTGGGTTTCCCACAACCGTGTGGCGCCTACATTGTGGACACCGACGCCAGCGACCATTGCATTGGAGGTATCCTATCGCAGCTCCAGGACGGCCATGAGCGGGTGATAGCCTACTATAGCAAGACGCTATCCAAGGTAGAGAAGAACTACTGCGTCACCCGACGAGAATTATTGGCGGTAGTAAAGACCTTGGAGCACTTCCACAAGTACCTGTACGGCCAGCCATTCCACCTGAGGACTGACCATTCCGCCCTAACCTGGCTATTGAGCTTTAAGAACCTGGAAGGCCAGACAGCACGTTGGGTTCAGAGGCTGCAGGAGTACTTCACCTCGGAACATCGCAGAGGGAAGAGCCACGGTAACGCGGACGCTATGTCCCAAAGACCCTATCCAGAGGAGTGCGGCCAATGCACAAGAGTGGAGGAGAAGGAGCGTGCCGCAGCAGTTCGAGTATTCACGGCAGTGCTTGCGGATAGCTGGGATAGTGCAGGCCTGAGGAGGGAGCAGCTGACGGACGCAGACTTGGAGCCACTCTTGAGGGAAGTGGAGGCAGGGACGAGACCAACCTGGGCGGACATCGCACCGAGGAGCGCCACCTACAAGTCTTACTGGGCCCAATGGGACTCGTTGAAGACCAGAGAGGGCATGCTGTTCCGGGTATGGGAATCACCCGATGGGAAGACGCAGAGAGAACAGTTGGTACTTCCCCGGGGTAAGGTCCCGGAAGTCTTGGAAGAAATGCACGCCGGTACTTCAGGACACCTGGGAGCGAACCGGACGATTGACAAACTACGGCAGCGCTACTACTGGCTGAGGCTCCGAGCAGACACTGAGAGATGGTGCCGTCAGTGTCACGTGTGCGCGGCGAGTCGCGGCCCCAGACTAGGAGCCGGGGTCGCATGCAACAGTACAACGTCGGAGCGTCATTCGAACGGATCGCCGTTGACATTGCTGGACCGTTCCCAATATCCGACCGAGGCAACAAGTACCTGATGGTGGTCGTGGACTACTTCACTAAGTGGCCGGAGGTGTATTCCATCCCGAATCAGGAGGCAACGACAATCACAGACTGCCTCGTGGAGCAAGTGTTCTGCCGATTTGGGGTACCGTTAGAGCTGCACAGTGACCAAGGCACCAATTTTGAGTCCACCTGATGAAGGAGGCACTAGAGAGACTTGGGGTTAACAAGACCCGCACAACACCTCTACATCTCCAGTCGGATGGCATGGTCGAGAGGTACATCAAGACCTTAGAGGAACACTTGAGGAAGGTCGTGGCCAGCCATCAGCGAGACTGGGACGTCAAGGTCCCACTGTTCTTGCTGGCCTACCGCTCGTCAACACACGACACCACGGGGATCACGCCAGCCAGCTTAATGTTCGGCCGAGAGTTACGCCTCCGCTGTGACCTGGCCTTTGGTAGCCCTCCGGGGGTGAAACAGCCAGCGACCGAGTATGTGGAGAACCTGGTGGACCACCTCCACGACATGCACGAGATGGCTCGCAAGGTGACCTGGTCTGGTTGTACTGCCCTACCCGGACCAAGGGACGCTGCCCGAAGCTTCAGCAGCCATGGTAAGGACCGTACCGTGTGGCGAAGAGGATTAACGACGTGGTCTACCGCGTCCAGAAGGTGCCCCGAGGAAAGATGGATCGCCTGGCCCGCTACGATGGCGCTGTTCGGGACGACCAGCCCTGAGGAGGGAGCAGTGTTACCCAAGCGGCAGGCTCGCGATGCCGATCAATAAATGAAGGCTGGTGGAGGGAGGGGAGACAGGAGGGGTAGCTGAGTCTTCGTTTCCCCTCCTCCAGCTGCCCGAAGGAGGGCGAAGCTTCAAAAATGTTTTCCCCCTCCATAAAAGGAGACTCGAGAAACTTCGGGCCGCCGATCGATACAAGCGAGGCGACGGTCAGTTGTGTGTGTGAGCCGAGGGAGCAGTAATGTAAGGCGCGCCGAGTGAACGTGGAAAGACGAATTGGCTTAGTTTTAATTGTGTACATTACGAAATTGTAATTGTGACATTAAAATAAGGTGGAAATAAAGAACATTTTGAGTGGTGTAATTGAACTTTTTAATTTTACGAACCCACAAAGTCATTATATATATATACTTTATTATCCTAATATCCACCTTAACACTAGTTGGAGTTTTTTTATTACTATTATTTGTGGCCTTCAAAGTTCAGTCATATCACCAGGTGGATGGTGATACCACCTGAGTATCTGCTAAAAAAACAGGAAAAGAAAAGAGGAAGAATAAAAGATTTGCCTTAAGAACAGAATATTGTAACATATTTTCAAAACTTACTTCGCATATAGCAAATATGAAAATGCAAAATCTGTAAATCACTTATTAAAACATTTTAAGTCTAAGCAATAATCTATAAGTTTATATATTATACATTCAATTATAAATTAACCATAAAACAAATCTTTAGTTTATATGAAAAACATTTGTAGCCTTTAAGAGGTTACATTACCGAATCAGGCCAAAAATGAACAATCTTGAACAAAAATGAAAACTTTCAAATTCTGGCACCACAATATTCCCAGCTCTCAAAATATGTCAACAAAGTTTTGAGTAATTCTTAGGAGATGATGATGATGATGATGATGATATTTTATCTGGAATAGGTTCTTCTAGAATATATATTTTCACTAGAAAACAAAACCATTGAAGTGAACAGTAAACATATACAAAATAAAAAAAAGGAAAGCTTAAGATAATTCTTTTTCAGGTTTTGTTAAGACTCTGAAATCATTCTTCGGATATTCTTTAGAACATGTCCTGTACGAAATTTTCTTTAAGTCCAACATTAGAGGCGTGCATGAGGGCTGATGGAACCTGCCGAAGTAACCTCGCAGTTGTAGTGCCAACCTTTAGACCAACATCCCAAGCATTTATTTTGCAGTTGTTCGAAACCTTACAGGTGCACAGTGCATGTGCCATTGTTAGGAAGGTAGCAGCTTAATTGTAAAATCTGAAAATGAATATTCCACCGGGACCCTGGCATTCAGTAAATAAAGTTATTAGGTGGAAGTTGTATCTGAAACCAATGGCTCATTTTATAAGTTTTACTGATCTTGCACCTTTATCTAAGACGAGGAAAAGTGTATGCAGTTTCTGTATGATGAAAGTTAGACATAGATAAGAGAAGACCCAGCATTGCAACAAAAAGTAATGTAGTTGTTGGATCAATGTTGGCAGTGTTGAAAGTTGTCTGCTATTAAAGTCGGCGCATGCCACTTCTGTCGTTAGCGCACGTTACTACGGCAGGTTCTGCCAGACCTCGTGCGTGCCTCCGATGTTGGGCTTAAAATTTCTTACAGAACATGTTGTAAAGAAGAGCCCATTCTTCTAGAAAATTATTCAACATATTTGCATACTGATGGAATTAAGCATTAATGCTCTTGAATTAAGAAGGTTTCAAAGAAAAATTTGCAAATATGGAAGCTTGAAAAGTTATCATTTACAATAAATTGTATTGCAATACATGGTTCCATAATTTTAACATTCTGCTACAGATCAAGACAAAAAAGTTCATATTTATTTCAAGCCTTCAAAAGTTAACTTATAAGTGTTTTCAACGATTTAAAATATATATATTTATATACAAGGGGCGTCCAGAAAGTAAGTTCTGTTTCAATTTATCTCCGCTGCAGCGCCGCGATCGCAGTTCCGCACATGTGTGGTAGACGCTCTGTATCAAGGAGAAGAAACGTGCGCCATTGTGAGATCGCTGTCAGCTAGGTACGCTTTGTTGTGCTTGTTTACAATGTCAGTGTTGATTGAAAATCCTGCCGCTTGTGAAATCGGATCTGTGATTCATTTTCTGAATGCTAGGAAAGTGAAACCAATTGAAATTTATCGGCTGTCAAAAGGTTTTGTGTTTATTCACAACAACGCACAACCACACACTGCAAATGCGATGATAAACATCCTACAGGGATTTGGCTGGGAAGTGTTTGACCACTCCCCGTTCAGCCCTGACCTTGCTCCTAGCGACTTTCATCTGTTTTTGCATCTCAAATCTTTCCTCGGCAATCAACACTTCAACAATGATGAACAGCTGAAAGAAAATGTTTCCAACTGGTTGAAGACACAGGCGGCAAACTTCTATGAAGAAGGTGTACAAAAATTTGTGCCTTGCTATGACAAATACCTGCAAAATTTTGGCAATTATGTGGAAAAGTAATTTAAGAGTTGTAGAATTTTGTGCAATAAATTATTTTTCTGTATCTGTACACAATTTAATTTTATTACCAAACAGAACTTACTTTGTGGACGTACCTCGTGTATGTATATATATTTTGTTTTATTTTTACAAATTAAACATTGAAATTTTGCATTACTTACAACTGTTAAAAATTGTGTTACTGCAAATAAAAGGCATGCAGGTTTAACAATTTAGTTGAATGTTTCCTTAAGGAAATAAAAGCCAAAAAAAGTCATGAAATCTATAACTTCAATCTCATTTCGATTTTATTTGTTTTTATCCTGAACAAATGTGCAAAATAAAGCAGCACTTTTTCATTTTTTTAATGTCAAAGTTGAAATTTTGCATGAAGTTCAAGATTACTGTTAACAAGTTGTACAGATTTCTTTATTGTAGCTAAAAATTTTGCCTGTTTAAATCACTGGTGTCAGGGGTAAGGGTATAAGTCCAAATATATAATATTTCGAGTTAAGAAAAATAGAAATAAATTTATAAAATTCTCATTAAATCATTATTTCAGCAATTTTTGGCACCAAATATTGGTTATTATCAATGTGATAATTGAAAGCTGTCTACAAGAAAGTTTAGAAATTTTATAATATCTCAATTTTTAGATATACTACCCTTTTCCCTTGAAACTGGCAAAATATTTAGTAGTATTTACCCTTAAAGAAATAAAGCCAATTATAAAGAATAACATCCATTTTTTATTATTGGTATTTAATCATTACTGCTTTATGTTACATTCCTTCCATGCTGATAAAGTATTGTCGTGCTCATTTCACGCTTAACATATTTGGTTTTCAATCATACACTACTACATGACTAGCTTAAAAATAATAAAAAAAGTGTATATCTATTTCAGTCTATTATTTAAGTTTTTCAACATATTTAAATACATGCAATTATTGCATTTTTTTTTTTTTTTACTTGTATATTTGAAAAGTAACATCTGTTAGTAAATGAAAAGAATTTCATTTTGATATGTATGGAGCTATAAATTTTGTTATTATTTATAATTATAGAGAGCGTGCTGTAACACGAGTGCTGTTTTGTTTCTTAAATCTTCTTTATTCAGTTTGTTCTCATTTCAGCTTATGTTTATCTTTTGATCTTGAAATGCATTGCTTGCACTGACATTTAAATAGCAATTCAGTGCATCTCTGAAGCAAAGAAACACTACAAATATGGTACCTAGAGCAGCATTTGTATTAGTTTCAAAGGTAGTTGTTCCTTCCATCTCGGTTTTAATACTTAAATACAAACTCAGTCTGATTTCTATCTGGCAAGAAATAAAATATGAATCAATGACACCACAGTGGTCCATGAGAGTATGTACCAAGGTGCTGCAATAAATACTGTTATATTGACATTTTACTTTTAGGTCATTACCATTTGATCAAACACCGGCAAAGAATTAAGATATAACAATCTCCACTATGTAATTCAAACCAAGAAATGGATTAAGAACATCAAAACCTATACTTCAGTGGCTGGCCATAATATCTTCAAAGAATATTAGAGAGAAAGTGGACAAATGACTTTATTGTCTAACACCACCATTAGAAAACACAACATTTTACCTGTAAAAGATAATGATGAGTAATAAATGAAGGGTGAGGGAGCTAATAATCCTATGGCACATCGAATGAAACCAAGATTTAAGCAAATACAGAATAACTGCATTTATTCTGCCTTTATTATTCTACATTTTTGGTTTATCTGGGCTGATTTTTTGCTTATTTTGCTCTTTTACTTCTCAAACCCAGTGCAAGTTTGAAACAACAGAAACTTACAATGCTATTTCAAAATTAAAGAGTTCAGTATTGAATTTAAACATTTTTCCCCCTTCTTTCTTATTTTTGTTAGTAACCAAATAAATATTTGTACAGATCAGAAGTTTATATTAACATAATAGTTTGCATCTGAATAATCCAGAATTTCATTAATCCTGTTTAGCCTAAGTCCCACCTATTTGCCATAAGGTATTAGAAGGCATATGAGGCACAGCTAGGGAGGGCTCGCCTAGAGCAACTGTCCTATCATAGGTGTGCAGAGTTACCTAGTTCGGAACGCACAGTACAAGCAGGAGCAACAGAAATTACTACTGAAAATTCAATATTGTAATATGCCTTGGCATATGCTGCAAGAACTTTTGACGTAGCCTGTACTAAGGCCATTTTTCTATGATGTATGGTTCTCGAGTTATCGCTTCGAAATAAACACCTGACTCCTGTGTTTATTAAATTTAAATTTAAAGGGAGTCGATTAATGACACTAAATAACACTTACTTTTAAATGTTCCCGGAACATGTTTCAGAGACTTTGCCTCCATCGTCAACTGGACATCGATTGGTTCTCAGTGGTGTGGCTGGAGATATTTTGTCATAGGTCTCCTCTGGTGGCGGTTCAAGGAACTTGCTGAACAAATCTTTCTGGGGGATGTCGAAATTGAATACTTTGTTCCTATTTTTAGAAATGAAGATTTGTTCCCATGTGGACAGTTCTTGGTTTCCTGATGTGTGTTTTAGCAGTTTTGGTTCTGGATTTATGTTGTGGTTTTTTTTTCCAAAAATGCGTGGCTGTGTTTATGCTTACAGTATGCTTCAATTTCTAATCTTGCCTGTGTGTTATTCCTTTTCATTACGCAGTACTGAGTAAGACATTACAAGGTATCGTTAGAAACTTGCATATATTTAGTTCATAAATTAACTGACCACAGATCACTGCAGTCCATGAGTGCACGTGCGTATTCTTTGAAGTTTGGTTCAAGACCAGTGCGTAACACGTATTGAGTGTAAGGTGCTTTGTGCAACTGTGACAATAAGCAGAAAATTCACATTTACATTGTGTTTTGTGAACTGTTAACAGTGTTACTTTCAGAGTCTGGTACCAGTGGCACAGGTACTAAGGGTAAAGTAGTCTGCTCCCATGCCAGAAATATTATTTAAAGTGTACAGTTTCTTTGAGGAATTGTCATCTCAGGAAGTATGTAACCAGATCAATTTTTCACAAAGCCAGGAACTCACGGCCCAAGTGTGTAATATGAGTGTACATACTGCGTCACATATTGTGAAACAGAGCAAAACTTCTAGCACAGAGATTGCAACTTCTATAAAGTAAGTTGCTTTCAGACATACAGGTATGTTATTTTCAGTAAATAAGCATGTTAATATTGAATGTTACAATTTATAATGTTACCATAATTATCCTTTGCTGCATAAGTTTACATTCTGACAATTTGTGAGACAACAAACATTAGTGTCCTTAATACTGATAAGCAGAGTTACGACTTTTAGGAGCCCAGCGGGAGAAGAGAGTTACCTGTTGCATAACGTAATACAACCTGCTACGTCATGTGTCACAATGCTCAGGGCCGTACAAACACTGCACGCGCTGCCATTAGTGGCATAGTGGCAGTGTTTGGAGACAGTGATTTGTTCGCTGACAGTAAAGAACATATATGTCAGAAGCACGTAAATGCACGATGAACGAAGAGTTAGCAAGAGGTGATATTTTCACACAGAAGGGAGAAAATATCCAATACAAGATATGCTATGTAGAAATTAAGGGCACTAAACCCAAATGGCTGAGACAGCACTGCAACACTAAGAACTGTCAAGCAAGGATTTTAGCAAAAACAGAGGTCGAGGAACAATCAGGGCCAAGTGTAACTTTACCGTATCAGTCCAAATTTTTCAGGACTTGTGTAAGATGATGGTGTATACAAATATACCGATGCAGACAGTAGAAAATACTCATTTTAAGTACTTCATGCAGAAGTATACTAAATGCGACCCCCTTCTTCAAAAAAATTTACTTAAACATGTATTACCACAATGTTATAATACGAAAAAGAATGGTCGAAAATAAAATGTGGATTTCTATTGAAATAGTAACTGAAATTGTTAGGTTGTTAGATAACAAGCATAAATCTGCAGTAAAAGCTGCTCAATCGCTCATTTCAAGCAAACTACACGAAGATTTGCTCTTCAGCAGAAACAGTTTTTCAGTCCTATCCAAAACCATTGTTCAGCTAGAAAAGAGAGGTAATAAAATGCCTCATGCCATAGCGCTCATAGAAGAACTAGCTCAACAGATACACTCAGCAGCTACGGGACCTGTCATGGATAAAATAAAAAGCAAAATGAAAACCGCACTTGAGGAAAACCCGGCTATTTTAAAATGGTAAACATTAAAAATAATTTTCAAGCACATAAGAAAACAGCGCTTACAAGACAATGTGATCTGCAGTATTTTATGTTTGCACTTGTTACATTATCTGATGTCGAGAAAACTTTTCCAGACTGCAAATATTGCTTGAATGAGAGAAGGAGGAGATTCAGTTTTGAAAAGTTTAAAATGTATGTTGTTATACACTGTAATAAGTTGAACAATTGAAGAGTAGGCATTTATTTTGTATTGCAAAAGTTATTTTACCTTATTATTCAAAATGTGTTTTGTTATACATCTACTTCTATTGAATGATTCTGAAAACGGTGACATAATTTACATATTGTTTCATTAAAACAGTTTGTTAGCACATTTGTATAGCCCTAAGGCGGCCGACCTTGTTTACTACTGGAAGGAAACCACGCCCCTCTTCCTATACTCACGGCATGCACGCACAACCAGCTGAGTCCTAGAGTCCTGAGAGAGTACTCATAAGATAAAACCAGAAGAAAAATCAGGCATTTAAAAGATTAGGTGTAAAGACTGAAAAAATTTACATAGGGAGGACAAAAAGAAACAGACACTATGAAGAAAGAAAATTTTAGGCACCTAAGATACAAAAATATTGGTAAGTCTGCAATAGCAGCTCATTTCTGATCTGAAAATCATGAAATTGAAGATAGCACCAAATTACTAAAATACGTACAAAAACTTAGTGAACTTATCATCTGGGAGAAAAAATACATAGAAAAACATAAAAACCAACTAATGAACTTCGAAATCCCGCCAGAAGACAACCCCACATTTAAATTCATCACAAAATCAACAGACGGCAGCAGCAACTCCAGAACTACCCACACCACTGGATCAAGCTTTAGTCACATTAGAGCCGATGTGTAATAAATACGACTCATCTATAATTTAATAATTAGTTTCCTTGTTCCCTCCCCCTATCGTCTGCTCTCTGATACATATCTTGGCAAGAGAGCAGCCACTGTGTGCATGCATAGTTCAGCTTACATGCCTTCTAAAACCGGACACTTTTTAATAAGTGGATATCTCATTTTATATCATGATTCTCCTTCCAAAAATAGTATGCTACCACCGATTTACCTATTTCTTTGTTCTTGATGTTCCTAAAATGCTCTTTAAGCCTAATGTTCAAGTTTCTTTTAGTTTTTCCAATGTAAAAGTTGTCACAGCCTTTGCAGTTTATCCGGTACACACCTGATTTTTTTGTCTGTGGGTATCTCCTTTGTATTATGTGATTTCAAAAGGTGTTGTAAACTAAATTTGTTCTGTGGGGCCAAAGTAATATTCTACTCTTTGAAGATTTTTTGGAAAAGATGTGTAGCTCTGGGATTCTGCAATGTGAATTATATTATTGTACTCTTTGATATATTCCATTTTGTTTAAAGGTACATTAACCAGCCTGTAAGTTAAACTGTTGATAACAGCATGCTTGTGTTGTCTTGGGATATATCCTCTGATTTTATGAAATTTTCTGTGTGTGTTTCCTTCCTATGTATGCCAAATTCAAGTTTTTTATGTTTTCTGGTAAGTTTCAAATCTAAGAAAGGGATTTCATTGTTTGTCCCTTTTTCTATGAAAAATGTTATTGCAGGATTTTGTAAATTAAGTAGTTTTGATGCATCATCCACTTGTTTCTCATTTACTATTGCCCAAATGTCATCCACATATCTATACCATGTTTGAAAATTAGTGGAAATGTGTTTGAGATATGGGTTTCCAAAAAGCTCATGAAGAGGTCTGCCAAAAATGGGAACAGTGGGTTGCCCATAGATAGTCCTGATTTTTGTTTGAAATTTTTTTTATTGAATGTAAAAAAGGACTGTTCAATGCAACTATTTGTTAAGTGAAGATATTCCTGTATGATGTTTTGGACTAATTGTAGCAACTGAAGCCGAAATCGGCGGTATCACATATTTATCACATAGATAAATTGGCAGTAGTGTAATGATATAAAACGAGATATCCACTTATTAAAAGGTGTCCAAGGTCCAGCTGCATTAACTCGGTCACAGCGAGTTACCTGGATAGGGTTTTTCCGGGGTTTTCCCTTGTCCTGAAAGACAAATGTCAGGTAACTCTAAGCTCCATGGACCCTGGACTCATTAGAGCATCATTTCACCCAATTCATTCACCGTCCGATATGACTTAATGTTGGAGGACATAAATTACAAAAAAAGCTGCATTAACCACATGGGAAAAAAATCTTCATAAAGAAATATGAAAGAAAATTGTTTAATTTTGACACTACCTTTGAAGAAAAACCAAACTTCAAGTTCATCCAGAAACCGACAAAGACGCACCTATCGCTTCCAAGGAGTTCACCGAACTAACATCCATTAGTCGACAACAGCTGATGATGTTAGGAAGATCCTAACGAAACATGTTCTAGGTAAATACTAGCAATAAGTGGAGCATTGAGTATTAGTTCGACTCAAAATTATATTAATCTTGTGCTTCATTGTATCATAGTCCTTACATATTGGAAGAAACTATCTTATTTGGAGAACAGAAATCAAAATAGACATTTTAAACGAAAATTTCAGTTGCAGAATGCAGAGTTTAGAAAATTTTCAGGAACTGAGTGAAGATAAGCACTGTCTGTTCTACGCGAATGTTTCAGTTGAAACACAACCATATGGCTGCCACCTGACGTATATCTATAGGAGAGATATGCGCTAATGACGGTACAAATATTGAGAAACCTGTCACAGTCATCCTTCACTGCCTAGTTAAGCATAACAGTACACCTAAACTTAAACAAAGGTGGTGATTTATTTACTATAGTCACCATGGCTTTGAAAATAAGAATTGTATTAGGTTTTAACATGAGAGTTAAAGTTATTTATGCTATTGAAAGAGATAAATTGCATGTGAAGCAGATCATGATGGTGTTCAATGTAGGCAAAACTCAAGTTTACAAGATTCTAAAGAAGAAAACGGAAAATCTGAAGTGATGAGAAAATTGTGCTAACAGGAAAAGAGAGAACTTTACAAAAATAAAAATCAGGACATTAATGAAATAGTGTGGGAATGGTTTGTTAGTGTTAGGGCAAAAACTCACCATATATCGGGTCCTATGTTACAAGAATATGCTAAAAAGGTAGCTGAAAGATTGGCAGGACTAAATTCAAAACATCTAATGGATGGTTGCAGAATTTCCGCAAAAGACATCGATACATTTTAACAAACTTTATGGTGAATCAAATGACGTTAACACTGAAACCATTGCTGATTCAATTGCTAAAATAACTTCCATAATCAAAGGATACAAACCTGACAACATAATAAACAGCAACAGGACGGTATTATTCTTCTGCACATTACCATATAAGGCATTGTGTTTAAAAAGTGAAAAATGTTCAGGAGGAAATTTGTTTCGTCAGGTGAAATGGAAAAAACCCTTCGTTAAACGGAAATCTGTCTTTAACGGTAATTTTCAAATCCGTTCAATTCACCTGAAGACAGGTTTTAGTGTATTATGAAACACTACATTGAACTGGTCTCAACATTAAGAATTCAACTTCTAAGTACCATTAAATAGCATCCAGCATCTGGATAATGTTGGGATTCAATCATTCAACTGCATGCAGATTATTCCAGAGAATGTTGACTGTAGACTGAGACATTAAACTGTCTAAGCTGTGATTTTGTACTTTATCCCTGGAATCATGCTTATATTATTAAGACAAAATCTAAAAAATTAACAGTTGTGAAACTGCAGTGCAAGATGTTTTATCTACAACAGTTTAGAACTTTGTTTTACATGTTTTTGCTTGTAATACTGCTTACAGCGTTACTAATAGTTTCTGCTTGTCCATTAATTCAAGTCTAATTCCAATTTTTCAAATACATATATTTCTACAACATATGCTTATATTCACCCTATATTTAAAAGATATTCACTTCCAACATACTTGATCTTACATGACATTTTAAATAAATTAATTCTTATTCATTTCATCATTTAAACACTTGAAAATGTTAGATCTGTTCCAGCTATTTACACCTTCTGTGACAAAATATAAGTTTCTTTATGTATGTATACAAGAAACACATACATCTGCAAGCAGGTTATATTTGAATCATAAAGCTCAGATAACTGTTTGTGACAAACCATTTTGGTGAACAACTTACTGCAATGCTTAATTTTCAATATTAATGGATGAATATCAGGTACAAAACACTCGGTGGTAAAACTAAAGATTGCGATATCACAGTGTGCTTAAAAAATTGACCCAATGATCAATTCATGCTTGCCAACTTCTTGCAACTGAACCTTGTAAAACTTTCCCTCACCCACTGACATGCAATAATTTTGTGGCGACAAAATTCAGAATCTGCAAAATGATTAGTGCAGCAAATGCACAAAAATTACATGTAATATAAATGGGAATCCCATTTTATAAGAATGCTTCAAGACCTGATAGTATGGCTTCTGTCAGACGAAATTTTTCCTAGTACTATAATAAAAGCATATTAATGCAAGAAAGCCACTTAGACTATATATTTGTAGTCTATATTTTAGGCTTCATAGCATGAGCTATAAACTTTATAAAATGGTCTGTAAACAAAAACTGGCACAAAAAATGGGAAACATATCCCACACCCTTAGAATGTGAATAAGACACAAATTGCATAATGGAGTTGACTTTAGAATTCATGTCATCTATTACTTAACGTCCACGCTCATTTACTGCTCATTCGTTACTTGAAGTCACTAGTATGCAATAAAATTTTAAATCTGCATGCTATGGATTTTATCGCAGCCCAGTGAAGGGAGGTCATGATCATGATGGACAGACACACAGATAGGCTTTGTCTATAGCACTTAGCACTGTACATTCAGTCTTAATTTAAGTTACACATAATGCAATAGAATTTACTGCTTTATCAAGTATGTGGTGAAAATTTGTAATCTGCCCACAAAGCCCTAAAAATGCCTCCTTTGCCATAATGTAAAAAAGCCTTCGTTCCCATACATTTTATGGGCAAACTATAAAAGTTGGCAAGTATGTCAATGTACTCTTAATATATATATAAAAGTCTTAAACAGCTGCAATAGTTTCAGTACCAATCAGCAAAGTTTACTTACACATCACGTGCTGCTTTATCTTTGTTTGGGTGTTATTTTGAATAACAGCAGGAACTGCCAATGTTACCAATCTTCTGTAGATGCCAGCCACAAATGATCTATCATAAAGTAATGATAATATTTTATGTTTAAGTTGGCTGCATTACATTCTTATTGACATGTTTCTGATTTCCTGAAGAGCAAGGATGTTAATGCAAAATACACTCCAATTAATATGCGATGCCAGATTTGAAATAGTGTTACACTTATTCTGATTAAGTTTTGAAATTTTCATAGTAATATTATGTGAGTATTTTGATTCTAATGATGTACTTTTACCTGCTTTATGAAATGCTTATTTTGCATTATGCAACAATTTTTCAATTCTAACAACTGAAGAACTAAAAGATCACCTAAATATGTACTATTTGCAAAATAATTATGACTATGGCTAGGAAGTTGAGAAAAAAAAAAAAAACATTTTTTCCTTAATGTCTGAAGATGAGACCCAGCATAATATATGTTAATTATGGGTCACTAATGGCCAGGATTTTATTTGTCCTTTTTTGTCTTTTTAGCTGTTTCTTATTTAAAGATAATTTTTTTCAGCATCTTTGTTCCATTTAGCAGGTGACAAGTAGGAGGACCCTTTCTTTATATGCAAGTCATTACCACCAGCAGAGAACCTAGTAAACCCTCTATAAATATCCCATTAATTTTGACCACATCGTGACAATGACCTTGACCAAGCAGTAGGAGTGGGCAGGTTGGTTTTACTGCAGTTTCACAATTTGTGAAAGAAATCCTGGCCGTAAGCATGCCAAAAACTAAGCCTAGTAAAATATCTTTTTTGCGATAGCTTATAAATAAATTTGGATTTTCTATTGATGGAAGCATTCTTTTCTGCCAATATTTTGAAGTGAAAGCTTCTGCAGAAAAGCGGTACCATGTTCAGTAGCATATTGAGAAACAAATAAGAGCAGCCTCCCCAGCCGTGGAGAAGAGAAAATCACAACTTCTGTTAGAACAAAGTGCTAGAGGTTCTAAGTCATCTACGTTTTACAAAAACTCTTGTAGTGCCTCAGTTAGTGCAAATATTCCATTAGCAAATATATGTAATGAATCATTTCAACAGTTTTTGGAACAGTGTACTATCTGGAGAGAAGTTAAATATGAGCTGAATCTTTCCTGGCGGCATATATGTTCCTGAAGATGGGAGAGATGTACGCTCCCGAAACGTCGATGTCTCAACATCTGCTTACCTGGCTCGAAGCCCGAGAACGTCTAGAACATGGAGAGAAGTTTTTCAATATTTCCCAATATGCTGTCTGAAAACCGATGATCCTGTACACCTAAGAATTTAAGGATGACTTGTGATATACTACAACCCTAACTGAGGTAAGCTTTCTGTAGAATTTCTGTAACCAGAGGGTGGTTAAGCCAAGTACGATTTAATTATATCTATTTTAATTTCTTTCCCCAGAATGTCCATTGCTATTTGCTAGATCAGAAGAAGCATTTCTTTCAGGTAGTTCTTCTCGCTCTATCTGTTTCATATCACTTGAATGTTGTACTTTCAAACTTATTCATTAAATATGTAATTGAAAATTAATTTATTAATTTGCAGGTATCACTTCCTTATGTCCTTTTTTACCAATTTTTAAGTCCTTTTTGGGATACTTTTAGTTCTTTTTAAACGTTCTTTTTAGATAATTTTGAAGTCCTCAACTTCCTAGCCCTAATTATGACATTATAGAGCAACAGATTTGAACTTTCCATGATAGATGATCTAAAACATTCCTTGCAATTTCTATTCCACACCATGATATAACACTATGTTTTCAACCCCAATGGATATGCATGTAAACTTTGCCAACAATAGATATACAATCACTATCAGTAGTCCATAGAATTATTACCATCTGGTAATAATATATTTGATATTAATATTAATGGTAACCTTTAAGGCTCTCTTTGCTATACACTACATTGGAATATATGTTTAAATCACAAGACTGAAAAATCTTAATTATGGGTCACGCATACAAATAAGCCTTTAAAGCTGACTTTACAATTTCAATTTTAGAATTAGTTTTATGTATCAAAGCTTGTCAATTATTATTTTCACAATTAACGAAATATTGCACTCTTGTTAATGACAGATATGCTGCCCTTATTCTACTTGAATGATATCTAGCTTGAAAGAGTAAGTTTATAATCTGTAACATATGTATAGTTTCAAAAAATATTTTTGAAACTAACAAACACTTGGTTATGGAAATAAAACTCCACACAGTATTTGTATTGCAGTGTACCAGCTGGTTATCATTTCTCCTCTAAATGTAGAACCACCACATATTTGAAGACACCACCACTTGCCACATAAAATAAACTCTAGGCTGTATCTTATTCAAATTTAGAATGCCACTTTTTTGGACCTAGCTTTTTAACACGTGCTTTGTACATGTGAGACATCATGGTATACATTGCTGCAAAAAAAAAGAGAAACAAAAAAATTAATTACGCACACAGTTAAATAACATCAACATCAAAACAAAAACAAAAAACTGAAGCTATTAACATTGAAGCAATACACATATAATTATAAATATTTGTAACCAAACTTCACTTGTCTCTATTGCCAAAATTAACACAAATTTGATGACAGAATCAATTGGCAGTAGTTCAAAATTTGCTATGCGATCTTTGTTCTTTAAAATGAATATGTTTTCCCATATTATTAAGTCTATGGATCCATTTAAATGCTTTATGGATTTAATTTGCTATAAATTGGGGAGAAAAAAAAAACTGCCAATGCTATTAACATTTGAGTCAGCTGTCAGCTGAGGAAGGGAGCAAACATTCTGAAACATTTATTAAATTATAGATGAGTCGTATTTATTACACATCAGCTTCACTTACCTATATTGACAACATGTTCCGCGAACTATTGTTCGCATCATTGGCTCTAATGTGACTAAAGCTTGATCCAATGGTGTGGGTAGTTCTGGAGTTGCTGCTGCCATCTGTTGATTTTGTGATGAATTTAAATGTGGGGTTGTCTTCTGGCGGGATTTCAAAGTTCATTATTTGGTTTTTATGTTTTTCTATGTATATTCTCTCCCATATGAAGAGTTCACTATGTTTTTGTATGTATTTTAGTAATTTGGTGCTATCTTCAATTTCACAATTTTCAGGCCAGAAATGAGCTGCTATTGTGGACTTATGAATATTTTTGTATCTTAGGTGCCTAAGAAAGAACATTTTAGGCACCTAAGATACAAAAATATTGATAAGTCTGCAATAGCAGCTCATTTCTGGTCTGAAAATCATGAAATTGAAGATAGCACCAAATTACTATTATACGTACAGAAACATAGTGAACTCGTCATATGGGAGAGAATATGCATAGAAAAACATAAAAAACCAACTAATGAACTTCGAAATCCCGCCAGAAGACAACCCCACATTTAAATTAATCACAAAATCAACAGATGGCAGCAGCAACTCCAGAACTACCCACACCACTGGATCAAGCTTTAGTCGCATTAGAGCCGATGATGTGAACAATGGTTCGCGAAACATGTCCTCAATATAGGTAAGTGAAGCTGATGTGTAATAAATACAACTCATCTATAATTTAATAATTATTTCGCTTCACTGTGGTGTTCCAATATAGTTAAATTTCGATATTCTTAAACATGTTCTAATTTTTTAGAAGTAGGGCACTGTAAACATTAAAAAATGTACGATTGTTAGGGAATAATATAAAAAAAATTTGCCAAGTCTTTCTAAAAACCATAACATTGCAAATAAAATGTCTGGTTAATTGATGGAAATTAATTTCTTCACACTAGCCGTACATAGGCTAAGGTTTTATATAGAGTCAACATGAAAAATTCAATGCAATGGCTGTTATGTTCAAATTCCGGCCATGGCATTGAATTTTTCATGTTGACTATCTATCTAAAAAGTCTGGCATTTATCATTTAGCTGTTTGGATTGTGACATGATTTAATTTGGAAACTAGAATAAAAGAACATTTTACTATTTTACTAATATTATAGTCAGATTGATAAATCAGCTGTGATACAATATTTTTGGTCATTTTATCAAGAAATAAATCCAGAACAAAAATTATTACAGTATTTAAAGGACCCATAGTTTTAATGGAATGGGAACAAATGCTTATTTTGAAGAATAAAAATTGCATAATGATTTTTGAAATACCACTAATGATTCTGTCAACAAATCTGTTTTACTTCCACTAGTTGGCAAAACAATAACAAACGATCCATCACAATAAAAACAAAACAAACATTCAATATAAAAATTATTTGTGGTTGGTTTATTGACACTCGTCTCTTACTTTTTCATATATTTATGAGAGACTAGTTTCAAAGGCCCTGGCCTCCATTTTCAATCTCTTTCCAACTGGCATCTGTTGTTGTCTGCTCTCTCTGGTGGTGGAACTATGAACTTTTTTTGTCAAATTATCTACTGGCGGGATTTCAAAGTTCATTACGCGATCCTTATTTTTCCAGATGAATATGTTCTCCCATGTTGTCAATCTATTTTGGTTTATCACTCCTTTTAATAATTTTGGATTTGGATCAATGTCATGGTTTTCATTCCAAAAATGAAATGCTACTGCTGACTTGTCTTCTTGTTTCAATCTGATGTTTCTAAAGTGTTCTTTGACTCTGGTTTTTAAATTTCTTTTTGTTTGACCTATGTAGCATTTTTCACAATTCTTACAATTTATTTGGTATATTCCAGATTTGTTACCTGAAGGAATTTCATCTTTTGTTTTTGAATTTAGTAATTTTAAAATTGAGTATCTATTAGTAGGTGCCAAGATGATATTTTGTTCCTTGAATATCTTTTTAAATTTATTAAATGTTTTTGGATGATATGTGAATGAACTGAATATGCTGTTGCTTTCTTTTTCTTTAATAAATGTGGTTGCTTCCTTAATGGTTTTCTTTAGTTTAGATTTTCTAATTTTCTTCAACACCAAACTTTTGTTGTATCCGTTTTCTTCTGCTATGTGTATTATTGCTTTTTGTTCCTTGAAATATTCTTCTTTTTCCATGGGTATGTTGACTAGTCTGTGTGTAAGGCTGTTTATTATTGCATGTTTATGTGTAATTGGGTTGTGGCTATTATTTTTTATATAATTTTCTGAATGTGTTGGCTTCCTGTAAATTCCAAATTTTATTTTTGTATCATTCCTGATGATATTTAGATCCAAGAAAGGTAGTTGTCCATTGATTTCCTTTTCTATTGTGAATTTGATAGTCCTTTCTTGCAGATTGAGTAATTTTAATGCATCATCTAAATGTTTACTTGGTACAATTGCAAAGATGTCGTCAACATATCTATACCAAACCTTGAAGATCAATGGGAAGGACTTTTTAATTTGTGTTTCAAATGCACTCATAAATAAGTTAGCCAAAAAAGGTGAAAGTGGATTGCCCATTGATAATCCTGATTTCTGCTTGTAGTGTTTTCCATTAAAGCTGAAGAAGTTTTGTTCAATGCATATTTTTGTTAGAGAAATATATTCTTCTGCTTCTATTGCTTCCATATCAATTGTAGCTAGCCATTTTTTTAACACAGTCTGCAATTTTTCTGTTGGTATGCTTGGAAATAAAGATGTGACATCAAATGAAACCAGTCTGTCATTTTTGTCCAAATTTATATCTTTGATTTTTTCTACTAAATCTAAAGAGTTTCTTAAGTTTGCACTTTCAAATTTTGGAAAACTATTAAATTTACTTAGTAACCATTTGGCCAAATTATATGTGGGGGCATTTATGCTACTAGTAATAGGCCTCATGCCTTTCCCTGTTTTATGAATTTTTGGCAGCCCATATACTCTTGGTAATGTTGGATTATCTACTTTAATTTTGTGCAATTCTTTTTTGTTGATTATTTTGCTCTCTTTTAGCATTTTATTTGTGGTTTCAATGCAGTACTTTAATGGATTAGTTTCTACTTTTTGGTAATTACTGTCTTCTAACAAATCTTCCATCCTCTTTGTGTATTCTTCTTTTTCCAGAATTACTAGTTTATTTCCCTTGTCTGCTTTAGTATAAATAACTGGTTTCTTTTTAAGAGATTTTATGATTTGGTTACTAAAATTCTTTTTCTTTTCATTTTTAATCTCTTCTACTATTTTGGAGCATTTGTTTTTTACTGTGTTTTTACTTTCTTCATTAAGTGTTTGTGTAGCAATTTGGATGTCAGCAATGTAATCTTCAATTTGGTTGGAATAATCTACACATGTCTTTAAACCTAGATTCAGCATATTCAGTTCTGTTTTTGTAAAATTTTGGTTTGATAGGTTAACCACATTGTTTAGATGATCTTTTAGGTTATGTTTGTCTTTTTGATTTATCTTTTTAAAAGTGCCTGCTTTCTGGCATAAATTTTTTAATTTATTCTTTAACTTTGCTGTTTTTGTCTTCATTTTTCTATTAAGATATGCGAATAAATTGTTTTCAAAATTTTCCCAAAATATACTTCCTAATTGTTTGGTAAGTTTTTGATGCAAATTGTACACAAATTAAAAAGTCCTTCCCATTGATCTTCAAGGTTTGGTATAGATATGTTGACGACATCTTTGCAATTGTACCAAGTAAACATTTAGATGATGCATTAAAATTACTCAATCTGCAAGAAAGGACTATCAAATTCACAATAGAAAAGGAAATCAATGGACAACTACCTTTCTTGGATCTAAATATCATCAGGAATGATACAAAAATAAAATTTGGAATTTACAGGAAGCCAACACATTCAGAAAATTATATAAAAAATAATAGCCACAACCCAATTACACATAAACATGCAATAATAAACAGCCTTACACACAGACTAGTCAACATACCCATGGAAAAAGAAGAATATTTCAAGGAACAAAAAGCAATAATACACATAGCAGAAGAAAACGGATACAACAAAAGTTTGGTGTTGAAGAAAATTAGAAAATCTAAACTAAAGAAAACCATTAAGGAAGCAACCACATTTATTAAAGAAAAAGAAAGCAACAGCATATTCAGTTCATTCACATATCATCCAAAAACATTTAATAAATTTAAAAAGATATTCAAGGAACAAAATATCATCTTGGCACCTACTAATAGATACTCAATTTTAAAATTACTAAATTCAAAAACAAAAGATGAAATTCCTTCAGGTAACAAATCTGGAATATACCAAATAAATTGTAAGAATTGTGAAAAATGCTACATAGGTCAAACAAAAAGAAATTTAAAAACCAGAGTCAAAGAACACTTTAGAAACATCAGATTGAAACAAGAAGACAAGTCAGCAGTAGCATTTCATTTTTGGAATGAAAACCATGACATTGATCCAAATCCAAAATTATTAAAAGGAGTGATAAACCAAAATAGATTGACAACATGGGAGAACATATTCATCTGGAAAAATAAGGATCGCGTAATGAACTTTGAAATCCTGCCAGTAGATAATTTGACAAAAAAGTTCATAGTTCCACCACCAGAGAGAGCAGACAACAACAGATGCCAGTTGGAAAGAGATTGAAAATGGAGGCCAGGGCCTTTGAAACTAGTCTCTCATAAATATATGAAAAAGTAAGTGACGAGTGTCAATAAACCAACCACAAATAATTTTTATATTAATTTTGACGTCACTGTTACTAAATTCCTCCAAACACACATCAAAAACATTCAATAACCTAAGGATGCAATTGATGGAAGTGCACTTATCCTGGAGAATTTGTAATTACATCTTATAGCACAAATAAGTGAAGTTTTAATACAAATATTTATTATAATTGTTAACATCAAGGTTAATTAAAAGGCGCAACAGTAAAATCCAGACAAAGATAAACATTAAAGTTATGCTCTATTTCCACACTCATCTGTTTTTTCCCCCCATCTAAAATCAGGACAGCTAACCCTAACCACCATAGTAAGATGTTCTGATCTTCCAATTAGTAAAGCAGTATACATAATTTAAAAAGGGCCAACTTGGTGAAATCAACTGTAAACGAACACTGGAAAGCTAACTCTGTCTTGAAAAATTAAATAAATTGAGCCATGAATCAGCTTTCCATGCCAACATTTTGCTATAACTATTGAGACTCTCATCACTGATCACACAAATAGGAGGACAGTTCAATGAATACCCATGTTTCAAAATATACGGTGTTGCAAAGGGAAGTTTGTGTTATCAGATTATACTGTCATTTGTTAACGTAGTCAAAACAAATTTGTTGCTGATTCATAAATTAGTTTGGATTTTATAGACATTTCAATAAGTTGTTCAACGTGTTTCTGCTAAAATAGAAAAAATGCTGTATCGTTCAGTGATTCACTTTTTAATTTTAGATGGGAAATCCTGCGAGGAAATAAAAACAAAATTGGATGCTGTTTATAGAAACCTTTTGCCTTCTATTACAATAGTTACATATTGTATAATGAATTTAAAGTTGTTGAACATCTGATTTTGATGAGGGCGCCCTGCAGATGTGCTTATCAAGGAAGTCATTGAAAAAGTCCATGATATGATTATTGTTGACCGTTGAATGAAAGCTCGCAAAGTAGCAGAATCCATACGTATATCGATGGGAATAGCAATTCATAATTTTCATAATAAGTTAGAGATGAGAAAGCTGTCAGCCAGATGGGTGTCATGTTTGCTCAAGTGGACAACAAAGGGACGCGGCTTTCAACTTCAAAGTTGTGTTTGGAGCTATTTTAGCAAAATCTGAAAGAGTTTTTGCATCGAGTTGTCACTGTTGATGAGACCTGGATTATGTCGTCAGACATTGTTTTGCTGCTGCGTATGCAAACACCGAGAGAGAAGCAGGAAATGAAAGACAGATAGTGCCCAAAGCCACACGCATGAGTGCTGAACCCTTGCTGAGAGAGAAAGAGACGGAGATAGTCTGGATAGTTCTCTCCTTCTCTCGCTGCCTCATGAAAGGCCTTGAAGCACCGACAAGTTTCTGGAACAATGAGTGGAGGTATAAAAAGAGCCGTGGCTAGCCAGACGGGGCTAGTCGAGAGTCTTCAATGGACAGTTGTAGTATGCAGCTGCATGGACGTGTGAGCAGACGACCTTGAAGGTTGCGTATGTGTATGTTGCATAATTCTGCTGCTGCAAAGGGTTGTACAAAATGTCTTTTTACTTGAAATAAAGAGCAGTTTGAATTTCTGCAAACTAGACTTTTAATTCTATGAACCCACAAAGTCACATTATTATACTCCTGAAACCAAGCAACAATCAAAACAATGGATTGCTTCCAGAGAATCTGCTCCAAAGAAGGCAAAGACAGTCATTGTCCAGAACAGTGATGATGACGATTTTTTGGGATCCAGAGGATCTCATACTCATTGACTTCTTAGAAAAAGGAAAAACGATTACTGGGCATACTACAATGAGTTACTTCAACAAGAAGTTGAAGGAAACATGGCCCCATATGGCAAAGAAGAAAGTTCTGTTTCACCACAATAATGCACCAGCACATTTCTCCAGAGTTGCTGCTACCAAACTGCATGAATTGCATTATGAATTGCTGCCACACCCTTCATATACTCCTGTCCCCAAACATGAAGAAATAGCTTGCAAAACAGAATTTAGATCAAACAAGGTCATTATGGAGACAAAAGCCTATTTTGCAGAGCTTGACAATTCTTAGTTTTTGGATGGGTTAGAAAAAATTGACAGGAGCATTAGGAGAAATGTATATATCTAAAAGAGGACTATATTGAGAAATAATCTGTGTTTGAAAAAGCTGGCATCTTCATTCCATGGGTACTTATTGAACCACCCTCATAAATTTCTATTTTATGGTTCATATGTATTTCCCAGCAAGCCTTATAATAATAAAAAAGAAACCTCATGTGTATATTATCTCAAAAAACATTCACTACTGAAAATTCATTACTGAATTTAGTCAGTTACACACAGTGTAACATTAAGATGCTATTAAAAGGAAATACAGAGATACGATGAGAGTGGTGGGACTGCAGATGGAAACTATGGCCTTCAGTAAACCAACAATTCAGTACAATTTTGTGTAAAGGATCTCATACATCACTGCCAACTGCCGTAGTACAGCATTTGTATCCATTGCATGTTTTATCATAAAATTTCCATTTTGGAACATAGCATTATGTTCACACAAATATCTCTTTTGTTCTAATAAATACTTATTGTTAAAACAAAATGTTTTGTTCCAGATTTTGCTGATGCACCATATATATAACAGTATACAACAGCTATACCACAGATTTTCCTTTTTGAGAAAAACACTAAATTAACATTTTTACTTTAAAAACACCAATTTCTGTCATGTTCAATTACTCTACTAACTATTCTGCCAACTCACTTTGGTATCCTTGAAGCATTTTTATTTTATTCCACCAAAAAATTGAACTTTAATCAGAAATATACATCTTAAGGGTCCTTGTATCAAAAAAGACATTTTTAGAAAAACTTTTGTGTATGCACATGCTTATGCCCAGTCCTTAAACATGGGGTTATTATTGACTCACTTGCTTACTCCCCTTATAACAACAAAATATGTAATTGAACTACTTCTGCAAAGATTTATTCTGATTACCAGAAGTAAAAAGAAAAATAAGTCTTTGTACAAATAGTTTGGAGAAGCTACAAAAATAAATTATGGTGGTAGAGAAAGTTACATGAATGTAAAACAATAGATATTTTTTAATTTAAATACAGTATAAATAGTATAAAACTTGAGATAGATGGAGAAATAATATCTGAATTACAGTGTACAAATATTTCAGGAGTAATAGTAAATCAATGCAAAAGCACATCAAATCCATGTAATTAGAAAGAAAAATAGAGTCATATATACAGAGGTGACCAAAAATAGGTATACTATTACACCTGTATCATATGGAGTGGATAGATAATGATGAAAAGTTCTATTTCCAACAAGAAGTTCCTGCTCACTAAGGATGAATTGCACAAGACTTTTTTTTTTTGTGAAAGAACTTTCAAGTGAATACAACAATGGGAATCATCATCTCAATGGACATTAATAACTCCTATGGGTTTCTTTTTTAAGAATGTTTCATATAATATGGTTTATGCAATAAAACCACATACTTTAGATCACATGATTCAGCTCATTAGGGAGGATTGTCACGAAATTTATAATAAAGAATTGAGTTTTTGAGTTTGATTTATGAGTCACTATGTTTACACTCAAACTTCACTTACTTGTATAATTGAAACGTTTTCAAGATCATTCGATCTCGTCCTCAGTTGTTTGGTGACTAAATGAACATTCCTCTTCTTCCACTACTACGGAGCTCCGATCACTCTGCCATCTGGTGTTAGGGGCACTAAGTTTTAATACTTCATTTACTGCCGGGATTTCAAAATTTATAACTTTATCACGGTCTTTGGTTATGAATATTTTTTCTCAAATATCCAATTCTATGGGTGTACTTAAAGATTTTAACAGTTTAATGTTGTGGCCAATGTTGTGGTTTTCTGTCCAAAAATGGTGTGAAACTGCAGATTTTTCTGTTTGTTTCAACTTAGAAAAATCTGCAGTTTCACACCATTTTTGGACAGAAAACCACATTGGCCACAACATTAAACTGTTAAAATCTTTAAGTACACCCATAGAATTGGATATTTGAGAAAAAATATTCATAACCAAAAACCGTGATAAAGTTATAAATTTTGAAATCCTGGCAGTAAATGAAGTATTAAAACTTAGTGCCCCTAACACCAGATGGCAGAGTGATCGGAGCTCCGTAGTAGTGGAAGAAGAGGAATGTTCATTTAGTCACCAAACAGCTGAGGATGAGATCGAATGATCTTGAAAACGTTTCAATTATACAAGTAAGTGAAGTTTGAGTGTAAACATAGTGACTCATAAATCAAACTCAAAAATGAAGAATACTTCACTGTTAATAATGCTTCTGTTTTTAATATTTAAAGAATTGAGTACTAAAATGTGCTTGAGTGTCCAAATTAGACTACTACAGTGCATGAATGATTAAGACCAATGGTTTGAATATTTACAACAGAATATTATGATGTTATATGTGTACTGTATTAGGGCCCCCTTTTTTTTTTGATACTTCATACATCATTACCACTATATCCATGTACACTTACTTTTTCCCACCTCTGTATAAGACGAGAGAGAAGAACCATGAATAATGCAACATCAAAACAGTTATTATACTATGCCTTTACATATTTGCACATAAAGTATGGGATAACATTGTGTAGAAATATCACTGCGACAGAAATGGAAGAAAGTTTTCCAAATTACAAGACAAAAAGCACTCTGGGTAACAAGACAACTAAACAGTAAACAGAGAGAGGTTATTCCACCAGCATGCACGCATGCACACACATAGATGTAGGACTATAACAAAGTATTGCGATGCAGCTGCTTTAAGACAAGCTTGTCTCAGTGTCCTTCAGATCTGGCTGACTGGTTGAAGAGATAAGGAGGGTGGTACTCTCACTCAATGGAAACATCAGAAGCGCTGTCAAGAGATAACAAGACTTTTCTGAATCTTTATTGTCCTGTGTCCTGCCATATGAAAATTGTTTCGAAACTCCCACAACTATTCAGCATTTAGTGATCACTTTAAACGTTGAGATAATTATTTTTCAAATAAATATACATTCCATTTAAGCATACTTTTAGTATGTGGTTACTGTACCTGCCCTTGAATAACCAATCAATGTCTTGTTTCACAGCTTCCCTTAGTGTGACAAACAATAATTAACAAAACGTAGGTAAGTTACAATTCCTTTCTTGGAAGTATTGAAAACAGTGTTGTTATAATAAATTAAATTTAAAGGGAGTCAATTAATGACACTAAACAACACTTACCTTTAAATTTTTCTGGAACATGTTTCAGAGACTTTGTCTCCATCCTCATGGCTGGTCGATGGCCGGTTGAGGATGGAGGCAAAGTCTCTGAAACATGTTCCGGAAAAATTTAAAAGTGTTGTTTAGTGTCATTAATCAACTCCCTTTAAATTTAATTTAGTAGGTAAGTTAGTTCAGTGTGAGTGAGTGAGTGAATGAGTGTGTGGTGTTTAAGGGCCCGTCGACAAGGTCATTTGGGCCCCGGTAAGTTAGTTCAAGAATTAAGAATTGCTTATCATATTATTTCTTAGTAATAGTAACTTAATTATTTTATACATACCTGGGAAAAAGAACACTAGCAAATATATTCTCATTACTGTAGGAAAATGGAATGAGAAATTCCAAGGATTGGGTAGTGATACTGAAAATTTCTGTGTTTCCTCAAAATATGGAATGTCCCTGCAAAGTAAAAGGCAAAATTAAAATAATTTTATTATACGAGGGCCGTTCAGAAAGTAACCTATGGTTGATTGCAAAAAATTCACCAAGTTAAATAAAAATATTTTAATATATACATCTTACAACTACATCTTTGCACTATTTTTCTACATAGTCTCCATAACGATTGAGGCACTTATCGTATCTGTTCACAAGCTTTGAAATTCCTTCTACATAAAAATCACCCGCTTGTGCCTGGAGCCAGCCTGTGACCGCATCTTTGAGCTCTTCGTCGTCATCAAACTGCTGGGACCCGAGCCATGTCTTCATATGCATGAAGAGGTGATAATCGCTTGGTGCCAGATCTGGGCTGTAAGGTGGATGGTTGACAATGTCCCACTTGAAGGACTCAAGAAGGGCTGTTGTTCTGTGAGCAGAGTGAGGATGGGCGTTATCGTGCAAGTCAGCATACCACGGCGTTTGTTCTGTATAGCCTGTCGTAAAAAACCTTATAACAGCACGCACTTCACATTTGGCGGGGTTTTCTATTGCAGCACACATTTCAAACGGCCACAAACACTAAACTAGCGCAGATACGACATTCATTCGACCACGGCTTGATGCCGACTGACCTGCTGAGTGCGTGAATGCACAGATGGCGTCGCTACTCCCCCCACTACCCGCACTGTGACCGATCGGAGGTTACTTTCTGAACGGCCCTTGTATAAAATTTCATGGCAGCCACAAAAGTTTAAAACATTTCATGGCCCAAGCCATAATGTAAATATTGATATACCATTATGTTAATTGATGGAAATTAATCATTTCTTCACACTAGCCATATATAGGCTAAGGTTTTGTGGTTCAAATCCTGGCCATGGCATTGAATTTTTCAGGTTGACTCTATCCAAAGCATGGAAAATTCTTACTGTAAAAACATTCCACATATTTTACATTCTGACGTGCCATCAGTGAGTGGTCTAATGAACTTATATAAAGGGACTGGGACAGTCACGAAAATGTTCCTGTTTTTAATAGTGATGTGAGTAAAGTCTTAACTTTAACTAAAGTATGACTCAATAAGCCTTTTAATATGAAATAGCTTCACTTTTAACTACACTTTTATTCATAACTTTCAGCTATTTACATATTAGTGAATACGATTTGTCAATCCCTGCATTACCCAATATTTTACATTTATATTCTATTAAAATTATTAATACTGACCTTAAAATTACTATACCTTCACAGAGGAATCCCAGGGGATAAAGGAGCATCCAGATGTTGTATCTCAACCACACCAAGATGGTTATGTCTTTCTTAAATATGTGAGAAATATAATACGGATACCTGCAAAAGAAATATTAGATGCATAACCCGTATTACATTATACTGACATTTCTCAATAGAAATTATGCAATACTTTTGATATATTACACATTACTAATGTTTAATTGTTTACATGCTGTACAAACAGATTCCAACAGAAAATGCCTAACTCTTCACCCTTAACTATGAATCAAACATAACTTGAGCTTCTCCCACTTTTATATTCCATAAAACAAGTTAGTATCTTAAAACATATTATCTTGTACTGTGTGCCAACCACAAGGCAAGAGTGGACTGGAGGAGAGAAGAGTTGAACTGTTTATCTGCTCTGGTAGTGGATCTGTTTACTACGAAATTAGTGTATGAGAGTGCATATGAGTCACTTATGTTGCCAGATCTAATGCTCTTTGCAGTAACTACAGAGATAGGTATTTGGCTCTCGCTGCTAACATGCGCCACGGCACTACAGTTATATACTTGTATTTTGTTAATTAGATAGCTTAATATTTACATATGGCTGCAGTTCGAAAGAAGGGACGAAGTATTCACAGTAAGGGAGGTAATTAGAAAAGTGATAGTAGTATGTGACGAAGAAGCGAAATCAGGATAATTCAAATATTTATTATTACAAATTATTGTGGGATATCGGAACATACTGTATCAAGAATAAGAAGAGGTGTTAAAGGTGGTAAAAAATCACTTCATACTCTGGGGAAAAAGAGACCAAAGCCAGAGGAATGCAAATTTCATTGTGATGACTTTGATAGAACAGTAATTGAAAACATAATTCACGACTTTTATGTGATTAAAAAACAAGTGCCCACTGTACCTGAGCTACTTGCAGCAATTAGGGACAAAATAAATTTTCCTGGGGAAGAGAAACTCTGCGGAAGCTATTGCGCAATATGGGAAATGACAGGGAAGCAACAGAAAATTACTTATTGAAAGTCCAGATATAGTTAACTGAAGAGCTAAATACTAATGCCCAATTCACCAACAGATGTTAAGACTTAACACGAGTTTAGCAATAGTTAAAACAAAAATTATATTAGCAATAGCTAAAACAAAAATTGTATTTTACCAACAAGTGTTAATGTAACACTCGTGTTAAATCTCTTGTTAAACTAGCAAGCCAAATTTCTGATGTTAAGTCCTTAACAATTGTAATTAGTCAAGATGGCAAGCATGAACTCAGCTCTTGATGTCGATTTGCTATATTTAAGACCGACTAAATGGCATTCATTATAGAGTACGGCCTAAGAGGAGAAATGATTTTGTGGAGCTATCCGAAGAGAATTTTTTACGGAGGTATAAACTGTTGAAACATATTGCTATGAAGGTTACTGAGGAAGTACAAGAGGTTAGAACATGCATCGAAAGAAATATGACGATCTCGCCTTTGCTTCAAGTATTAATAACTTTGTGATTTTATAATTCACTGAATTATGTGGACTGTCCACCTCCCATCTTGAAACGTTCAAGTCACTCGTCACTTGTCCTTCTTTGCACCTCGTTTTAAATTTACGTAATACTGAGTTAGAACATGCATCGAAATGCCAATCTCGCCTTCGCTTCAAGTATATATAATTTTGCGACTTTATAATTTACTGAATTATGTGGTAATACACTGTCCACCTCCCGTCTTGAAACGTTTAAGTCACTTGTCCTTCGCACCTAATTTTAAATTTACGTAATACTGACAAGTTGTTTGGTGCTTGTAGTAGTGACACATGCATTTGAATTAAATTCGTTTCCAATATTTTTCCCGTGACATCTTTCTCTTTTACATTCACTGCATCCATCCTCTTATGTTGCACGATATCCTTACACTTCGTCACCAATTCTATTAACAATTCTTTCTCCATCGATGAGAAATTTGTCTCACGGCTTTATTAATGATTTTGTTCATCCGCCATTTTTCAGCTTGTGCAGACGAAAATGAAAACAAAAGCGCATCACAGTAAATTCAGAAAATAATACGACTCATCCATAGCCTTCTATAGCTGTGATATTTACTAGTTTCTTGGTGTTAACACAGGTTTGTTAACATTTTCAGAAAACAGGTTGGTGAAATGCAAGAAATTTAACATTAGTGTTAATTGTTACATTACATTTGTTAACGTCGATTTTAACATCTGTTGGTGAAATCGGGCATAAGAGCTATAAATGGATACAGAAATGCTGGGAGAAATATGATTTACTTTGATGAGTCCTGGGTGAACAATAATTTGACATTTGGGAAGTGCTGGCAGAGTGATATTTATGGGATTACAACAAACACCAGCTCTTCAAACCACCTGATTCTTGTAAATGCAGGTGGCAATAAAGGTTTCACACCCAGAGCTTTTTTGATATTCAAAGCTGAACTTGTTAGCGGGAATTATCATGGCCAAATGAATGGATGTAATTTCCAGAAATGGTTGGAGGAGAAACGTTTATCTAATATACCCTACAATAGTGTCATCGTGCTTGATAATGTTCCATACCACAGTGTACAAGAAAATAAGCCTCTGTCGAAATATGCTGTGTGATGAACTCGAAATTGAAGTTCTCATCCAAAAGAACATCAGGATTCATCAGTCTGTTTCTAAATTTAGTGAAGTTTAGTCACTATTATTTATTATAATTGTGAATTATATTTGCTTCACTGTCGACAGTTTGATTTTAATTTTATTTAATATCAAAGATACCAACCTTATAATCTCAATAGTGCTCCAAATGAGGAAAAGATAGGACACTACAGGCTTAGGCCACATTCTTGGCTCTGCTTCTATCATACAGAACAAAATAACGTTTCGACCCATGACCTGAAAAAAAGAAACATCAATTGAAACCTACAAGGAATTTGTAATTTAACTGAAAAAGTATTGGGTAGTGTAATAAAAGTGTTAGGTATACTTCTTGTATATTTTATTACAAAAAATTATGCAATTAACATGAAAGCATTCATATGATATGCACTTTCATGCTATTTTGAGTCTTATCTCAATTCAAAACCTTTCACTTGCAACTTTAATTATTTTATTGCTAAGGATATGTTATACCTGAATGAATGATGTCAGGACACTTCCCCTAGTATACCCAAATAAAGGGTGCATAATTTCTAAAATTTGCATAAGTTGGCAGAACTTCATTGCCCCTCCCACAGCTTCATATGTACCATCCTGTGATGCTAAAACAAACACAGAAATAAATTTATTTCCATTTATTTATTTTTTATCTGTTCATTTCAATCATGAAATGAGATTATAAAACATTCTTACATAGAATTTCTAAATATGCAAAAGTTTCTTTTTTCTATTTATTTAAACATATTCCAGTTATACCAGTAATTGTTCTGAGAACATTTACCTGGACCATCTCGGAAGTATCGAATTGTCATAACCAATGATATGTACATGAAGCCAATAAACTGGCAGAGATTGTAGAATAGTAGATACACCATCTTCATATCTTCTAAAAAGAAATACAAAATAAACATCCATTAAAATTACTTAATTACTTAAAATCCATTAATATTACTTAACCATATCCAAGAGTGTTTTAATGTGCTAATTTAAGGCTATAGTTTCAAAAATGAAAACACTTAAAGACCTCTATATTAGCAATTTGAAGTGATTCTCTTAAACATGTTACAATTCAATTATATGTTTTTCCTACCTTCTATTGTATTAGATGGGTGCTGTTTAATAAAATGATAATGAAATTAATGGCAAAATATTGGCGATTAATTTTAAAAGCATATATAAGAAAAATATCAGGAGTACCTTAATATTACAGAAACATTGCCAAAATAGAAAAAAAAAAAAAAAAAAATTGTATCATGTTATATCTTGAACAGGTTTCATTGTATATAATGTACGAGATGTGTTCAAAAAGAAACCAAACTTTAGTTTTATCAACTTTATTACTTATTGTACAACATTTTAAGTACTGTCCCCTTCAAAATAATCCCCTCTACTGGCAATACACTATACCAAAATTAGAGATTCAGTAAATTAGATATGAACATTGGGTATATTTGTTGAATGTGAACAGGATGTTAGTTTAGTAATTCACTGTGAGGTAAGGGAGGCATCATCGCAGGCGGTCCATATGGTCGACACTTGAATAGAAGTGCCTTTTTGACCCTCCCTTAGTAACTGCAGACCGAAACAAAAGACACAAAGGTTGAAAAAGTAATATACATGCAGATTATTAAATTTTTGAACCACTTTCGCTTATACCAACCTGCCAAAATGGTTTCATTCAAGGCAAGTCGACAATATCAGCAGTTACTTCTTTCGTTGAATATATAATCAATGCTGTTGAAAATGGATGTTGCACTGCTGGTGTACTGTTGGAACTTACAAAAGCACTTGATTGTGTTGATGAAACAATTTTACTTAATAAACTATATCACCTCGGATTTAGAGGTATTGCGTATTACCTAATAAGCTCATATATGACTAATAGAGCTCAGTTCACAGAATTAAATACTACCCAGGGAATCTTTACATCCCATAGTAAAACAATTGTATCAGGAGTTCCTCAGGGCTCCATTTTGGGACCACTACTGTTTATTTTGTACATAAATGACATTGCCAATGTAATTCCTAATGATGTTAGTTTAAATCTCTATGCTGATGACACGATGATGGGACTTCAGAATAAAGACCTTAATAACCTATAAATACAAATGAATTAAATTGTAAATAGTATAACTCAATATTTTAATAACTCTAAATTATATGTTAATGCAAAAAAAGTGAATTAATAATTTTGAATTTTAAAACCACTCATTTTGAGCCTCATATATACTTGGACAATGATATGATTCTACCTATCAATAATGTGGATGTTCTCGGTTTAACAGTTGACAGTAAACTAACATGGAATGAATATATTAATAAAATTGAAAATAAATTATCATCAGCCCCTTTTGTTATACGTTATATATAAAAATTTGTATCAGCTGAAACTGCCAAGATGGTCTATTTCACTTTCATTCATGCAATTATTACATATGGCATAAGACAATCTCAAAAAAATCTTTACATTACAAAAATGAGCCATCAGATATATAGCCAATCTGCCAATGTATAGTCCTTGTAAGGAAGCATTCAAAACTCTTTCAATACTAACCCTTCCCAGTATCTTTATATTAAAATCCATATTGTATATACAAAATAGGTCTTTGCTTCAATATCCAGCTATTCATAACTACAACACCAGAGGAAAACAGAACTTGATAACTCAATCACATAGATTAAAATTATAAGAAAGATTGATTATATTGGCAGTAAATTATTCAATAAATTACCAATAAATTTTAGAAATATTGCTCCATTACCTAAGTTTAAACATATATTAACTATATCAAAATTTAACTGTACTGGAACAACACAGTGAAGCAAAATAGTTATTAAATTATAGATGAGTAGTATTTATTACACATCAGCTTCACTGATGAAAAAAGACTGAAAAAATTTACATAAGGAGGACAAAAGGAAACACAGGCATTAAAAAGAAAGAACATTTTAGGCACTTAAGATACACAAATATTGATAAGTCCGCAATAGCAGCTCATTTCTGGTCTGAAAATCATGAAATTGAAGGTAGCACCAAATTACTAAAATACATACAAAAACATAGTGAACTCATCATATGGGAGAGAATATACATAGAAAAACATAAAAACTATCCGCCAGAAGATAACCCCACATTTAAATTCATCACAAAATCAACAGATGGCAGCAACTCCAGAACTACCTATACTACTGGATCAAGCTTTAGTCACAAAAGAGCTGACGATGCAAACAATGGTTCGCGAAACATGTTCTCAAATTATGAACATAAGTGACGCTGATGTGTAATAAATACAACTCATCTATAATTTAATAATATATTAACTAAATTTCTTAAATCAAAAGCTTACTATGATGTGAAAACATTTCTGAATGATAATGATATTGTAATAGACCTACAGTAACTTTTTATCGATGTATTTGTATTACAATCATCTTTATGTATTATTTTAGCACTTTAACTGTTATTACTTGTAATTGTATTGTCTTTATTTATTTTTAACTGGACTATGATCTTAAACAAGTTTTTAATTGTGTATACTATTGTACTTGTTATAAAGAGCAATAAAAAGCAATTCTGAATCAGCTTTCATACACAACTGGACGGATCGTCCAAGAAGAAAGAATCCTTTCTTGCCATTCATAAGGAAGAACATGTTATCGTGTTTCACATACGGTAACTCCGGACAGTAATATAGATTGGTGTCCCTTGGTCGGCAACTTCGCAATTTATGTGATTATAAAAAGCAGTGATTAAACAAGTCTTTAACCTGGATTCCAGTGTCATCAGTGTCATCCTTACTCCTAATATACTCATGCAGACCCTGAGAGAAAACTCTTGCTCTAAACTAAGGCTAAACCGGCATTGCTTAAAATTTGCATAATGTTACTGGGAAGAACAATGACAGCACCATTCCCATCGTTTCTTCCATTTTGGAATACCTCCTGGAACACACTTTGTGGGATGGCGCACAGGTCTCTCAATGCATTGTCTTGAATTTACTCTATGGTTTGGAACTGATGTCCTTTCAACGTGTTTTTCAGTTTTGGAAACAGAAAGAAGTCTGCTGGAGCTAAGTTCAGAGAATATGGTGGATAAGGCACAACAGGAATATGCTTTGTTAGATAGCTGCAGATAAGGAGTGGCACATGAGCTAGCACGTCATGATGCAACATCCAAATCTGGTTTTCCCACAATTCAGACTTCTTTCTGTGCACAGCATCCCTCATGCACACTAGCATTCCATGGTAGACTTCCTTGTTTACCATCTGACCATGTGGCACACCATGATGGATAATGCCTTTGCAGTCACAAAACACAACCAACATCACCTTGATTTCTGACCGATTCATGCATGATTTTTTTGGATGAGATGACCCTTTGCCCCCCACTGTGACGACTGCATCTTGCTTTCAGCATCACGGCCATATACCCAGGTCTCATAGCCTGTTATGATGTTCCTCACACATTTCAACACGGGTCCATTTCTGATCTTCAGTCAAAAAAGCGGTACAAGTTTTGCACTGAGAAGATACATCTCAAGTTTTTCACTCAAAATCTGATGGCATGATCCCACACTGATCATGAAACTTCGTCAGCAACTTCCCAAACAGTTAAACAATTTCTGCAAATTACAGCACAAACTCTATTCAAATTGTCATCGTCTGTTGATGTAAAAGGACGTCCACACTTGGAATCGTTACTACTGACATTCTTCTCTGTTGAAAACATTTAAACCACACATAGAACTGCATGTGACTCACACAGTCCCCCCCTCCCCCTATGCTTGGCTGAGCATTTGTAATGTCTCTGCGACAGTTCTGCCAATTTTGTAGCAAAATTTCACATACATATGTTCAAGCTCCTTCATTATTGCTTTGTCACTAATACAATGAGCAGGCTGCACATGTGCTTACTTCAGCGGCTATGGCTCGCCTGCTAATTGTCCGAGCAAAATATTGTAAAGTAGTTTGTTATCTAAACCAGCTGCTAGGTGTGCTCAGTAGCTGCGGAGTGCTCTCTCTGCTGGTTGGCAAACTATTTCAAAAGTTTGATTGCTTTTCAAACACACCTCGAATATATTTAGTTTTACTATATAGCTTGACTTTTATCTTAACAGTTAAAGTAATTGTGAAACAGCAGTGGAAGGGGTATAGATATCTTCCTTTAAAACATAGAGAGGACTTTTAATGTCCACACATAAAATATAGAAACACAAAATGTTTACAAACACTTTATTTCTTTAATAGATTTTTAGAACACTGTGAAAATTGGCTGTATTTGGGAAAGGCAAATTTCACCTGAAAAACTAAATAAATAAAATTTTAAAAAGTTTTACTTATGTACATTTTAAATAGAAATAAAGTTTTACTATCAAATACAAAAAACAAAAAAGTGCAATTCAACAAAAACAAATAAAAAGAAAATGGATGTTTTTTCAAAGCAACCTTATAGTGCATTAAATCAAAATCAATTACACCAACCACCATACTTTTATTGCTACAAAAAAAAAAAGTATTACTCATGCCTTTCAATTAGAGTTATACCACAGATTGACACATTATAGCAAGAAAAGAATTCAATACATTATTGCAACCTATTCTGACAAAGACAACAAAACAATTAAAGTTCACCTCAAGCTTCTTTATTTTCACCAAAATCATTAGTGCAATGCTAACTTCCAATTTCCTTCTCTTCTAAACAAATACACAGCTTCAAGACGTCTTTGTAATGTTTCTTTAAGCCTCTTTAGCATGCACCACTTGTACTGCTGGTAATCTCCCTGATGTGCACAGGTTCAACTCTTACACGGAGCTGCACACCAATACTGAACACAACTCTGATATTTGCTAATAAACTACTTCACTGCCTCTTATACGACGGTGGGTCAAAATAAGTAAGTTATGTGAAAACTTTGAATTTGGCGCAATTCCTCAAACCTTCTTCTCCAATCCCCTGCAGTAGTAACTTCCTAAGTCAACAGGTGGCAGCACTACATCCTCTTGCAAAATGGCTGACATCGACATTCGTATTAGTCAGCATTCTGTGATTGAATATTTTACTGAAAAAGGTGAAATACCAATTCGCATTCCCAAAAGGCTAAAAAATGTGTATGGTGATGCAACGGTGGATGTCAGCACTGTTAGACGATGGGTTCATCGCTGTAACGAAGCTGAAGGGCAAACACCATTGACAGATGAAAAGTGAAGTGGCAGGCCAGTGACTGCAGTGACTCCATTCAACATTCAGCAAGTCGACGACATCATTCGTGGTGATCGCCAGGTAACAACAGGTGAACTATGTCGCATTACCTCCCTCAGTTAAGGCAGTGTGATGATGATTATTCAACAACTGGATTACTCAAAAGTTTGTTCACGTTGGGTACCAAGTATGTTAACCACCCAAAACAAAGAAACAAGGAAAACAATAGCCTCCGAACACTTGCAGCACTTCAATTTGGAGGGAGAGGAGATTCTGGACAAAATTGTTACTGGAGACGAAACATGGGTTCATTTTTTTGAACCTGAATCAAAGAGGCAGTCAATAGAATGGCATCACACGTCACCAAAGAAAAAAAAATTCAAAACTCAGTGGTCGGCAGGGAAAGTTATGGCGGCAGTGTTTTGGGATGCAGAGGGTATGCTTATGATTGATTTTTTGAGCAGGGTTGCACAATAAATTCTGTCCAATATGTCAGAACTCTCAAAAAGCTGAAAGCACGTCTTCGCCGAGTTATCCCAACAAAAACTATGGCGGATGTTCTTCTTTTGCATGACAAGGCAAGACCACACACCAGCCGTTACACCACTGCAGAAATTGAGAAATTGGGATGGCAAGTCTTACCTCAACCCCCATACAGCCCTGACCTGGCACCATCAGACTTCCATCTGTTCGGGCCACTAAAGGAAGCTCATCGTGGGATTCATTTTGAAGATGAGGAGGCTGTGTAAACGTCCGTGTGTCAATGGCTTAGGAAGCAAGAGTGTGTTTTACTACACTGGAATGCATGCCCTAGTTAAAAGGTGGACCAAAACTGTGGAGATTATATTGAATAGTGACAAATTAATCGTCAATGTTGTAGTTTTCAAGCTATGTAAATTGGATTCAATTTTCTTGGCAATTAAAAGAGAAAAAAAATAGGAGGCATTACTTTTTGACCCACCCTCGTATTACCCACCGATTCCCCACCATGGAGCCACGCTTACTGATTTGCGAACTGCTTTCTGCATGTTCCTAGGCCTGCCGACTCCACATCACAGAGCTTGGAACTTAGCACCCATCTCTGCACATCTCAACTGACTGACTGATCATGAGCTGCTTCTCTGCACCAACTCCTCATCAGGAGCTGCACTCGCCAACTTAACTCAAAGCCCAAAACACACACAAACTCTAAACCACCCTGCCAGGCTTCGCATTGCTCTTATATAGTCTTGTCGGGCACAGGTGATCCATAATGTTCCGGTAATCAAATGCTCTAACATACATTTCTAGAATGGTCTCAAATGGCATCTGTGCAGTAATAATATAACTCGACTCTAGCTTCATGAAGCCAACTTGTGCCGTCAGAAAAGCAGTGCCTTCTCTTGCCCCTCCAGCCAAATGACAACAGAGCCAGAGGAAGTGCCCCACCCACAGCCAACTCTCTCACAGCACTCGGCAATGGCGACAATGTGACACTATTTAACCTACCAAAAGATTATGATTTATAGAAAATAAAGAAGCTAAATTGTAGCAAAGTTAGGCAATTAGCAATAAAGTCATCTAA
This sequence comes from Mantis religiosa, assembly GCA_030765055.1. Lineage (NCBI taxonomy): Eukaryota > Metazoa > Arthropoda > Insecta > Mantodea > Mantidae > Mantis > Mantis religiosa. The sequence continues at coordinate 181,441,915 of CM060953.1, read as the reverse complement.
CAAAAAACGCAGGCTGGCCTCTTAGCTCAGTTGGTAGAGCACCTGCCTTGCTGTGCGAGGTGTCCTGGGTTTGATTCCCATCTCCAACCAAGATGATTCCCTATCTTGCCCAGAGTCTGGAAGTATGAATGAGAGTGCAAATGTGTGTGTGATCTAATGATTAAAAAACAAGCACCGGCAACCCAACGTCTACAAGTACACACTATCGCCAATAGGTGATATTTTCCAAAAGGAGAATGTCCACCAATATAACCATTGCAGCCCAGTTGATGGGCTATAAATGGAACAAAAACTGCACATAATGTGCTGTTTTGTCATATATTTTGATTAGATTTAGCTCACTTGCTCCATAACCAAAAAGGGGTGCCTGAAAAGTAAGAATCTTATTTTTGAAAGGGTAGAGCCAGATTGAAAAATTCAATGCCATAGCCAGGATTTGAACCACGGATCTTCTGGTTTCCATCCAGCCGCTCTAACCATTTGAGCTACTATATGGCCAACATGCCAATATGACATTAAATTCTCCAACTGACTCAAAGATCCGTGGTTCAAATCCCGGCTATGGCATTGAATTTTTCATAGTGCGTCCTACACACGGCTAGTGTGAAAGAACAATTAATTTCCAATCTTATTTTTATTCAGTTTTGCATGTAGAATCAATGAGCTATTAGAGTATGACATTCATACCTCTTCCAATCAATACTGAGGAATTGCTAAACAGAATGCATGTATAGAAATTTTTGCAAAATTCGTTGAGCAATTTCTTAAATGCTTACATTTGGTTACATTCACAAGCAACTTAAGAGATTAACTTTAAGAGATGTTTTATATGACAGAATGTGCATACAAGTATTTAAAGAGCTTCTATAGAGACTTCATTAGATGAATGGTCAAATTACAGGGAACTGCTTGCCTTACACTGCATTGTTTCTAACCAGTTGTTCCACTTTTAATTTTGATGTATATACTATGTGCACATGTTTTCTTGAGCATTCAGGTTCCAAGTCCTCATTCGATAGGTTTCATCTAACTCTGTACAGAAAGATGACAACTTCAAAACAGGAAATGTGCTATATACTCTGACACCACGCATGCTCTTTGTATTTCTATGTGCAGAGTCCACATGCGCCATATTTCATTTTGAGAAATTTTGAAGTTAATTAGCTAAACAGTTTACAACAAACCTAAGAGCAAGACATATGTTATGGCTCTCGAAAGGGGACACACTATAATTCGTCCATTTCCGTATAAATATGATCTGAATGCAACTGAGCTGGCGTGGATATTTTCAGAGGATGCAACATTACTGGTGATATGTCAGCCACAAATCTGCGGAAACTTGCTATAGAAGCATTCTCTTCCATAACCGCAATGGACTGCAAGAAGGTCCAAGAGCTGGAAATATAAAATTCGAGAAATAATGGTGTAATAGAAAATACAATTGATGAAATTATCAACACATCAGAGAATACCAGCGATGAAAGTGATGCACTGGAATCAGAAATTGAAGAATCACTAAGTAAATGAGTGAGTATTTATACCTGTCATAATTGTTTTCTACTTTTATGTGTTTCATATTGTCACAAGTGACTGTTTAATTTAAATAATACGTTACATTTTTCTTTTGACTAGTTATGCGTGTGACGTCATGTCACATGACCTCTCCCTCCCTCTTCTTGATAGTAAAGTTTGTGCAAGCTAGTTTCTCGTTCTCTCTGTTAACAACTGTCATACAGAACGGATGTGTATATCTGCAGTGTGTGAGGGCAGGTAAACGGCTGGTGCAGCCAACTATGCATCTTTCTTTATACCTATAGCTAACCTTTTCTTGTCTAGAAAACACAACTGGAGTGCTTCAAAGGAATTCAGTGCGGTTGTGTCAAGTGACAGTGATTTTATTATTTTTTTAATTATTTGTGGCTAAACTATTAAACTAACATTTTACACTGGGGTCTCCAACTTTATAATCAATTCTTTTTTTTTTTTTTTTCAAAAACTACGAACAGAACAATAAACTTTTCAAAAACAAGAAGAAAAACATTGTGTTCGTGAAAAATTTAATGTTAAAATTCTTTTTTTCTGTTAAGATCAATGTATTCATTGATCTTCGAGGAAGCGAGGGGGAGATATTACAAGTGACTGTTTAATTTAAATAATACGTTCGATTTTTCTTTTGACTAGTTATGTGTGTGACATCATGTCATGTAACCTCTCCCTCCCTCTTCTTGATAGTAAAGTTTGTGCAAGCTAGTTTCTCGCTCTCTCTGTTAGTAACTGTCGTCCAGAACGGATGTGTGTATCCGCAGAGTGTGAGGGCAGGTAACCGGCCGGTGTGGCCCACTACGCATCTTTCTTTATCCAAAGTATAAACTTGAAAGAAGCGTAGGGACAGTGAAGCACAAATTAGTACAAAATTGAATCGAGAATATATTGACACATTGCTTCACTCACACTGTTTATTCACAGGACATGTTTCAAGAGCTCTTTTTTCCCATACGGGAAAAATCTTCATTAACAAAAATCGTCATAGAGTCATGAATTTTGAAACTCCACCACCGGACATCTTTGACAAGTACATCACGCCATCTATTGACAATACAGAGAAAGAAGAAACCACTACAACTTGCACTAGTCGAGCATCAGCTGAGGATAGGAGCAAGAGCTCTTGAAACATGTCCTGTGAATAAACAGTGTGAGTGAAGCAATGTGTCAATATATTCTCGATTCAATTTTGTACATCTTTCTTTATACCTATAGTAAACCTTTTCTTGTCTAGAATTGTAATTTTTGGTATGTTGTTATCTAATTACACCTGATAGAAAGCCCCAACCTCCTCACAAAGCATGTGAATCCTACCTAATGAGCTATCCCCCGTGTACAATCTAGCCATGTGCTAATTATCCATTACCATCTTTGGTTAGATCGTTACAGTATATAGTAAGTATATAAGCATACAGCTTATCGGATTGACTTCCATTTACTGTTTGTCTACATATCTCACACTTGCGGCATGTATCTTCACTTTGCAATTTTGCTGAATTGTGTTTTTCTAGGTCAACCTCACTGAAGAAACATGAGCATGTTAGCTTTCTCTTCTTCACCTCTACCCACACCACACCATAAAATCAGCGACCAAGAAAACGAGTAGTTATGTTGTGAGATTATCTGATTCAGTGTTCTAGTATATTAGTACTATTATAATTCCAAAAGCTACATGCACTTTAGCACAGATCTTCATACATGATTTCTATGTGATAAGCACTTCTAGAGTTTGTCTCAAGACAGTGATTTATTGACAAATTCCCTGCTGTTCATGACTCGCCCAGAGAAACAGTTCATAATCTTGCAAACAGTTTTAGAGAAACAGGATCTATTCTTGATATGAAGATGAAATTAAATGGCTGTGTTCTTATAGACGAAAAGTTATGAAGAAGACTGATAAATCGAGATGAACTTAGAAATCCCGCCAGAAGAGAATCCCACATTTAAGTTAATCACTAAATTAACAGATAGCAGCAGCAACTCCAAAATTACCCACACCACTGGATCAAGTTTTAGTCGCATAAGAGCCGAAGATGCAAACGATGATTTGCGAAACATGTCCTCAAAATAGGTACGTAAGTGAAGCAGATGTGTAATAAATACAACTCATCTATAAATTAATAAGACTGATAAAGTTTGCACCAGAATCAGAAATTTCACTAACATTGGTTAGGAATGCTACAAAACTTTTAAAATTAAAGTTCTGAAAGATAAATGTAGTTCAAGCATTATAGCCACACTATTATGTGAGTAAAATAATTTCTGCAATTGGATATTGGATAATGTTAATGATTATTACACAAATAAAAGTATTTGTAAAAGAATCTCCACTTAACTTAAGAAGTTGATGTTAATACAACAACATCAACTTCTTAAGTGGAGATTCTTTTACAAATATTTTTATTTGTGTAATATTTGTTGCTTCACTGTGACTAGCTTCATTTTCTGTGTAATCAGATGTTAATGAATGTCTAATGATCCACATTATTTTTTTTTTAATGGATGAATCAATGTTATATTTGTATGGCAGCCATGAAGTATTAAAGAGTGTTGATGCAAATGTTCTTAAAAATGAGAGAGAAAATGAGAGAGATGTGTGGCAACATAAGAGCATCATTTCCAACATCAGCTAATAATAAAGCTATTACGTGTTTCAAATGGGATAATGTTTGCTCTTGAGCGCTACTAGACGAGCAACCAATCGGAGTCCTGAGGTGTTGTATGGCATTCGCCCTAAGTGTTGTGTGACGAGCGCCAACCTAATCAATCTCTAACACATGTCTAATAAATACCATTCGCGCTAAGAGAAAAATTTGATTTTGCAAAAACTGATCCATGAGGAAGGTAGAGTAATGTATCTAACATAACCGCAAAAAACCCATATTTTTAGCTCAAATAGTTTTCCTAATACAAATAAATAAAGCACTGTTATAACAATGCATCGCAAGGTAAGCATTGTAATGTATATTATTGTTTGGCATATATACATGTACGTATATTTTTAATTGCTCAGAACTTAAAGGTAAACGTTTGACATGACGTGATAAAAGAATTATTTTGAATAAGCAAGGTGTTTGTTAAATTTGAGCGAGAACAAACAATACACTTCCTGCTGGCTTGTATAATGGTGCATTGGCAGAACGTGACTTGCCACACTATATATCTGTTTATGAATTGTACATAATCTCTATTTACTCTAGAGAGTTCAAAGCAGTATTATTCAGATGTTCTTCCATTTAAAAACCAGGGAAAGTGTATCAGCTGGATCAGCTTGCAACTGAAATGAGACACAAGGTATTATAAACCACCTTCCCCCTTACCACTGCCAGAACAATCCAATTGAGTTAATGTAAGCTCAAATTATATTGAAAACAGAAATAATACTTTTAAACTTAATGACGCTGAACGACTTATTCACAAACAAACTGACAAGATTGTACAATACTGGGAAAACTGCATGAGACATGCAGATAAACTACAAGACCACTGCTTTTGGAAAGAAATGGCACGTGACCAGATTTTGGAGCCTATCATCATAAACCTGCACCACTCAGACGATGAAGACAGTGACAATGACGAATTGTCTCTTAACGGAAGTGAGTTCATAGCTATATGTATGTGCCGCTGGCAGTTTCGTTGGATTAGAAAAATAGGTAATTCATAAACTATAATTATTTTTAAACTATATATTTAAAACATGTGCATAATATATGAATATCCATTTTGTAACTGTGATTTGAACAACTGCATTATTATAAAGCTTGGAAAATTCAGTTTGCGTTTCCTTGCTTCTAGCCCCAAGATGACTTGCAAGTGTGTGAGAGAGAGGGAAATAAAAAAAGAGCAGGGGTAACGATGGCAATGCTGAAGCATCCGATTCGCTAAAAGCCAGAACCCTTCCCATTTGACACATAGTAAGTGTTTATTGTAGTTACAATTTGCATAACAAATCTATGCGCTTGAATTTAAGAGGTTATGAATATCCAATTCCACCAGCAAACAGAATGCTTTCAGTGACACGAAAATTCCTGTCAGCCATGTATCCAAATAAAGGCTCTGTATACAGATGCTGCAGGGCTCTCTGGAAAGAGTCCCTTGAATAACTATTTAATAAGTGTTTTTAAATTGCACATAGGAGTTTTTATATTACTGTAATGAGTTTAAAACAATAAGGCAGACAGTACTGTTTATCATGTTGCCATAGCTGCTAAATAATATTTCTATCATCACACACAACCACAGTAGAGGTGGTGCATACAAGCCTTGATTTCAGTGCTATATGTTAAACAAGTTTGCACACGTACATCTGCAATAGCAGGTGTTATTAACTAATAAGCATAATGTTGTATCTACGCTTTAAAAGCAGGTAGAGTGAAATAAATCCTCTTGTTAAAAGCACAAGAATGTAGAAATTTAACCACTGAAAATTCTTAGATGAAAGCAGAAGCTTGTAATATTAAGGTGAGAAAGTACTGTCAATCTGGTCAGTGATAATATTATTAATTAGTGATCTATAATACAAAATACAGTGTCCCACATAACACAGGCACGCCTCATTGCATTCATATTATAATGTTAATTCATCAACCAAGCAACTTTCTATGTAAATATGGGATAAATATGGCATAGGCCAAATTATCGGCTATAACATGTGTTGAAAATGCCTTCCACTGGCATCCAGGCATCGCTGTGCTCTTACAAGAATGTTCTGGGTGACACGTAACTTTTGAGTCAAGATGTTATTTATCTCATTAGTAATCTCTATCATCCAAGGGTTGTTTGCATAAACTTATCTTGCAGTTATGTAGAAAATGAAGCTAGTTACAGTGAAGCAGTAAATCTTACACAAATATAAATATCTGCTACTAAGGCTCCACTTATCTTAAGAAATTGATGTTAATACTTCTTTCTTCTTTCTAATGGAAATCGATTTCAAAAGCAAATCGCTTTCGTCCTCAGTCCATCAAAAACAAACTCCATTGTCAAGGAAATGTCGATTACCATGTTTTTTCTTGTTTTTTCAGCACTACCAACATCTGAAGATGAAACAAACCTAAAACCAGAATCAACTGCTGGTATGTCAAAATTCATTACGCGATGTTTAGTTTTTAAAATAAATATCTTTTCCCAAACTATTAAATCTATGGGACCATTTAATTATTTTAATAATTTAACTTTGAAATTTATTTCATGGTTAAATGACCAAAAATGATCTGCTACAATTTATCAGTTTGTTTATAAATCAGAAAGAAAGAAAAAAAGAACATTTTCGTAACATTAAATATAAACAAACTGATAAATTGGCCGTAGCAGATCATTTTTTGTCATTTAACCATGAAATAAATCCCGAAGTTAAATTATTCAAACAATTAAATGGTGCAATAGATTTAATAGTTTGGGAAAAAATGTTTATTTTAAGAAATAAACATCGCGTAATGAATTTTGATATACCAGCAGTTGATTCTGGTTTTAGGTTTGTTTCATCTTCAGATGTTGGTAATGCCGAAAAAACATTAAAAAAAAAAAAAAAAGAAGGAAAAAACATGGTAACCGAGATTTCCTTGACAACGGAGTTTGTTTTTGATGGACTGAGGACAAAAGCGATTTGATTTTGAAATCAATTTCCATTAGAAAGAAGAAAGAAGTATTAACATCAATTTCTTAAGATAAGTGGAGCCTTAGTAGCAAACATTTATATCTGGGTAAGAATTATCTTGTAGTGTTAATCCTATCATTGAAAAAAATGGGGCAATTATTTGCATTTCAAACACTGCACATCATACGCCTATCTTCTGTGGGTGAAAAGGCTCTTTTAAGTATATGTGAGTTATTCTGCGACAAATATCTGCAATTCTGAGAGTTAACATAACCAGATAGATGAAACCAGGCTTCATTTGTCATAAAGAAGAGCATTGGGTCCATGAAACCGTCAATGATTGAAGATAAGAGCCAGTTGCAGTAAGTAACTCATTTTTCTTTGCCTTGTTCTTGTAACTCGTGTATTACACTGACATGAAATGGTCAAAATTTGAGATCTTTCGCTAGAACACGAATGGTATGTTGTACAAGATACACACGCTTGCTGAGACAATCTCCTTATCCATTTATTGGGGCTTCTCGTTATGTTTATTTGAATTCTGTCGACTACTGGTAGAGTTCTCACTATCATATTCTTGTTCTTCTTCATATTCACAATGGAACCTTAAGCCCTCCATTTCTTGTACAAATCTATAGCTGTGCTGATTGTGGGTATCTTGTTATTAGGGTATTTATCCCCAAACTTTTCTTTAGACTCCTTAATGGAGCCAGTTCTTACTGTAAAATTACACTATATCATTTTCCACTATAGCACCATTTCTCTATCAATATTTCACGATATTCACAACAATTGCTGTCAAACTAAAATATACAACTCTAACAATGAGTCACGCAGTGTAGCCGACATTATTTATATGAAAACAAGCGACAAATATGAACAAAATGGACTAGATGCAATGCAACTATGAGGCGTACCAGTTTTATGTGGGGCAGCCTGACAAGAAAACCATTTTAATTAAACTTTAGATAGTTGCTTTTACAAATGTACCATATTTATTCAAATATGAGACAAAATAATATTGAACATAGAAGTAATCTCCCATTTGCAATTCATGTTTTCTGAACAGCTTGGAGAAAAAAGTAAGTTTCAAATTCTGTGGCTATCGGATGGTGTCCACAGTAGCAAAGCATAAGGAAAATAGTTAAGATTACTCCCAAGGTTGTAACATATGTGAAAGATTTTGGAAGTTTCATTTCATGCCATAAAGTTAGCTGTTAATGGATATAGAGGTACTATAAGCATTCTCATTGAAGAAAAGACCAGGGAGTAAAATATACATTTTCTTTCATATCAGTGATTGTGCTTAATGTGTTAGTAGCAAAGGTCAAAAGAAAAAGAGGTTTAGCTCTGTATTTTCCATTTTCTTTCTCTCTCTTCAGCTCCCAAGGAATTACACATAAATTTGAATTAGATTAAACTTTCAATGACAAATTATATTATACTATGTGCGAGGGCTGTTCAATAGAGAACGATCACAATTTTTTTTTGACACCGTACCTTTACTCATCCTAATAATTTTGATGCTCCTTCTAAAATAGTCTCCCCTGAATGCGATGCACTTGTCCCAGCACTTCTGCCAGTCTTCAAAGACATGCTGGAAACAATTTTTTGAGAAATCCTTCAAAATTGCCTCCGCAGCCTTCACCATTGCTTCTGATGATGGATAATGCCTCCCACGAAGGCATTTCTTCAATGAGGGAATAGAAAAAAGTCACATGGGGCTAAATCCGGACTATAGAGAGGTTGAGGGATGCACTTCACGTTGATTTTTTCAAGACATTCAACAACAATATTGGCAATATGAGGCCGAGCATTAACGTGGTGCAGCATCCAGCCTGCTTCACGGAAATGTGGTCTTTTGCACCTGATATGGACTTGCAATGTTTTCAGGACATCCCTGTAGTATTGTCCAGTTACTGATGTGTGTGCAGGTACATGTCATTCCATGAATATCAAATAATGAGATGACCATAACTTTCCCAGCAGAAGCAACCACGTTTGCTTTTTGGGGGGTTGGTGATGAAGGAGATTTCCACACTGAGCTTTGCTGTTTGCTCTCAGGATCAAAATGATATAGCCAAGTTTCATCAGCAGTGATTACATTTGAAAGAAACTCCGGATGTTCCTCTAACATCAACTTTAACTGCATGCAGACTTGCATGCAAATGTCCTTTTGTTCGGGAATCAACAGTCTTGGAACCCATCGCGCACAAACACGTGTAATGTTTCTGTCACCAACGTGTGGGTGGCACCCAATGAAATGTTCAGTATTTCAGAAAGTGATCTTAAGGTAATTCATCGATCATCTCTCACAATGGCAGCAGCAGTGTTGATGTTTTCTTCCGTAAGAGCAGTAACTGGAGCACCAGGTCCACCTTCCTTTGAAATTAATTGTCTCCCCTCTTTAAACATTTTAAACACCTTTGAGCTGCGCTGTAGGGAAGAACAGACTCTACATAGGCCTCCTGTAACATTGCATAGGCCTCAACTGAAGATTTGTTGAGACGAAAGCAGACTTTCAAAGCCGCATATTGTTCCTCGCGTGTTACCCCCATTGCAGCAGTAGGCGATACTGTACATGTCTGCACTTCCCTGGTTCTCACAGGTGGGAACCAGGAGTACCAACAATGAAACTACTACGGCGTGTTTGTTTCACATTAAGCTAACAGAATATAATAAGATTGAATTTTAGTGCGAAAAATTATGAACGTAAAAAAACTATGATCATTCTTTATTGAACAGCCCTTGTAGTATAAAAAAATAATCTGAAGCATCACTGTTGTGGTTACTGCCACTGCTGCCATCACATCTCATTCGATAAATAAAAAATATATCTGATATGCCAAATTCCAAAGTTCTGAAAAAAGGAGATCGTCTTGCATTTGAAGTTGTCTTATATTTGGATAAATATGGTATCTTTAATAATTCCTATCAGTATTTCCTAAACCTCACAGATATATGAATTTATAACTTTCTGAAACTGATTATTTTTGTCTAAAATTTAATTTTAAAAAACAGTATTTTTATGTTATTCATCCTACAGAAATATTTTTATATTAGAATCTATAGTAAATACATAACAAATTATTGCATTTGTTTTAATAATATTTAAGCAAAATGTAACATAATATAAACAAACAAAAAGCTAAGAAAAACTTCAAGAATATGCATGTATCCTTTTCTTCTCCACAGTTTCTAATTATGCTAAAACTAAAACATGAAATTTTTCACCCCAAATTAAGTATGTTCTCACCTACAATACTATATAATAAAAAAGCTAAAACCAAAGGTAAAGCAAGTTATTTAAGCTGCATATAAAATCAAAAAATACAAATGTAAATATTAGCACATACTATCATATATATTTGCACTTTACATAAGAAATTAAATTATTCTCAAATAAAATCACAAAACATAAGAAAATACCAAAAGCATAAAACACAAGGACAATTCAATAAATAAAGACCAAATGCATATTAACACAAACACAAGAAAACACAACTGGAGTGCTTCAAAGGAATTCAGTGCGGTTGTGTCAAGTGACAGTGATTTTATTATTTTTTTAATTATTTGTGGCTAAACTATTAAACTAACATTTTACACTGGGGTCTCCAACTTTATAATCAATTCTTTTTTTTTTTTTTTTCAAAAACTACGAACAGAACAATAAACTTTTCAAAAACAAGAAGAAAAACATTGTGTTCGTGAAAAATTTAATGTTAAAATTCTTTTTTTCTGTTAAGATCAATGTATTCATTGATCTTCGAGGAAGCGAGGGGGAGATATTACAAGTGACTGTTTAATTTAAATAATACGTTCGATTTTTCTTTTGACTAGTTATGTGTGTGACATCATGTCATGTAACCTCTCCCTCCCTCTTCTTGATAGTAAAGTTTGTGCAAGCTAGTTTCTCGCTCTCTCTGTTAGTAACTGTCGTCCAGAACGGATGTGTGTATCCGCAGAGTGTGAGGGCAGGTAACCGGCCGGTGTGGCCCACTACGCATCTTTCTTTATCCAAAGTATAAACTTGAAAGAAGCGTAGGGACAGTGAAGCACAAATTAGTACAAAATTGAATCGAGAATATATTGACACATTGCTTCACTCACACTGTTTATTCACAGGACATGTTTCAAGAGCTCTTTTTTCCCATACGGGAAAAATCTTCATTAACAAAAATCGTCATAGAGTCATGAATTTTGAAACTCCACCACCGGACATCTTTGACAAGTACATCACGCCATCTATTGACAATACAGAGAAAGAAGAAACCACTACAACTTGCACTAGTCGAGCATCAGCTGAGGATAGGAGCAAGAGCTCTTGAAACATGTCCTGTGAATAAACAGTGTGAGTGAAGCAATGTGTCAATATATTCTCGATTCAATTTTGTACATCTTTCTTTATACCTATAGTAAACCTTTTCTTGTCTAGAATTGTAATTTTTGGTATGTTGTTATCTAATTACACCTGATAGAAAGCCCCAACCTCCTCACAAAGCATGTGAATCCTACCTAATGAGCTATCCCCCGTGTACAATCTAGCCATGTGCTAATTATCCATTACCATCTTTGGTTAGATCGTTACAGTATATAGTAAGTATATAAGCATACAGCTTATCGGATTGACTTCCATTTACTGTTTGTCTACATATCTCACACTTGCGGCATGTATCTTCACTTTGCAATTTTGCTGAATTGTGTTTTTCTAGGTCAACCTCACTGAAGAAACATGAGCATGTTAGCTTTCTCTTCTTCACCTCTACCCACACCACACCATAAAATCAGCGACCAAGAAAACGAGTAGTTATGTTGTGAGATTATCTGATTCAGTGTTCTAGTATATTAGTACTATTATAATTCCAAAAGCTACATGCACTTTAGCACAGATCTTCATACATGATTTCTATGTGATAAGCACTTCTAGAGTTTGTCTCAAGACAGTGATTTATTGACAAATTCCCTGCTGTTCATGACTCGCCCAGAGAAACAGTTCATAATCTTGCAAACAGTTTTAGAGAAACAGGATCTATTCTTGATATGAAGATGAAATTAAATGGCTGTGTTCTTATAGACGAAAAGTTATGAAGAAGACTGATAAATCGAGATGAACTTAGAAATCCCGCCAGAAGAGAATCCCACATTTAAGTTAATCACTAAATTAACAGATAGCAGCAGCAACTCCAAAATTACCCACACCACTGGATCAAGTTTTAGTCGCATAAGAGCCGAAGATGCAAACGATGATTTGCGAAACATGTCCTCAAAATAGGTACGTAAGTGAAGCAGATGTGTAATAAATACAACTCATCTATAAATTAATAAGACTGATAAAGTTTGCACCAGAATCAGAAATTTCACTAACATTGGTTAGGAATGCTACAAAACTTTTAAAATTAAAGTTCTGAAAGATAAATGTAGTTCAAGCATTATAGCCACACTATTATGTGAGTAAAATAATTTCTGCAATTGGATATTGGATAATGTTAATGATTATTACACAAATAAAAGTATTTGTAAAAGAATCTCCACTTAACTTAAGAAGTTGATGTTAATACAACAACATCAACTTCTTAAGTGGAGATTCTTTTACAAATATTTTTATTTGTGTAATATTTGTTGCTTCACTGTGACTAGCTTCATTTTCTGTGTAATCAGATGTTAATGAATGTCTAATGATCCACATTATTTTTTTTTTAATGGATGAATCAATGTTATATTTGTATGGCAGCCATGAAGTATTAAAGAGTGTTGATGCAAATGTTCTTAAAAATGAGAGAGAAAATGAGAGAGATGTGTGGCAACATAAGAGCATCATTTCCAACATCAGCTAATAATAAAGCTATTACGTGTTTCAAATGGGATAATGTTTGCTCTTGAGCGCTACTAGACGAGCAACCAATCGGAGTCCTGAGGTGTTGTATGGCATTCGCCCTAAGTGTTGTGTGACGAGCGCCAACCTAATCAATCTCTAACACATGTCTAATAAATACCATTCGCGCTAAGAGAAAAATTTGATTTTGCAAAAACTGATCCATGAGGAAGGTAGAGTAATGTATCTAACATAACCGCAAAAAACCCATATTTTTAGCTCAAATAGTTTTCCTAATACAAATAAATAAAGCACTGTTATAACAATGCATCGCAAGGTAAGCATTGTAATGTATATTATTGTTTGGCATATATACATGTACGTATATTTTTAATTGCTCAGAACTTAAAGGTAAACGTTTGACATGACGTGATAAAAGAATTATTTTGAATAAGCAAGGTGTTTGTTAAATTTGAGCGAGAACAAACAATACACTTCCTGCTGGCTTGTATAATGGTGCATTGGCAGAACGTGACTTGCCACACTATATATCTGTTTATGAATTGTACATAATCTCTATTTACTCTAGAGAGTTCAAAGCAGTATTATTCAGATGTTCTTCCATTTAAAAACCAGGGAAAGTGTATCAGCTGGATCAGCTTGCAACTGAAATGAGACACAAGGTATTATAAACCACCTTCCCCCTTACCACTGCCAGAACAATCCAATTGAGTTAATGTAAGCTCAAATTATATTGAAAACAGAAATAATACTTTTAAACTTAATGACGCTGAACGACTTATTCACAAACAAACTGACAAGATTGTACAATACTGGGAAAACTGCATGAGACATGCAGATAAACTACAAGACCACTGCTTTTGGAAAGAAATGGCACGTGACCAGATTTTGGAGCCTATCATCATAAACCTGCACCACTCAGACGATGAAGACAGTGACAATGACGAATTGTCTCTTAACGGAAGTGAGTTCATAGCTATATGTATGTGCCGCTGGCAGTTTCGTTGGATTAGAAAAATAGGTAATTCATAAACTATAATTATTTTTAAACTATATATTTAAAACATGTGCATAATATATGAATATCCATTTTGTAACTGTGATTTGAACAACTGCATTATTATAAAGCTTGGAAAATTCAGTTTGCGTTTCCTTGCTTCTAGCCCCAAGATGACTTGCAAGTGTGTGAGAGAGAGGGAAATAAAAAAAGAGCAGGGGTAACGATGGCAATGCTGAAGCATCCGATTCGCTAAAAGCCAGAACCCTTCCCATTTGACACATAGTAAGTGTTTATTGTAGTTACAATTTGCATAACAAATCTATGCGCTTGAATTTAAGAGGTTATGAATATCCAATTCCACCAGCAAACAGAATGCTTTCAGTGACACGAAAATTCCTGTCAGCCATGTATCCAAATAAAGGCTCTGTATACAGATGCTGCAGGGCTCTCTGGAAAGAGTCCCTTGAATAACTATTTAATAAGTGTTTTTAAATTGCACATAGGAGTTTTTATATTACTGTAATGAGTTTAAAACAATAAGGCAGACAGTACTGTTTATCATGTTGCCATAGCTGCTAAATAATATTTCTATCATCACACACAACCACAGTAGAGGTGGTGCATACAAGCCTTGATTTCAGTGCTATATGTTAAACAAGTTTGCACACGTACATCTGCAATAGCAGGTGTTATTAACTAATAAGCATAATGTTGTATCTACGCTTTAAAAGCAGGTAGAGTGAAATAAATCCTCTTGTTAAAAGCACAAGAATGTAGAAATTTAACCACTGAAAATTCTTAGATGAAAGCAGAAGCTTGTAATATTAAGGTGAGAAAGTACTGTCAATCTGGTCAGTGATAATATTATTAATTAGTGATCTATAATACAAAATACAGTGTCCCACATAACACAGGCACGCCTCATTGCATTCATATTATAATGTTAATTCATCAACCAAGCAACTTTCTATGTAAATATGGGATAAATATGGCATAGGCCAAATTATCGGCTATAACATGTGTTGAAAATGCCTTCCACTGGCATCCAGGCATCGCTGTGCTCTTACAAGAATGTTCTGGGTGACACGTAACTTTTGAGTCAAGATGTTATTTATCTCATTAGTAATCTCTATCATCCAAGGGTTGTTTGCATAAACTTATCTTGCAGTTATGTAGAAAATGAAGCTAGTTACAGTGAAGCAGTAAATCTTACACAAATATAAATATCTGCTACTAAGGCTCCACTTATCTTAAGAAATTGATGTTAATACTTCTTTCTTCTTTCTAATGGAAATCGATTTCAAAAGCAAATCGCTTTCGTCCTCAGTCCATCAAAAACAAACTCCATTGTCAAGGAAATGTCGATTACCATGTTTTTTCTTGTTTTTTCAGCACTACCAACATCTGAAGATGAAACAAACCTAAAACCAGAATCAACTGCTGGTATGTCAAAATTCATTACGCGATGTTTAGTTTTTAAAATAAATATCTTTTCCCAAACTATTAAATCTATGGGACCATTTAATTATTTTAATAATTTAACTTTGAAATTTATTTCATGGTTAAATGACCAAAAATGATCTGCTACAATTTATCAGTTTGTTTATAAATCAGAAAGAAAGAAAAAAAGAACATTTTCGTAACATTAAATATAAACAAACTGATAAATTGGCCGTAGCAGATCATTTTTTGTCATTTAACCATGAAATAAATCCCGAAGTTAAATTATTCAAACAATTAAATGGTGCAATAGATTTAATAGTTTGGGAAAAAATGTTTATTTTAAGAAATAAACATCGCGTAATGAATTTTGATATACCAGCAGTTGATTCTGGTTTTAGGTTTGTTTCATCTTCAGATGTTGGTAATGCCGAAAAAACATTAAAAAAAAAAAAAAAAGAAGGAAAAAACATGGTAACCGAGATTTCCTTGACAACGGAGTTTGTTTTTGATGGACTGAGGACAAAAGCGATTTGATTTTGAAATCAATTTCCATTAGAAAGAAGAAAGAAGTATTAACATCAATTTCTTAAGATAAGTGGAGCCTTAGTAGCAAACATTTATATCTGGGTAAGAATTATCTTGTAGTGTTAATCCTATCATTGAAAAAAATGGGGCAATTATTTGCATTTCAAACACTGCACATCATACGCCTATCTTCTGTGGGTGAAAAGGCTCTTTTAAGTATATGTGAGTTATTCTGCGACAAATATCTGCAATTCTGAGAGTTAACATAACCAGATAGATGAAACCAGGCTTCATTTGTCATAAAGAAGAGCATTGGGTCCATGAAACCGTCAATGATTGAAGATAAGAGCCAGTTGCAGTAAGTAACTCATTTTTCTTTGCCTTGTTCTTGTAACTCGTGTATTACACTGACATGAAATGGTCAAAATTTGAGATCTTTCGCTAGAACACGAATGGTATGTTGTACAAGATACACACGCTTGCTGAGACAATCTCCTTATCCATTTATTGGGGCTTCTCGTTATGTTTATTTGAATTCTGTCGACTACTGGTAGAGTTCTCACTATCATATTCTTGTTCTTCTTCATATTCACAATGGAACCTTAAGCCCTCCATTTCTTGTACAAATCTATAGCTGTGCTGATTGTGGGTATCTTGTTATTAGGGTATTTATCCCCAAACTTTTCTTTAGACTCCTTAATGGAGCCAGTTCTTACTGTAAAATTACACTATATCATTTTCCACTATAGCACCATTTCTCTATCAATATTTCACGATATTCACAACAATTGCTGTCAAACTAAAATATACAACTCTAACAATGAGTCACGCAGTGTAGCCGACATTATTTATATGAAAACAAGCGACAAATATGAACAAAATGGACTAGATGCAATGCAACTATGAGGCGTACCAGTTTTATGTGGGGCAGCCTGACAAGAAAACCATTTTAATTAAACTTTAGATAGTTGCTTTTACAAATGTACCATATTTATTCAAATATGAGACAAAATAATATTGAACATAGAAGTAATCTCCCATTTGCAATTCATGTTTTCTGAACAGCTTGGAGAAAAAAGTAAGTTTCAAATTCTGTGGCTATCGGATGGTGTCCACAGTAGCAAAGCATAAGGAAAATAGTTAAGATTACTCCCAAGGTTGTAACATATGTGAAAGATTTTGGAAGTTTCATTTCATGCCATAAAGTTAGCTGTTAATGGATATAGAGGTACTATAAGCATTCTCATTGAAGAAAAGACCAGGGAGTAAAATATACATTTTCTTTCATATCAGTGATTGTGCTTAATGTGTTAGTAGCAAAGGTCAAAAGAAAAAGAGGTTTAGCTCTGTATTTTCCATTTTCTTTCTCTCTCTTCAGCTCCCAAGGAATTACACATAAATTTGAATTAGATTAAACTTTCAATGACAAATTATATTATACTATGTGCGAGGGCTGTTCAATAGAGAACGATCACAATTTTTTTTTGACACCGTACCTTTACTCATCCTAATAATTTTGATGCTCCTTCTAAAATAGTCTCCCCTGAATGCGATGCACTTGTCCCAGCACTTCTGCCAGTCTTCAAAGACATGCTGGAAACAATTTTTTGAGAAATCCTTCAAAATTGCCTCCGCAGCCTTCACCATTGCTTCTGATGATGGATAATGCCTCCCACGAAGGCATTTCTTCAATGAGGGAATAGAAAAAAGTCACATGGGGCTAAATCCGGACTATAGAGAGGTTGAGGGATGCACTTCACGTTGATTTTTTCAAGACATTCAACAACAATATTGGCAATATGAGGCCGAGCATTAACGTGGTGCAGCATCCAGCCTGCTTCACGGAAATGTGGTCTTTTGCACCTGATATGGACTTGCAATGTTTTCAGGACATCCCTGTAGTATTGTCCAGTTACTGATGTGTGTGCAGGTACATGTCATTCCATGAATATCAAATAATGAGATGACCATAACTTTCCCAGCAGAAGCAACCACGTTTGCTTTTTGGGGGGTTGGTGATGAAGGAGATTTCCACACTGAGCTTTGCTGTTTGCTCTCAGGATCAAAATGATATAGCCAAGTTTCATCAGCAGTGATTACATTTGAAAGAAACTCCGGATGTTCCTCTAACATCAACTTTAACTGCATGCAGACTTGCATGCAAATGTCCTTTTGTTCGGGAATCAACAGTCTTGGAACCCATCGCGCACAAACACGTGTAATGTTTCTGTCACCAACGTGTGGGTGGCACCCAATGAAATGTTCAGTATTTCAGAAAGTGATCTTAAGGTAATTCATCGATCATCTCTCACAATGGCAGCAGCAGTGTTGATGTTTTCTTCCGTAAGAGCAGTAACTGGAGCACCAGGTCCACCTTCCTTTGAAATTAATTGTCTCCCCTCTTTAAACATTTTAAACACCTTTGAGCTGCGCTGTAGGGAAGAACAGACTCTACATAGGCCTCCTGTAACATTGCATAGGCCTCAACTGAAGATTTGTTGAGACGAAAGCAGACTTTCAAAGCCGCATATTGTTCCTCGCGTGTTACCCCCATTGCAGCAGTAGGCGATACTGTACATGTCTGCACTTCCCTGGTTCTCACAGGTGGGAACCAGGAGTACCAACAATGAAACTACTACGGCGTGTTTGTTTCACATTAAGCTAACAGAATATAATAAGATTGAATTTTAGTGCGAAAAATTATGAACGTAAAAAAACTATGATCATTCTTTATTGAACAGCCCTTGTAGTATAAAAAAATAATCTGAAGCATCACTGTTGTGGTTACTGCCACTGCTGCCATCACATCTCATTCGATAAATAAAAAATATATCTGATATGCCAAATTCCAAAGTTCTGAAAAAAGGAGATCGTCTTGCATTTGAAGTTGTCTTATATTTGGATAAATATGGTATCTTTAATAATTCCTATCAGTATTTCCTAAACCTCACAGATATATGAATTTATAACTTTCTGAAACTGATTATTTTTGTCTAAAATTTAATTTTAAAAAACAGTATTTTTATGTTATTCATCCTACAGAAATATTTTTATATTAGAATCTATAGTAAATACATAACAAATTATTGCATTTGTTTTAATAATATTTAAGCAAAATGTAACATAATATAAACAAACAAAAAGCTAAGAAAAACTTCAAGAATATGCATGTATCCTTTTCTTCTCCACAGTTTCTAATTATGCTAAAACTAAAACATGAAATTTTTCACCCCAAATTAAGTATGTTCTCACCTACAATACTATATAATAAAAAAGCTAAAACCAAAGGTAAAGCAAGTTATTTAAGCTGCATATAAAATCAAAAAATACAAATGTAAATATTAGCACATACTATCATATATATTTGCACTTTACATAAGAAATTAAATTATTCTCAAATAAAATCACAAAACATAAGAAAATACCAAAAGCATAAAACACAAGGACAATTCAATAAATAAAGACCAAATGCATATTAAGAAAGATACTGTTTCCTTCTCATGGTAAAATTTCAACCTCGTTTATGGTTCAGTGGTACGGTATCACTTGTAAGAACATAAGCGTTATTTTAACAGTTGCATAACTATACTAAAGGAAACACAAAATTTGATGGTGGGTAGCAGGCAAAGGAACACCTAATTTGTTTCACCTTTTAGTGTTGTTCAGTTCAAAACATAGTGAATATACGAAAGTATACTGTAAAACCCCTGACACAAATATTAATTGTACATACAAAATTTACTGACGCTCCAGGAATGGGAATAATCTGTTCATAAGGAACATTTTATTTTTAAATTTAAGTTAATTGATGGAAATTAATCGTTCCTTCCCACTAATCGAAAATTCAATGCCACAGCCGAGATTTGAACCATGGATCTCCTGGTTTCCATCCAGTCACTGTTACCCATTGAGCTACCATGGCCAATGTGACGTCATGACACCAAATTCTCCAATTGACTCATATTTTCCTGATAAACCACTAAGGGCTCTCGTATTCGAAATACACTGTTTGTAGCGATTTACTATTGTAAATACTTGAGACCCGGGATTCATCATTAAACTCTTATTAATCAAGTTAATTGATGGAAATTAATCATTCCTTCACACTAGCTGTGTATAGTCTAAGAATCTGAATAGATAGAATTTATTTATGGACTGAATATACAAACAATCTGTTTGTAAAATCGATCTCCATTAGAAAGAAGAATTAACACCAATTTCTTAAGATAAGTGAAGCCCCTGTTACAAATATTTATATTTGTGTAATAAGATAGAGTCAAACAGAAAAATTCAATGCCACGGCTGGGATTTGAACCATGGATCTCCTGGTTTCTGTCCAGTCAGTGGATAAGAGTGACTGGACAGAAACCAGGAGATCAGTAGTTCAAATTCCAGCCATAGCATTGAATTTTTGAGTTTGATTCTATTTTATTTTGAAGTTTACAAACCAAAATACATTAATTTCTTCCAAATTAATATGCATTTGAACAGATAGAAAGGTAACGGAAGCATTACTTTAAAACTCTTACTGATGGGGAGAGAATTAGATGTATAAATGAAACTTAGGCAGCACAAACAGAACAGACTCGAATATTTGAATAAGGATTTAGAGTGTTTTTGTTATCATCATCATGATCATCATTAATTAGTGTTAAGAAATTTACAACATTTAGGGTAGCTTGCCGAATTTAGCCCTAGTCACTCTTTCAGTATATCGTGCCATGGATATATTTTATCATTAATAAAATGAATTTATAAAATGTTTGACTCCAAAATGTGCATAATTTATCAAAGATGTATTTTATGTAAGAAGAGAAATAAATTATATATATATTTAATTATACATATTATATATAATTATATATATTATGTAATATAATTATATATATTGTGTAATACATTTCTTAGTCATAAGGAGTTTTCTTCTTTGCCGAACAAGTTTTGTGATTGTTATGAAGACGAGACTTTCAAGTTACATTCATTGTTGATATAGGAATGCATAACATGTTGTCTTTTGAATAGTTATAAATAGGGCCCGGAAGTTGTTGACTTAAAAATTCTCTAAAAATGAGCTATAAAAAGCCCTTAAAATATAAAAAAAAATGCACACAAAATGTAAAAAAATGACCTAACATAAATTAACAATTTCTTTCTAATAATAAATTAATAACTGTCACAGATAAATAAGGAATATATGGTTCAAATAACCACATTTTAATATTAGGGGTTTTATCTTTGAAATACATAGTTCGGGTTGGCGCTTTCAAAAATATTTTCTTTACTGTGGAGATTAGTGTATCTACTTCTGAAAATGTTGATGTGACCTAATAATCCGCTAATGACGAATTCGATGAAAAGAATGGGCCAAACACGTAACATGCACCATCTTACTGTAAAATAATTGGATCGATTTTGCTGCCTTTATCATATAAGGCGCTGCGTCTGTTAGGAAGAGGAGCACGTTGTCATGCTGTATGCCACTAGGCCACAATAAACACATGGATTTATCGAACATTTTGCATATCTGAAAGTGGTTAACAGCTTCCATAACCTCTGAGGTTAGAAGAAACATTTGTCTGGCACTAGTAGCTTCTAGCGTACCATTGGCCACATAACGCCCCTCTGAATTGGTTGTCTCATCAATTGATAAATACATTTTTTTATTCATTCACACATTCACGTATTTGGTTTAACGTGTCTTCATAACATTTTTGTAGGTAACTTTTACGCAAAGTTGATTCATTTGGAACTGTATGACCAGTGTGACATTCAACAAACTCTCGTAATTTGGAATTAATTTTCCTAGCGGAATATTTGCACTAACAAACACTTCATATAATTCTTTAAAAAAGGAAGATAATGATTTGTTACTTGACGTCAAACCCATTTCTTTTAACAGTAACTGAGACGGTTTCCTTCCCCCCCCCCCGCCAAAAAAAAAATTTTGAAGAGCTTGCAAATCTTTTTCTGTAGATGCAATCCACACGTATTGCATGATGTAATCGGCAATTCCTCGAGTTGATGCATAATAAATTCACCAGCACTGTTAGG
The DNA here is from genome assembly GCA_030765055.1 of Mantis religiosa. Lineage (NCBI taxonomy): Eukaryota > Metazoa > Arthropoda > Insecta > Mantodea > Mantidae > Mantis > Mantis religiosa. The sequence goes on along the minus strand of CM060953.1, from coordinate 181,419,925 downwards.
ACACTGACCCGTGTTAATTACATGTTTACCACACTTCCAAAGTTACTATTTCATATAAAATATATAAATGAACTTTTAATCAGATTTTAAAATCCCCCAAAAAGCCCATGGGTCAGGGTGAGTTCCATCATAGGAATTGAACCCGGGCCTCCCGAATGCGAGCTACAGATGAAAATGCCCTATAAATTCGTAGAACAGAAAGAAAATGACTGGAAAATGCATTTAAATGTTAAAAAATGACTATTCTAAAAATGTGGAAAAAATGCATTTTGATGACCTATAAAAACCATAAATATCTAACGTATTTGTTCCAGAATGCACTTAGTTTCCAATAAGCATCGTCTATGACAACTCAGAAAAAAGAGGACTTTTCATCAAAATCCAGGCCCTAGTTATAAATAAAAGCGTTGTTAACAGTGAAGCTAATAAAATGATGTCTTTGTTGAAGTTCCACAGATTCCTTCCTTGTTTACACTTTTAAGTTAACTCTGACCTGACCTACACACAGCTCCAGCAATGGCCAAAGTCAACCACCACCAAATTTTGTGCCTACCGTAAATGGCCTTACTCTTGAACTGTTCTTGTAAATTGCATGCATGTTATTTTATAATTCACATGAAAATAATAACATTGCAGAAGAAAAATTAAATGTTAATAACACAGAGCACAGAACGTTCAGAAGTTCACACAATACCATGCTTAGCAAACCATATAGATCAAAAAAGCAACAATATGCAATAAGGGAAGAGAAAACAAAAGAAACTTGTAACACATACTGCAAAGAAAAAGTTAATCTTTGAATTTAATACTGAATATGATTAGAATTAAGGGGCATTCACAATGAAAACTTAAGCATAATGACAAAGCTTAACACTGACTACTCAGCCATTTCGAAATACTGTCTATTGAATTTAACTGCAGATATGAAGATAAATTAAAAACAATGGACATTATAAATTTTTTTATCTACAGTCATAGCTTCTCTATGCACCATGTGACACATGAATGCCAGAAAATCTAAACGTATATTGTTAGATTCAACACAGGGATTTCAACAGTCTATAGGGAAAGGAGAGTGAATTTCAGGTCTGCATGAAGTGGAAGCCATTCCATATTGGTAACTGCATTACAATATTTCTTCAAATACAAAGCAATGTTTTGTGTGAAAATATTAAATTTAAAAAATCAGTTTGTATTGCACATGTAATACATACAACTCAAATATAGTTTGCGGGTTTGGGCTGAAGGGACAGAGAAAATGTTGCAGCATCAGAACATTAAACAATTTTGGAAAGATTATAAAGATTCCTAATCAAGAGTTTTCTTTACAGAATCCGAAATTATATGCTGCAAAGCCATTTAATAACCAAAGTGTAGTAACTAGTTGGTTTTCTCTTTTTTTTCTCTGTTTTGGAAATTGCAGAAGATAGGACTGTTTAGCCTCATTTTGATTCTTTGCAAAATATTATAATAAATAATTATGTGGATACATATGTAATGCATTTATAATCACCAAGGCTATTTTTTATAATTATGCACCTGTGTTGCATATAATAATTGGCCAACCTTAAATGTCAGACATGCGGCTCCCAAGTGCTCCATTTGTGTTTCGCCTCTTCTGTACAACAGGTTACTAATATTTTGCTCCTCTAATCAACAAGTTAAACATACACAGCGCTAGTTTTAAGGTCAATATGCCTCAACGTTCTGTCATGTAGTACAACGTTGAGAGCTCAACATTTATAAATTTGACACACTGATAACCAATGAAGCCATTGTCTCAGTGCAAATTCATAACAACTCATTATTTACATCTGCATAATTCTTGTAGTTATTGGTCTAAATTTGATCATTTAGAAACAATTGTGTAAGATGGAAAGGGAACTATCCAAATGAAACAAATAAGCTAAATGTGAAGAATTAAAGAAGATGTTACTGCTGTAAGGATCATCTGCAAATTTAAAACTACCTTCACTGCTGCCATTCAACTAAAGTTATGCAAAACATGTGCAAGAATTTAAAAAAAAAAAAAAAAAAAAAATTAAATATTAAGTTATTTTGTCAGTTTTCTTCTCTTTCTTTATAAGGCACTTACTAGTCACTCTAATGTGGCCTGTTAAAAGAAGTGACATGGCTGTAGAAAAGATGCAAGAGATGACATAAAACCTTACATTATGATTCTATTCTAGTTTATAATACACAAACTCCATGCATAAAAGTCTGGAGTTTACAATCTAATTGATTTTTATGCTTAAGTATTTGTGGAGAATGCTTCCATTTCTAAACCAAGGTGCAAGATTTTGAGCTTACTTTTCATTATGAATGGCCCTTTATCCATAGAAAATACTTATCTCTACAGCAGAGAGAAGGTAAACTGTCCACAATTCCACTGCCAAGAAAAGATTTTCTGACAAAGGCAAAGAGCAATCAATGTCCTCAGTTAATTGAAGTAAACCCATTCAACAATTTTATTCACTATCTTATTAAAAAGAAACACCATGGCAAAAATTTCAGAAAGAAAATAGGAAAGTTAAAGATCTTTTTAAAGTAGTTACAGAATAGGAAACGTCAACATATGCATTTGGCAAAAAGAACATCCGTCTAACTCTTTTTCAGAACTAACTCATTTTGTTCTGATGTGCTTCATTCAGTTTTGGTTATGAGGAAAGGAGTGAACAAGGACCTGAGATGGGAAAGAGATTACTGATTGGGTCATTCCAGACATGTCCATGGGCAAGCATATGTTGAAATATAGTGACCTTGATGCCTGACCCCAAAATGTGGTTATACCACTGTTTGGGACCAACCTTTCCGGTACCCCAACTCTTCCTTTTCTAGCTTTTGGTAAAGCTCAGGGTAGTCTCCCATCACATCTCTCGGTTCCTCTTCCTCAACATCTTCCTCCACTATCCAACGATCAAAATCTATCTGTAAATATACACAATAAAATGACACAAATTTATTTTAACTGAACTATTTTTATTGAAATAAAGAATGGGTGGATGACATTTTAATTTCACTTACTAAGTTTTCATTCTGAAAATGTTTTAAAGACTTTCATGACATAGTGATGTTCTCCAAATAGCTTGATGGCAGTATAGTTTATACTGAATTAGGGAATCCTCTTCTAAATACCAATGCATGTAAGTTGACATGGAGATAAACATTTTCAAAATTTTTAGTTAATTATTGCATCAATTTTGATACTACATCACTTATTACATGCCACAATCTGATAATATGAAAAAACATTTCAGGAGAAACGGAACTCACTGTTTGGGAAAACATTTGCATTTGAACAAACAGAAAACACATTTATTAAATTATAGATGAGTCGTATTTATTACACATCAGCTTCACTTACGTACCTATATTGAGGACATGTTTCGCGAACTATTGTTCGCATCATCGGCATCATAGTTCGCGAAACATATCCTCAATATAGGTACGTAAGTGAAGCTGATGTGTAATAAATATGACTCATCTATAATTTAATAATTGTTTTGCTTCACTGTGGTGTTCCAATACAGTTAAATTTCAATATAGAAAACACATTATTAATTTTGAAATCCTGCCATACAACATACTTATAACATGACCAAGGTGAGTGCAGTCCTGTGCACGGAGCGCCACTTGTATACACTATAGCTTACCTGCCCTCCTGTAAAGTCCAGTTAGGACAATGCAACAATAACAACTCATTGACATTTTCTGTGAGTTATAATTAAATCAGGAAGTTCAAACATTTATTGTAGTCAAAACAAGTCATGCAGAACGGCACTTAAAACCAGTTATTAATAATTAAATGTTCAGCAGTTGTTCCTGTATTTTTGACTTTCAATTGCTAGCAAGAGCATTTTACTAATTACGTAGAAAATGAAGCTAGCTACAGTGAAGCAATAAATATTACACAAATATAAATATTTGCCACTAAGGCTCCACTTATCCTAAGAAATTGGTGTAAATACTTCTTTCTAATGGAGATCGATTTCACAAACAAATCGCTTGCGTCCTCAGTCCCTATAAACAGAACTCCGTTGTCAAGGAATCTCGGTTACCATGTTTTTTCTTATATTTTTTTAGTATTACCAACATCTGAAAATGAAACAAACCTAAAAACAGAATCAACTGCTGGTATTTCAAAATTCATTACACAATGTTTTTTTTTTTTTTTTTTTTTTTAATTATTATTATAGCTTCAGGTCTTATTTTAGACTGTACAGCATTTCGTGATGTATTCCTGTTATCGCATTGTTTCTGTGCCTTGTGCTACTGCAGCAGGACTGCACTCGCCTTGGCCAGGTATTGTGTACAGGTTCATCAAAACCCACCAGGAACAAGGCCAACCTCCACAATGAATGATGCAAGCAGTTGCCTAGGAATTAAGTATGGTAATGATTAGCTCCTAAAATATGCTTTGAAAAAAACCTTATTAAAAATCATTTTGAGGAAAAACAGACCTCACAGTTTGGGAAAACATTTACATTTGGAAAAACAGAAAATGCATTTTTAATTTTGAAATCCGGCCAAGCGACATACTTATGAGGAGGTTCATCCAACCACCATGATGAATGATGCAGGCAGTTGACTACGGTTTGGCCGCCCGTTCTCTGGTTCTGACAGTTCTCAAGAGGGGCAAGCGGGCTGTTGCAAGTTCTTTAGTGGGAATTTAAAGCAGAGGAACATGCATGTTTTAAATATTTTAGGCATTTACATATTTCACCTACCAGTAGCCATATTATTATAATAGCAATAATAATAGGACTTTTGGATACTAAAAATTGGAATTCACGCACACACAAAATAGAAAAGAAACTTAACCAGCACATGCAACTGTTGCCACGTGGTCCAAACAAAATTAAATTGGCAACACAGTGTTGGATACGGAAGCCATGCCTAGCAGCGACAATGCAGATTGGCGTTAGCAGATAGTTTTAACTTCTTGACCACGACACCAGATGTAGAGATTCCCAGTACTACCAACAGAAGCAGTTAGCGCGTGTAAAAGTTGTCAAAGAAATAGTCGAATAGAGTGGTGTTGTAATGAACATCTTGCATGACAATGAAACTGCAAGTTGGATTGCAGTGTTTTAACACTAATATAGTCCTACACTTTCATTCTAAAGATAATTTGAGGGCATGTTTTCAACTGCTCATTACTGTGTGTTGGTACTATTAACCAACAAAACGTCAGAGCCAGAGATCCAGCGACTGTACTGTAGAAACTGAGGATAGAAGTGATGAGCTCCTGAAATATGTGGGAAATTTATTATTAAATAAGTGATGTAGTGTTAAAATTGATGCAATAATTAACTAAATGGTAGTGCACATCAGTGTCACAATGTTCAACATACATAATTTTAATGGTACATTAAACCTCTGAAACATCCTCCGAGTTAAAACTTAGTAAATGAATCTGAAGTGTCATCAATCCACTCACTCTGTTCAAAAGTTTCTCTTTATAATCGTTTCTAAGAATTTAGCTTGTGTGCTGGCTTTATTAATAAACTAAGGAACAACAAAAGTCTACGTAAAAAACTGAAGCTAATAACAGCAAAGCAATACAAATATCACAACAAAATATAATAATTTGTTTCAATCTTCGCATAGCACTTTATTGGGAAAACAAACAAGTCAAGTGGAGAATTTAATGTCAGGACGGCATGTTGGCCAAGGTAGCTCAAAAGTTAAGAGTGACCAGACGGAAACTGGGAGATCCGTGGTTCAAATCCATGGCATTGAATTTTTCAGGTTGACTCTATCTATCCAAAAACTTACATAAGTAAGTCGACACAAACGGTGTGTATCTTGAATACAAGGACCCCTAGCGCTTTACCAGGAAAACATACAAGTCAATTGGAGAATTTAATATCATGACAGCACATTGGCAGTAGTAGCTCAAAGGTTAGGAGTTACTGGATGGAAACCAGCAGAACCATGGTTCAAATCCCAGCCATGGCATTGAATTTTTCAGGTTGACTATTATTTTAAGCATGATATTAACACCTGCAAGAAGCCATCGAATATGATAATTTTTAACAAGGAAAAAACAATTACAGATATGCACAAGTATTAAATTTTAAGTGTGTTAATTTTCTCTCAAAAGTAATGTGACCACACTTAAAATATTTTGGAAAATAATCTTAAAGTGTACATTTCATCAAGATTTTAACAATTCAAATTTAATCTTTTGTAAATCAGAAAACAAGTGAAAGGATTACATAAAAGTTTTAGATGTGATCGCATATATACAATTACATAAAAAATGAAACTACAGGTAGTCCGAAAACAAACCGCGGTCGGTGTGCACATGCGCGAGGAGAGCCTTCTCCCATTCTACACCATCCAAGCATCAAGTGACTCCCACCCCTCCCTTCCTGCATGTGACAGAGCACAAACAACAGAAAATGCATGTATTTTAATACTGTTTTGATTTTCAAAGTTAACAGAAAATAATTACCTCGGAAATGACCTCACAATCGATCAACAAATAGATAGAATCATAGTTTCTTTAAACCCTGAGGAACAACGCAGTGATTCAGCAGTAAATGCAAAGAGTGAATGCGAAAGTGAGTTAAACAGATAACCAGTGCAGCCTGTATGATGGAAGAGAGGCAACCTAAAATAACGGTAGAGGGGGAAAGCTAGAGGACTCCAATGGTGATAAGCCACGCCTCCAGCTGTATTTTGTTCACGGTCTAATTATAATTACAGTGATGCAACAACTATTACACAAATTTTGCAAGAGAAACTTCACTTATAAGATAAAATGAAGTTTCTGTTGCAAATAATTATATTTGTGTAGCATATATATATATATATATATATATATATATATATATATATATATATATAAATTTCATTGAATGAAATATTTACACAGAACTACTTTGAGCAATCTCTTCCTCATTGTCTGCAGAAGCAAATGAATAGCTTGCCGCTTGGTGGTTTTATGAATTTTATAATGAGATTTTGGTCTATTGGGATCTCAAAGTTAATTAAGTTTAATCAATGTGTTTTTTCTTACACAGTCCATGAGACTTTTTATGAGTTAGCCTAAATATTTTAATTTTGTACAAGTGAGGTATAGTGCAAAATAATCGACTCTCAATTAAAAAGATCGCTGTTAATAGATTAAATAAATTAAAACCTTTAGGCTAAAGGGAGGTCAACACATTTTCATAAAAAATGTTATTTTTTTTAAAAGTAATAAAGATGAGCTTTGTAATTTTTTATATGTCTAGTATTTAAAAAATAAATACAATTGAACCTGCTTTATATGTAACCCAGTTATACACAATTCGTATTTATGCATAAATATTTGCAGGTCCTGGAAAAAATATTTGAACCTTATTTATATGTAATGCATTTATACACAATTTGCAGTTACATGAATTAAATTTCAGTGAAATACAACTGAGTTATATGTAATTAAATGAGCACATAGCATATGCTATCTTAAAAGAAACTTGAAATGCATTTTCCTTATTACTGCTGACAAAGTTGCAAACTGAGCAGGCATCAGGCTCATGTACATCTTTTGGCGCAACAGTGTAGTAGCAACAAATAAGAAGTAAAGATAATTTTCGGTATCTGGTGTATATTGTTGAACAGCAGTTTGGTTTTTCAATTTGGCTCTTCTTTCTAATACTAAACGCAGCGATTTTGTTTCTAAGTTCTTCACAATTTTTTATGTTTTTATATACAACCATGATATTTAATATAATTTCTTTACTTTTTAGTGCAATTTCATGCTGGAGGGCATTCTTAACATTATTGTTTGTTCATTTCCTTACTGCATATGTAGCCAAATTGAAGAATTCAGTGCAGCCAAACTATCCACTGAACGCAATGCTGTCAAGTCTCACTTGTCACTAAATTACACTATCTAGCAAAAGAAAGTAGTACCTAAATAAATTTAACATTAGTGTTAGCGCTGTGACAATTTTTATGTTACATTTGTTAGCGTCAATTTTAACATCTGTTGGTAAAATGGACACAATTTGCGGGCAGTAGCCGAACCAGTCAGCGAGCTCATACATTTTACTGATTTGTTGAGCCATTTTCCGATTTTCAACAACGTACTGAATGAATCTTAAATATTTGAAGAATGCACAGAACAAACAGCCTTCACTTCTAACAGTACTTTTGCTCGACAGCAAGCCTACTTTTGTAAAGCAATAACACCTGAAAGGAAACATGGTCAGTATTTTCCAAAACTGATCCGCGCTAATCGCATCCACATGTCCTTTTGAACCGGTATAGGACAGATGTCTGGGTCATTTTTGCAGAGGTTGGCTATAAGTGTTACATAACTTCCTCGTGCTGCCTGGACTTAGAAAATATTCTCGCGTCGCACAAAAGAAAGTTTCTCCTTCAGTTTCTTTTACTCAGCCATGGAGGAAAGAAAAAGGAACTGCCACATGCCATATACTAGAAACAACCTGAACTCATAATCATAATCTCATAACTCATTCTGACTCACATTCAAACTTGGGACCTCTTGAACTCAGGACTTGTAGAAATTACATCAGTACAAAAGTTTTAGTGAGAAAGCCCTAAGTTCTGTATTATGCTTTGCAAAATGAGTTGTATGCATTTAATGCAAGAAAAGAAACAAGCCAAATAATGAATACTTTAAAGCAGGACCAATTTCTAAACAATGTTTGCTTTGTACAATTGTTTGTAAAGTTTTATACATGCAGGCCTACCGTCTTACTTTAAAAAACTTATGTATTATCAAAACCTCACATTTAAGAGGTTTTAAGTAAAAATCTTGGTGATTTCACCCTCTCCCAGGGTTTCCACTTACCCCAAGAAGACAAATCTAGGGTAATTCTAAACTTCAGGGACTCTAGAACCACTTGAGTACTATTTCAATCATTCATCATCTGATATGGCCCATACAGTTAATGGATATTAAGTAAATAATAATTTTAATATTTGAAAAAAATTAAATGAATAACAAAAAGTTTACAATTTGGGAGAAAATGTTTATCATAAAGAATAGAAATAACATTGTTACTAAAATTAGGCAAGTGAGTCAACCTTGTATATACTTTTCTCCACTTACAAGTTTTTTGATGAAGACTAGTTTCTGGGGACCTCTCCCCTATCGTCAGTTCTGTGGTTGACTCAACCACAGTCAACCACAGAACTGACGATAGGGGAGAGGTCCCTAGAAACTAGTCTTCATCAAAAAACTTGTAAGTGGAGAAAAGTATATACAAGGTTGACTCACTTGCCTAATTTTAGTAACAATGGCACTCCACTTTCTGAAATACTTCTTTTTATTCTATATAGAAATAGCATTGTCAATTCTCGGTTGTCAATTGTCAATGGTTCCATTAATATGTGTATCTTAATTCCAGTAAATGGCAATAATGAGTGAATAACCTGTTGCCTAGCAGTAACCTTAATGACTACACCAAACAGCTTGTAAACAAAGTGAACAAAGCAGCTGAGTAATGTTCTCCATCTGAATTTAAAAGAACAAGTGAAGCATCTGTCACTAATAGTCAAAATTCATACATTCAGGCAGAAATAAGATCAATACATTTGCAAATGAGAGGAAAAACAAACCTTGAGCCAAAAAGGTTTTTGAGGTGTTGCAGTCAATCTGGGCCACCATCCTGTAGAGTTTTTCTTCAAAACAAACTCCACTTGCCTATCAGATACTTTGAATCTGCTTTCCTGTAAGTAAAAAAGAAAAAAAGAACTGACCTTCAGCTCACTGAAAATATAACTTATTACTGATCAATCAGCAGGTATATATCCCCGCTATAAGGTCATATCCTCATTAACATAATTTGTTTCCAAGTCAATCACTGCAAAAAAAAACATCATTATCTTATCTTACATTTGTATATCTAAGGAAGAGACAATCAATTACATCCTTTGTGATATACTTAGTTTTAGCGGATATCATGCACACCTTACAACTAAATAAACCAATCAGACAGTGCCCTTATTCTCTTACAAATTACTGTTAACATTGTATATCTGCTTGTGTGCAATAGGATTTGTTCAAGGAATAACTTCTGCTGACACACCTCTTTGTTTGTACACAAAGAAGCATGCCAGGACTTTCCAAAAATTACCTACTCCTAATTGGTTGCACATATTGCATACTACTGATTCAAAGTTTATCTTAATCTTCCAAATGGCACTGTTGTCAAAAAACAGACACAAACTTTTCATGTCTTTTATGCAGTTGTACTTTAAACTAAAGCATAGAAGACTGTTGCCCGATTTCATCAACAGATGTTAAAATTGACGTTAATAAATGTAACGTAACAAAGCTGTTAAATTTCTTGCATTTCACCAACCTGTTTTCTGAAAATGTTAACAAACACGTGTTAATGCCAAGAGACTTGTAAATATTACAGCTATAAAAGGCTATGGATGAGTCATATTATTTTCTGAACGTACTACGATGTGCTTTTGTTTTCATTTTCGTCTGCACACAGCTGAAAAAATGGTGAGTGAACAAAATAGTAAACAAAAGCTCTGAGACAAATTTCTCATTGATGGAGAAAGAATTGTTAATTCAATTGGTGATGAAGTGTAAGGATATCATGAAAAATAAGAGGATGGATGCAGTGAATGTAAAAGAGAAACAAATTTAATTCAAAGGCATGTGTCACTACTACACGCATGAAACAACTTTGTCAGTATTATGTAAATCTAAAACGAGGTGCGAAGGACAAGTGACTTTAATGTTTCAAGATGGGAGCTGGACAGTTTATTATCCACAAAATTCAGTGAATTATAAAATCGCAAAGTTATTAATACTTGAAGCAAAGGAGAGATCTGCATATTCCTTTCAATACATATTCTAACTCAGTATTACATAAATTTAAAATGAGGAGCGAAGAAGGACAAGTGACTTGAACGTTTCAGGATTGGAGGTGGACAATGTATTATCCACATAATTCAGTGAATTATAAAATCACAAGGTTATTAATACTTGAAGCAAAGGCGAGATCGTCATATTCCTTTCTATGTATGTTCTAACTCCTCTTGTACTTCCACAGTAACCTTCATAGCAACTTGTTTCGACAGTCTATACTTCTGCAGAAAATTTTCTTCCAATAGCTCCACGAAATCATTTCCCCTCATAGGCCATATTCTATTACGAATGCTATTTAGACGGTCTTAAATATAGCAAATCGACATCAACAGCTGTGCTCATGCCCGCCATCTTGACCATTTGCAATTGTTAAGGACTTTACAACAGAAATTTGGCTTGTTAGTTTAACAAGAGATTTAACACGAGTGTTAAGCTAACACTTGTTGGTGAAATGCAATTTTTGTTTTAACTATTGCTAAACTGGTGTTAAGTCTTAACATCTCTAGGTGAAATCGGGCCTGTGAGTTATAGTTTTCATAATTGCTTTTTTCCAGATTAGTCAACAGCTTAAGTAAAAGGCTAAACACATGGCTTCTCCTTTTACTATTTACAGGAGTTTGCAGTGTCAATGCTGGATCTGCCCCAGGCATTTGCAACTTAAATTCTGTTTAAGTTAGTTAAACAGAAAGTAATGCATGAGTATGGACAATGATGTTCAAGTATTTTGTAGGCAAAATACGGGCCATCTTGATTCAGACTGTTTAAACCATTAGATTTTAGAACTCAAGTTAAAGTACACAAGTGGCACACATGCTGGCTGCAATACAAGAAGTAATATTAGGTTTAGTTGACATTTGTTATTGCTTACATATGATTGGTGAACCTTTAAACTTAATTCCAATGTGTAAGGACTATGATACAATGAAGCACAAAATTAATATAATTTTGAGTCGAACTAATACTCAATACTCCACTTATTGCTAGTATTTACCTAGAACGCATTTCGTTAGGATCTTCCTAACATCATCAGCTGATGTTGACCAATAGATGTTGGTCTGGTGAACTCCTTGGAGGTGATAGGTGCATCTCTGTTGGTATCTTGATGAACTTGAAGTTTGGGTGTTTTTTAAAGGTAGTGTTGAAATTAAACAATTTTCTTTCATATTTCTTTATGAAGATTTTTTCCCATGTCGTTAATGCAGCTGGACCTTGAACACTTTTTAATAAGTGGATTTCTCGTTCTATATCATGATTCTCCTTCCAATAATGGTACGCTACCACCGATTTATCTATTTCTTTGTTCCTGATGTTCCTAAAATGCTCTTTAAGCCTAATGTTCAAGTTCCTTTTAGTTTTCCCAATGTAAAAGTTGTCACAGCCTTTGCAGTTTATCCGGTACACACCTGATTTTTGTCTGTGGGCATCTCCTTTGTATTATGTAATTTCAAAAAGTGTTGTACACTAAACTTGTTCTGTGGGGCATAAGTAATATTGTGCTCTTTGAAAACTTTTTGGAAAAGGTATGTAGCTCGGGATGATATGTAAATTTTTTGTATGAAGTTTTATTGCTTGGGGAAAGAGTAGCTACTTGTTTGCAACTTTGTTGTCTTTTGAATTTATCAATTTTCTTTTTGACCAATTCAGCACTGAATCCATTATATTCTGCAATGTGAATGATATTATTGTACTCTTTGATACACCCCATCTTGTTTAAAGGTACATTAACCAGCCTGTAAGTTAAACTGTTGATAAGATCATGCTTGTGTTGTCTTGGGTTATATTCATCTGATTTTATGAAATTTTCTGTGTGTGTTTCCTTTCTATATATGCCAAATTCAAGTTTACCATCATCATATTACTTTAAACTTAAATTTCTTAAATGTATGAATATTCAATAATTTCTTCACATATTATTACAGAATGCATACCATAGAACATTTTCAAAATATGCAAGTCTTACTCTTGAATATTTCTTACCTCAGGATCAATGGAGGAGTGGAAGTCCAGCACGAAAGCGTAGTTGTGTTGACCTTTTGCACCATGGCCATGAGCTGAGAAATGAAGCTTTTTTTCTTCTAATGTTACATCTGGTTGCTAAACATGGCATGGAAAAAATACAATCAGGTTACCACCACAACTAACAAGGGAACTATTACTATGCACAAATCTGTATTCGCTTGAGAGTTTGATGACACCATCTCTGCTCTATGTGGAGCCGGTATGCCAAAAATCATGTGCACAGTATTGCTGGAAGTATCCAGATAGGATCATATAGGCATAACAATACAGCATTGTACAGGAGTAATTATTTACCCCTGCGGGCAGCAGTCTACACATAGCATATGTAAGGAGCGCCATCCTCCACACCCGGTGCACACCTGACAAGGGATGTCCAGCAGCAACATGAAAGTCATCACATGCAGCACTCATCTTTCAGTTTTGGGCATTGCAGTTCTACTCTGCAGCAGATTTTTGGTGCACAGGCCCCACATAGGGCAGAGATGATACCATCAAACTCTCAAGCGACTACAGGTATGAGCATAGTGATAGTTCCCTTGTAAGAAAATTCATTTCTTACATAAAACAAATTTTTAGATCATTAATAAGAATACGAAAGAGTAGAGCCAGACTGAAAAATTCAATGCCATAGCCAGGATTTGAACCATGGATCTTCTGGTTTCCGTCCAGCCGCTCTAAACCATTGAGCTACTATGGCCAACATGCCAACATGACATTAAATTCTCCAACTGACTCGCGTTTTTCCCGGTAAACCACTAGGAGTTCTCAAAAACACATGAGACAACTACCTTAATGGCGACTTACTATGCTGTAAGTACTTCAAGGCCCGGGCTTTATAGTTCGGATCACTATTAGGTACAATTAATGGAAATTAATTGTTTTTACACACTAGACGTGTGTAGGATGCACTATGAAAGAGTAGAGTCAGACTGAAAAATTCATTTTGGCCATAGTAGCTCAATGGTTTAGGGCGGCTGGATGGACACCAGAAGATCCGTGATTCAAATCCCGGCTATGGCATTGAATTTTTCAGTCTGGCTCTACTCTTTCATAGTGCGTCCTACACACAGCTAGTGTGAAAGAACAATTAATTTCCAATAATAAGAATATTCAACCACTGCCAATGTAGTAATGCAACCATCATCATTATACCTTACTCATCAGGAAAGAATCCTTACTTTAGAGTTGTTTCCAAGGAAATACAAATGGATGAAGAAAAAATATGCAGTATACCAATTTAATAAGTTGCGTAAGCCTCAGTTTAAATCTTGCATATCCTGTATACCTGTATATTTTAACCTTAAAATGAGTAAGACACAATCACAACTATAAAGATGCATCACTTCTTTTTATAGCTTCCAGTGTGGGCCACGTGCTGTTGGCATTCAAATCTTGCCAATGTTTTACCATAAACTATGCTAGGCCTCTTCACTAGATGACTGCAAATTTTCTTCAAATGGTCACTGCTTTTATACTCTGGTTTGCCTCTCTGTCCTTGCCTGCCCACCTGTAATCCTATTGGTTTCTTCTCCTCCAATGGGAGGTTGTCATGCTAATAAGGTCTTCCTTATTGTGCTGAGTGGTTTGCTCATGTCACAGTTCAGATTGCTCCTTCAATAATTTAGAAAATTTAGCTATTTGTGACATTTTCACTCAAAGAATGGTGAGAGAAAGTATAGAAATATTTAAGGAAAGGAGCAATAATTACTTCGAGCAATGCTTTGGTAATGTAGAGCTTTTAGGTATTTGTGACAATGCAATGTGTAATGCTTAACGCCTGCTTTTACTACATGCGGCACCACAGGCAGTGAAACTGATACATGAGATGAAGATGGAGCACCGGTGGAATAAGATGGAGTGGGCAAAATGACATCCTGCAGAAAATACACCGCACGCTGTGTCGTCCACCACAAATCTCACTTTGCAGACTCCTAGGATTGAACCCAGGCCTCCTTGGTGAGAGTCAAGTGGTCTAGCCACTCAGTCACGGCATGGTCATTTGTAAGTAATCTTTATTTCCATTTTAATTACACATTATTATACATTTGCATACTTAATACTACACTGAGTTGCTGGTTACCCTTGGGCCCAATAGACTCAAACTGGCCATTTGTAACAATTTCTCTCAAAGAATGGTGAGAGAAAGTATAAAAATATTTAAGGAAAGGAGTAATACAAAGGGCATCCTGAAAGTAAGTTCTGTTTCAATTGATCTCCGCTGCAGCGCCGCAATCGCAGTTCCGCACATGCACGGTAGACACTCTGTATCAAGGAGAAGAAACATGCGCCATTGTGAGATCGCTGGCAGCCACACATGCTTTGTTGTGCTTGTTTACAATGTCGGTGTTCATTGAAAATCCTGCCGCTTGTGAAATCAGATCTGTGATTCGTTTTCTGAATGCCAGGAAAGTGAAACCAATTGAAATTTATTGGAAAATTTGATAGTCACAGGAGACGAAACTTGGGTTTCTTACAACACCCCTGAAAGTAAGCGTCAATCAATGGAATGGAGGCACACCCCATCCCCAGCAAAGGTTAAGCCAAAACAAATCTTGACACCTCGAAAAATGATGTGCACAGTGTTCTGGGACAGGAAAGGCATCTTACTTATTGATTTCTTACCGCGTGGTCAATGAAAGCAGATGTTTATTGCGAGACACTTAGGAAATTGCACCGCGCAATGCAGAATAAGCGCCGAGGAATGCTGTCAAAAGGTGTTGTGTTTCTTCATGACAACGCACTACCACACACTGCAAATGCTACGAAAAACATCCTATAGAGATTTGGCTGGGACGTGTTTGACCACCCCCGTACAGCCCTGACCTCGCTCCTAGCGACTTTCATCTGTTTTTGAATCTCAAATCTTTCCTTGGCGGTCAATACTTCAACAATGACAAAGAGCTGAAAGAGAATGTTTCCAACTGGTTGAAGACACAGGCGGCAAACTTCTATGAAGGTGTACAAAAACTTGTGCCTCGCTATGACAAATGCCAACAAAACTTTGGCAGTTATGTGGAAAAGTAGTTTAAGAGCCGTAAAATGTTGTGCAAAAAATAATTTTTCTAAATCTGTACACAATTTAATTTTATTGCCAAACAGAACTTACTTTCTGGACATACCTCGTAATTACTTTGAGCAATACTTTGATAATTTAGAGCTTTTAGCTATTTGTGACAATTTCCTTCACATAATAGTGAAAGAAAGCATAGAAATATTTGAGGAAAGGAGCAATCTAAAACCGTGACAGGCAAATCACTCAGCACAATATGGAAGACCCTGTTAGCACAATGGCTTTCCATTGGAGGAGAAGGAACCAATTGGATTGCAGGTGGACAGGGTCAGAGAGGCAAACCAGAGTATAAAAAGCAGTGACCATTTGGAGAAACATACAGCACCAAAGCATCATGACATTTACAATTATGATGTCTGAGGAAAACCTGAAAAAATCCTGTCATGAAGCTGCCATCCTAACAGAATTTGAACCCCTTTGCTAATTGGGTTAACTTTCTACCATATGTTTACTTTGCAGCGGGACCAAAAATTAGTACGTTTTCACTGCATTGAGCTCAATATTTTTCCATTGCATGCTAGTGTGCATTATCTGGTATAGACCATATTTAACACATTTGCCAAATTCTGCATACAGTTTGAGCACTTAAAACTATAATTGGTACATATGAGTATTAATTATTATTATTATTATTATCATTATCATTATCATTATCATTATCATTATCATTATCATTATCATTATCATTATCATTATCATTATCATTATCATTATCATTATCATTATCATTATCATTATCATTATCATTATTATTATTATTATTATTATTATTATTATTATTATTATTATTAATTATTAATTAATTATTAATTAATTATTAATAATTATTATTAATTAATTATTAATTATTAATTAATTTATTATTATTATTATTATTATTATTATTATTATTATTATTATTATTATTATTATTATTATTATTATTATTATTGCTGTTCTTTTGTTATTAGTCCACTGAAATGCCTACCAAAAAATGCACACTTTAACAAAGAATATTATTTTAGATAATTAATGAAAATTAAGAATTTCCTCATACTAGCCGTATATAGACTAAGGTTTTTGTTGACTCAATCTATCAAAAACCTTAGCCTATATATGGCTAGTATGAGGAAATTATAAATTTTCATCAATTAATTAAAACAATAAGAGTTAAATGATGAAGCCTGGGACTCAAGTACTTACGATAGTAAGTTGCCACAAATGGTGTATCTCAAATGCAAGAGCCCCTAAAGGTTTACCGGGGAAATATACGAGTCAAATAGAGAACTTAATGTCAGGACGGCACGTTGGCCATGGTACCTCAATGGGCTAGAGCGACTGGATGGAAACCAGAAGATCCATGGTTCAAATCCCGGCCATGGCATTGAATTTTTTTATTGTTGACTCAACCTATCAAACAATTTTATGTATGATGCATAGATAAATACTGAACTATGTAGACAGATGTATACACAATTCATAATTTGTACAATTTCTAAATAAAGTAGAACCTCGTTTAACCAGATCAACTGGGACTAGGACCTATCCTAGTTAACAAAAACCTGGTTTATCCAGGATATGACGGAAAAACTATAAAAAACTTGCACAGCACCAAAATATTTTTAATGGACTTTAGAAATTACTATTGCCACACTTTCACCTAAACACATACACACAGTATGTACTGTAATAGCCTATACATATATGCACTGTACACAATGTAGCTACAAACTAAACGGTAGTAAAAAAAAAGCAGTGAACTTCTGACTTTGGCATATCGTTTACAAACAGCGCCATCTTGCATCCACTTTAACATTAGAATTTTATTTGGTAATGTTTCAGCTTGATTCTCAAAATTAAGCATCAATTTCCCTATGTCTGTTATTACTTGTGCGTGGCCCATCAAGACTGTCTGAATCTGAATACTCTTCATTTTCAGTAACAATGCATGAAGCAATAATGCCTTCCTCTGTAATCGGTGTATAACCTCCATCATTGTAGATTTGCAACCAATTGTCAATGTCTTCATCAACATCAGAACAGCATATCGAGATTTAACTGTATTGGAACACCACAGTGAAGCGAAAAATTATTAATTTTTAGATGAGTCGTATTTATTACACATCTGCTTCACTTTCGTACCTATTTTGAGGACATGTTTCGCAAATCGTTTGCATCTACGACTCTTGGCACCAAAAAACAATTACAACATTAAAAACCTACTTCACAGTAATAATACTGATAAGATAAAACCAGAGGAAAAGTCAGGCATTTACAAGATTAAGTGTAAAGACTGTGAAAAAATTTACATAGGGAGGACAAAAAGAAACATAGGCACTAGAAAGAAAGAACACTTCAGGCACTTAAGATACAAAAATATTGATAAGTCCGAAATAACAGCTCATTTCTGGTCTGAAAATCATGAAATTGAAGATAGCACAGAATTACTAAAATACGTACAAAAACATAGTGAACTCGTCATATGGGAGAGGATATACATAGAAAAACATAAAAACCAACTAATGAACTTTGAAATCCCGCCAGAAGAGAATCCCACATTTAAGTTCATCACTAAATCAACAGATGGCAGCAGCAACCCCGGAATTACCCACACCGCTGGATCAAGCTTTAGTCGCATAAGAACCGTAGATGCAAACGATGATTTGCGAAACATGTCCTCAAAATAGGTACGAAAGTGAAGCAGATGTTTAATAAATAAGACTCATCTAAAAATTAATAATCAGAACAGCAATCTATATCCGAGTTCCAATCTCGGTTAGGGCGAATTACCTGGATAAGGTTTTTTCCAGGTTTTTCCCTTATCCTGTTAGACGAATGTCGGGTAACTCTAAGCTCCATGGACCTCGGACTCATTTGAGCATCATTTCACCCATTTCATCCATCGTCCGACATGACTTAACGTTGAAGCACCTAAATTACAAAAATGGAATCTATATTTTTAAACATTTCTATAAAATCTTCCACGCTTATTTTTTCTTCAACAACCTTTTTTTCTTTTACCTGGCAGGTCACACATATCAAGCCACAATTTTTTTTTCCCTCACTTTAACAAAGTTTCTCTTCTAACCTGATCCCAAGCAGGTGGGGTGAGTGCAATGAATTTGCCCGCTGGCAAGAGAATTCAAGCAATGTACCTACTGAGAATAGCAATTTATCATCTGTAAAACAAGTCTTCATTTATTACCCTAAACATACTTTTTTTTCCCTAAAACTGGTTTGGGTTAATGAGGTTTTACTGTACTTGCTTACAAATAAATTTATAACACCATTTGTACTCAGCTATTTGCAAATACCATTAAAATTGTAACTGTTTGAGGAATTAAAATTGATGTAGTGTGAAAAACTGATCAAATAGTGTTATGAATTAATTTGGATGTCACTTAAATTAACTTTAAAGAGAATCGATTAAAGACACTAGACAACACTTACTTTTAAATTTTTCCGGAACATGTTTCTGAGGCTTTGCCTCTATCATCGGCCGGCTCTCGACTGGTTCTCGTTGGTGTAGCTGACGATATTTTGTCACAGGTCTCCTCTGGTGGCGGTTCAAGGAACTTGCTGAACAAATCTTTCTGGGGGATGTCGAAATTGAATACTTTGTTCCTATTTTTTGAAATGAAGATTTGTTCCCATGTGGATAGTTCTTGTTTTCCTGATGTATGTTTTAGTAGTTTTGGTTCTGGATTTATGTTGTGGTTTTTTTCCCAAAAATGTGTGGCAACTGCTAATTTTTCTAATTGTTTATATTTTATGTTTCTAAAGTGTTCCTTTGCTCTTGTTTCTAAATTTCTTTTGGTTTTTCCAATATAAATTTGACTACAGTCACAGCATTCAATTTGATATATACCAGATTTTTTGTTAGATGGAATGGCATCTTTGATGTTTGAGCAAATTAGGTTTTTTAAGGAGAAATGGTTGACTGGTGCTAGTTGAATATTTTGTTTTTTGAAGACTTTTTTGAATTTATCATAGGCCCATGGATGGTAAGTGAATTTTTTGAAAATCATATTAGTTTCTGTAGCTGAGAGAGTTGTGGTTTCCTTTAGTAGCTTCTTCTTTTTTGCTAAGCTCACTTTTTTGTGCACTAATGATTTGGGAAAGTTATTTTTTTGTGCTACTTCAATTATTTTGTTGTATTCTGTTTTGTATTCTTCTGCTGTGAGAGGGATGTTGACCAGTCTGTGTGCTAAACTATTAAAGATTGCCTGTTTGTGGGATCTTGTTGCACACAGACTGGTAAACATCCCTCTCACAGCAGAAGAATACAAACAGAATACAACAAAATAATTGAAATAGCACAAAAAAATAACTTTCCCAAATCATTAGTGGACAAAAAAGTGAGCTTAGCAAAAAAGAAGAAGCTACTAAAGGAAACCACAACTCTCTCAGCTACAGAAACTAATATGATTTTCAAAAAATTCACTTACCATCCATGGGCCAATGATAAATTCAAAAAAGTCTTCAAAAAACAAAATATTCAACTAGCACCAGTCAACCATTTCTCCTTAAAAAACCTAATTTGCTCAAACATCAAAGATGCCATTCCATCTAACAAAAAATCTGGTATATATCAAATTGAATGCTGTGACTGTAGTCAAATTTATATTGGAAAAACCAAAAGAAATTTAGAAACAAGAGCAAAGGAACACTTTAGAAACATAAAATACAAACAATTAGAAAAATCAGCAGTTGCCACACATTTTTGGGAAAAAAACCACAACATAAATCCAGAACCAAAACTACTAAAACATACATCAGGAAAACAAGAACTATCCACATGGGAACAAATCTTCATTTCAAAAAATAGGAACAAAGTATTCAATTTCGACATCCCCCAGAAAGATTTGTTCAGCAAGTTCCTTGAACCGCCACCAGAGGAGACCGGTGACAAAATATCGTCAGCTACACCAACGAGAACCAGTCGAGAGCCGGCCGATGATAGAGGCAAAGCCTCAGAAACATGTTCCGGAAAAATTTAAAAGTAAGTGTTGTCTAGTGTCTTTAATCGACTCTCTTTAAAGTTAATTTATCATAACAACACTGTTTTCAACACTTCCAAGAAAGGAATTGGATGTCACTGTTACTAAATTCCTCCAAATAACACGTAACTTACAAATTGTCAGTCACCATTGAAGTATCTTTCACTCTATCAAAAGAATTATTTCAAATAAATATATCAAACAACTTAAGGAAGAATACACCATAAAAACATCTGGAAAGGAATGGGAAAATCTACAAACTTATAACATTGCTTCATTACAAAGAAAATCTGCACTGGCAATATTCAGATTACTAACAGGACATGACTGCCTAAATAAACACCTACACAGATTCACCTAAATGCCCTTTCTGCAATCTAAATGAGGATATGGATAAAAATCACCTCATCCACTGTCCAGCTTTTATAGAAGAGATCAACCTTCCCGCTAAATATTGGAGTGCAAGAGAGCGAATGATTTTATTATCAAGTGCTCAACATTAGATACCAACCAACCAACCAACCATTGAAGTATGTGATCTCAAAATGTGATTTCCTAATGGTCTACAGGGAAAGTTAGGTAATTTAATGTCTTAACGACACATTGCCATGGTAGGTCAGAGATAGAGCAATTGCACATAGAATGGTAGATCTGAAGTTCAAATCCTGACTCTGGCATTGAATTTTTCAGTTCCGATTCTCTTTCAAACAATTTTTTCCCAATGTTTACTATATTTATTTTTATTTTTTAAATTAAAAACTGAACAAAATTGCAGCAACTGCTCCTGAATGAAACTCTGCCAGCAAAGATTCATACCTAATGCAGTGGATGTTTTATTTCATTTCTTTCTAACCTTTACCATGGGCTCAAATGATTGCATGCACCAGGATTTGAATATATGAACCTCTGTATAGAGTAGCAGAAACAGTAACAGAAATAAGTTTTACAGTAGACAACTGCTTAGGTAATTTAACATCAAGCACTGCCTTTAAAAAAAAATAAATAAATAAAAAACTTAGCCAAATTCAAATAGTGTTAAAACAGCAAGAGCAAACATAAATACAGTAAATAAAAGAATTTCTATATTTTGTCAAAGGACTTGCATGCACAATGCTCAGCTGCACATACATAGTTTGCAAAAGAATACAAAGAGGGTGGAGACCAAATGAATAGATTGTGAAAGAGATTTCAATTTAGGCATTGCAACAGAAGTGATAGCTTGTGAAACCTTTCTTGCATTAGTCATCCAATGTAAGTGATAAGAAACCCCTTTTACAGATAGTGGTGTGCAAATTAGAGAAAAAACGGTACAAATTATAAAATAACTTGAGAGTAATGAGTTACATATGGAATTTAAACAGTAGTATACAACATAACAATTACCTGAACATCCTTGAGGTCCACCTTTAAAGTCACATTGTTTTCACTTTGTGCCCAATAAACAAACGGACTCAGTTCCGCCACCATGATTTTCTGCTGAAGAAAGATTACACATAAGTTTCAAAATATGAAAGTGGTCTCTTTATGCTAACTTACATTAAAATAGGCCCTAGGATACACACATTATACCTACAAACCTAAAACTTTATTAAGCCATTGTATTTGATTTAGAAATTACCAAATTAGGATAACACATGTGTAAAAAATTAATTTGATATGCTGAAACTAAAAAAATATACAAATAACTTGATGTGCTATGTAAATCATTTTTGATTTATGCTTATATTTGTAATTAATTATTTTTTGAACTTAGAAAACTGTTTTAATTATATCAGTAATATTAGTAATTTTAATTATATCTGCCAGATATTCTTCTTCAATTTTAAATGAAATGAAATGTGTAGTGTTTAACGCCCGCTTTTACTACATATGGCACCGCAGGCGGTGACTGATGATACATGAGATGAAGATGGAGCACCGGTGGAATGAGATGGCGGGGGAAACCAGAGGTCCTTGAGAAAACCTGCCCCAGCGCCGTGTTGTCCACCACAAATCTCACTTTGTAGTCGCCTGGGATCGAACCCGGGCCACCTTCGTGAGAGCCAAGCGGTCTAACCACTGAGCCATGGCACGGCCACTCTTCAATTTTAAGAATATGTGCTTTGTAAAATATATCATTCAAAGTAAATGCTTATAAAGTTTAATAAGTGCACAATTTTTAATACACAACTTTTTAATATCCTTAGCTCTCCTGAAAATTTCAAGTATTAAAGTATACCTATTTTTAAAGAGTGAAAATGACAAAATAAAAATATGCTGAACTTGAAGTTTATTGCTGCATTTTAACTAAAAAAACATGTAATTACTAAAATGGGCATTCAGACTTCAAAACTGATTCGAATATGACATTTGCTTGAAAACACACGTTATAATCCTTTTGAAAATAAGTATATTAGTACATACATTTTCATGGGTATGCCAAATTTTCTCACTGCATTGTATTAATTATTTTGTACTTAGTGTACTTGTTCTAATGATCCTGTACTTAGACTGTTATTTTCTGTATTATTATAAAACTATCCTATATCCCATAAAGTAGTATTTAACATGAATTGTTTGTTCTCTGGAACCTAAGGAAAAATATGTTTTCTGGTGGATCTGATAATTTTAAAAAACTAGAATTCTTTGATTCTCTGATGCAGTTTGCTTATTCCTGATCTACACTTTAATTTGCATAGTTGCGAGTCAGCACTTAAATACGTGTTTTTCATTGAATTATAGATATGCCTTAATAAACGCAAGTACTCCTGTTGCCTACAGAGGTACCATTTTTGTTAACCTAACGGTAAAATAAGGCCAGAGAAAACTGAGGCAAGTATTTTGCTTCAATTAATTTGTGAGAATGCATGAAATTATGATACCGGTACCTTTTCTTCACTTTTTCATCCAACCTTGATCGGGATCACCTTTGTCACCATTACTTACGTCAATTATACCAACATTACGGATAACAATGAAATGTTTAATACAAAACAACGGAATGAAATGTTTATTGAGCTGGAACTATTAGTTTCAGATAAACGAGATAAATAATAAAATGCTCATTTTTATAGATACATTGAATGACTATGTGTATTTTACTCTTAATAGAAAAACATTTTAAACTAAATACCAAATTTGTAATTTATAAGCAAAGTATTTTTATCAGTGGCATTCCTGTGTTGTTGCTCATGGACCATCTGGCGATAGAAATCTGAATTCCATTCGTCTGCTTAATAAAGAAACAGTTGAAAGGCGAACCCACAGGTCGAACCAGTGGTACTGAAAATGGAGACCTTTCGACAGGACATGCCCCCTGAAGGGGGCTACAGGCCAATAGCATTTAAAAGAGTACCACAAAAAACTTATTTTGGAGGTATAATTCTTTTCATTAATATTTCTGTTTTCACTAAAACACCAGAAATTTATTTACCGTTGTGCATTAATGAATGAACTTCTATTGCAGGTATATCCATAATTTTAGGATATTTTGCAATGACATCAGTCGCTGGGTATTTATATTACTTAAACCTGCAGAAGCTAAGAAGAGAGAAGGTTGAAATGAGAAGTGCTAAGCTAGCCCTAACACCAATTATTATAGCAGAGAGAGACAGAGAGTATGTATACTTTTTCATGCATTGCACACATATTTAATGTACTTTGTTTCATATTAGATTGCATTTATTAATTTCCCATTGTAACTATTTGATATCTGAGTATGTGCAACATAACTTCCATAGCTTTATGGTTTCAATGAAGAATGAACACAAATGTATTCTCAACAGCATACTTGAACCATACCACATTCTTTACTAAAGTTCAATTTCACCGTACAGTTTTACAGATAAAACAGGGATTAAGTAATTTTTAATACCTTTGAGTTTGTGTAATAGATGTAAAACACCTGGGAATCTGTGACTTACTCGTCCTTCCTAATTAGGAGGATTTCTTTTGGAGCAAAAGTTTTGTTTCACCATAGCAGAAACATGTGTATTTGGGATGCTGCGCATTTGGAAGTGAAGTGTGCTAATCTAAGGAGTGGAGTGAAATCTACTAATTTGGCATGGTTTGAGGTTTTCTTCTTACCTTTCCTGAAATAACAGAAAGGCAGCATTTGTATCAAATGTGCAAGAATGTGCTGCCAGTAATTTTGAGCAAAGGAAGCAAGATACTTTTTACGTGCTGAAGTTGTCGAAGAATGAAGAGTAATGCAAAAAGGGGAGCATTCTTGGCAGCACATGTCTCTCTGGTAAAAGTAATGTATAATGTGATGCTTACATATCAGTTTAAACAGCATGGGTTAAAATGATTCGTAACAAACTGATTGAAGATTGCATAAATAGGGCTTCAAAAACCGCAGGTGAATTTCCAGCATCACATTTAGTATTAAAAATAGAGGAGTTGAAATTTGGCCAGATTAAATATAACTGTGGGTACTTGTCCTAATGCAAGAGTGAATTTTACCAGGAACACCAACAATATCAGTCTGCTGGAAGTCTTATGATATTCTCCAAGATAAAAGCTTTCAGCACCTCCATAAAGTTCTGGGCAAGTGGGAAGGTCCACACTGAAAGTAAAAACAGACTGAAAAGGTGGAAAATCTGCATATACACAAATACAATAGAGAGAAAATGGAACCACTGTAAATATTCAATCCCTGTATTCAGAAGAAAATGGGGCACCTTGCAGGGTACCCTTTAAAGTACATGTGTAAGGAAACTTATTCAAGAGGTAATAAACTACATCATTTTCTGTTGGAGAAGTCACAAAAGACTTTCCACTCCTAGTGTGAACATGCATTTCAATGGGCATAATAGAAACAACATGAAAATATTTGTTACTCTCTTGTAGACTTTTGAACCAGCAGGATGGCAGTATCTGAAAGTGTCACATTGAGATGTGTGACATCATGTACAGTTCCAGCCATGAAAGTCTATGCTTATTCAGGATAGTGGAATTTGATATAATTTTGAGTTGAACTAATACTCAATGCTCCATTTATTGTTAGCATTTACCTAGAACGTGTTTTGTTAGGATCTTCCTAACATCATCAGCTGTTGTTGACTAATGGACGTTGGTTTGGTGAACTCATTGGAGGCGATAGGTGCATCTCTGTTGGTATCTTGATGAACTTGAAGTTTGGGTTTTCTTCAAAGGTAAATTAAACAATTTTGTTTCATATTTCTTTATGAAGATTTTTTCCCATGTGGTAAATGCAGCTGGACCTTGGACAGTTTTTAATAAGTGGATTTCTCGTTCTATATCAAAATTCTTCTTCCAAAATTGGTACGCTACTGCTGATTTATCTATTTCTTTGTTCCTGATGTTCCTAAAATGCTCTTTAAGCCTAATGTTAAAGTTCCTTTTAGTTTTTCCAATGTAAAAGTTGTTACAGCCTTTGCAGTTTATCCGGTACACACCTGATTTTTTGTCTGTGGATATCTCCTTTGTATTATGTGATTTCAAAAGGTGTTGTACACTGAATTTGTTCTGTGCGGCCAAAGTAATATTGTGCTCTTTGAAGACTTTTTGGAAAAGGTGTGTAGCTCTGGGATAATATGTAAATTTTCTGTATGAAGTTTTATTGCTGATTGGGGAAAGAATAGTTACTTGTTTGCATCTTGTTGTCTTTTGAATTTATCAATTTTCTTTTTGACCAATTCAGCACTGAATCCATTGTATTATGCAATGTGAATGATATTATTGTACTCTTTGATATATTCCATCTTGTTTAAAGTGGAAGTTATCTCCTTTAGTAAAGAATGTCCTAATATTATTTTATTAAGCTCGATAGGTTTGTTATTCCACACCATTTATAATATTTCTGCTTAATGATAATGCATTTATGAAGTTGAGCAGCCAAAGTTTTGCATAATAATCTTTTTTATTAACAGGAAAGATTTTAAATTCTAGGGTGCACTTTGCGATAACAGTTTAGAATTCTGTTGGAATTCTTTCTGCAGCATTGCTAATACATGAGAGAAAAATGCACAAACAGTTTAATATCTGACAAAGTAAATATTTGCAACAGGTTTAACACTCATTCTTGCTACAGGGTACCATAAGTAGTGGATGCTGATTATGTGCTAAATTAACTGTGAGAGGAAATCAGAAAAGGGAACATTCCATGCCACATGTCCCTATCTTGCCTCTTATGCCTAGAAAACCTGGAGAAAACCTCAGCCAGATAGGATGTTTCTAAACAACAGACTTCCAGTTTATTAGTCTGTTGCTTCAGCCTTATAAATGCACATGCTTACGCTTTCACGGCCGGCGTTAATCCAATAGAATGTATTTCCCGGGCTTGTGGGTCGTGATCCAGAGGATGAAAATTCTCCTGACGTTTTGCTCATATCTGTGACAAGCATCTTCAGAGGATTCTAGCTAGGTACTTGCTGGAATCCATTTAAGATGCTTGTTGGAGATATGAGCCAAACGTCAGGAGAATTTTCATCCTCTGGACCATGGCCCACAAGCCCAGGAAATACATTCTATTGGCTTATAAATGCATATGATAGTCTTAAAACAATGTGAGATGATATATTAAGTACTAAAACAAATACATCTTGGGCTACCCCTGAGCTGGGCCCTTAGCCATTCGCTAACAGTGCAGCGCTTCTGCGATTATATACTTTAAACATGTTTGCCCCTTTTAATAGAAATCGCTTTCCATTTACTTTTCTATCCTGCACTAGTTTTCCTTTCCTATTTACCAAATTTTTGTCTGTCCCTGTAAATGATCACCACTTGTTTCAACTTCATATTACTATTGTTTCGCTGCATCAATATTTCTCACTTGTACATCACCCCATTTCTTGCGTCCCATTTCCCTATTACAAATATTTAACTTCACTGTAAATATAAAAAAAGAATCAGTTTAGTGGGCCATAGTGAAATCACTCGAGTCCTGTGGTTTCTAGATTTAATTTAATGTAAGATTAAAGACTAATTTACATTCTCTTAATCATTATACCTACACCTAAACACAACTTTAAATTTGTGATATATCATTGCACTCATGGTGGAAGGAATGACAAATTGTCATGCCATTACTTTGCTTTGAGTAATATAATCAACATTATAATGATACTTAAGGGAAGCATGCTACAGAACATGGAAGAACATGCTACAGAATTTAAATAATCTTGTGCACATGTAAATTTGATTTTAAGCTGAATTGCCTAACATAAGATTGTCTTTTTTCTTTTTCCTAATGTCCAGGACTTAATTATGTACTGTTGGTCACTTTCTAAATTTATTTAAAAAATATGTGACTAGTTAGGAAATATATAGAAAATGCTTACAAAATTCATCTAAACAGTTGCTAAAAAAACATGTGTTATTAGTTTTTCATTGTAGCCCAGTGATAATGGAAAAGAAGCATATAGTGAAGAAAATATTTTGCATGCTAATAGAAAGGAAATTGTTATATTGGTCGCCAATCTAGAACATGATTGACGTTTACTAACCATTTAGAGCAATGCTAATTAAATGGAAGGAGATGGGTGCATTATAATGGTTGTCATAGCAATGATTAGAAGGACCAATTCAAGTTGAAATGTTTTCTTGACAATGTTAGATCCTAAACCCTGCATAATAGCGCTGCAATAAACACCTTCAAACACACAATCCTAATGCGCTCTCCACGTGGCAGCAATAAGTGACAACATCGCCTCTGTCTCTTTCTCTCCATACGAAACATATCACTTCAGATATTAGTGACCAGCATAATGAAGACAAGACCAGTCATAATCACAGCTGTCACAGGCAACAACACACAAAATTTGTAGATAAGCAAATTATCAAGCGTAATTTTATTCAATAAGCTGAGTTAGTGAAGTGAAGTGAATCAATTGAAATGCATATTTGGCTAACGTCATCTCATGTATCATCAGTGTCACCGTCTGTGGTGCCGCATGCAATAAAAAGCAGGCGACACACACAGTCACTTATCCCGTCAGGAGGAAGAAAGTTTGGCTCGGTTGCGTATTGGGCACTGTTACTTCTCACACAGTCACCTGTTGAAGAAGGTCCCTTCTCCTATTTGCATGTTGTGTGGTCAGGCTCTCTTGGTCTGTCATGTGCTGCTAGAGTGTATTCACCTAGCAGACCTGCGGGAGTCTCTGCAGCTGCCGGTCAGCTTGACGGAGATCCTGGCACACAGTAACTCTGCGGTGGAAAAGGTTCTACATTACATCGCTAAAGTTGAATTTAAGATTTAGTCATTTTTTGTTTTTATAGTCTTTTATTTTTATATATATATTTTTTTTTATTTCATAGTTTATCATTGGCTTCTGCCAATATTTGTTATAGATATATATTTTTGTTTTATATTTACATTTGTATTGTGTTTTCTCAATTGTTGTGTTAAGTTCCTTTTTAAGTGTTTTTTTCCTTTTAAATGTTTATTTTAATAGATATATTTTTACGTAGTCTTTAGGTTAATACATGTCTTCTGCTACAATTGTTTTTAACGGGCGCTGATGACCTTGAAGTTGAGCACCCTTAAACACAAATTCATCATCACCACACACACACACACACACACACACACACACACACACACACACACACACACACACACACACACACACACACACACACACACATGCATGCAAAAAACACTGCCAGCTTGAAACTGGAAATCAGTTTGAGGGTAGCAGTATTAAAATGAGATAACCTGTGGTTTCAAAATTTAGTCTACGGTTAAGCTTACTGCATTTAGATTAATGTGTATATAGATGGGGATTTAAATAATGGCTTCTCATGGATTACATTTATACAATAGGGTTGACAGTTTATTCTATGCATGCTCAGTAGTAATAAGATTTTATGATTTTGCTATAAAAGAAACTGTGGGAGGCTTACAGGCTGCTAGTGCTCACATCTTCCCCTAAAGCCCCTTTTATATTATTTACATAAATTTCCTCTGTTTTTACATTTTGTTTTGGATGACTGGTACAGCATCTTTACCACAATTTATAAACCATTGCATACCGCACATGCTTCTGTCATTACTTTGTCACTGAGCTAATCACTCATTACTGCGACTTCTTGTAGCAAACAACAGGTACTAGAATGCAACTGATTACAAAAAGAACTAACTTTATATCACTATATTTTATAGCTGGAGCAACAGGAGGATGAGACAGTGATATCTTTCAACAAAGCTTTTACAGTTTGAAGTGTTGAACAGCATAAAGCATTACAGCTAATTATATCTTACAGCTTAGTATAATCTTCCCACCATTAAATTTTTAGGTGCAAACAAGAAAGTCAACTTTGTTCATCTGTATAGTGTTGCAGAGTAGCTACAAAATAAGAATGAACATGGGTTGAGCCAATATGGTTATCCCACCGTCTTGGTGTTGCCAGTTCCACAGCAATCGAGCAACAAAGAAGATATATCTGTCTTTGTCTCAACCTACCAAGTATCATACAAATTCTGAGATGTACAGTGATACAATGCTGACAAAGAAGTTCACTTAATATTTCAGCATGTGTGTGAGAAAATACACAATGACTATTGTACATTCTCAACCTTAAAACGTTGAACTGGAGAACAGTTCACTTACATAGCTATCGTTCATATACACACAAAACAAAATGATTCAAATTAGATGTGTTCTACGAAATAAGATGTGTGCTACAGAAAAACAAAATAGTGACATTTCAACCATTTGTACATATAGTTTATATTTTAATGATCTGTTAATGAAAGGAGTGAGTAATCAAATGGTAACTATACTAAAAGAATTGTATAATGAAAATACATTTTGCATAAAATATGAAGAAGGGGTACTAACTAAAAAATACAACTGGAGGGAAAAGGACTAAGGCAAGGGTGCAAGCTAACTCCAATTTTATTCAATTTATTTATTGATGATGTATTACAAAATATAAGTAAGAATAATAGTCTCATACCAGTAATAAACAACTTACAAATCCCAGGTTTACTTTTTGCAGACGATTTGGTAATAATGTCCATTACTGTTAATGGGTTAAAAATATCTTTGCAAGAGGTGGAGAAATACTGTTCAGAGTGGGGCTTAAAGGTAAACAGCGAAAAAACTCAAATTGTAGTATTTAAAAAAGGAACTAAATTGAGTAAATATGAAAAGTGGAAGAAGGGAGAAGCTGAATACAAAGTAGTGCGTGACTGTACTTACTTAGGATTAAAATTAGATGCAGGAGGCAAATGGGAAAAACAAAAGAAATCAGCACTGGCAAAAGGGAAAGCAGCAATGATGGCTGTGAGAGGGTGTCTATATAAAATGCCGGAGATGGAGATGAAATGGTTGGAAAGAGTATATAGTTCTGTAGTCGAGGCCAGAATGCTATATGGCATTGAAATATGGGGACTTGAGAATGGGTGGGAAGTTGTGGATCAGATACACAGGATGTTCTGTAAGGAAGTTTTGGGGCTGCCAATGGCAACAGCAAACAAGTTGCTCAAATTGAAATGGGGAGAGTAACAAGGAAAGGGTTAATAATGGAAAGAGCCTTGAAATACTGGCATAGGATCTTGAATTTAGATGAAGGCAGCTTATTGCAACAATGTTTAAAATATCAAGAAGCAAGTCTGCAAAGCTCGGGCTGGGCAAGCACTCTATGAAACAATTTAGAAAATAATGGCTTAGGGGATATTTGGAGAAAAAGAGAGAGAAATTATAAAGGTTTCTGGAAGGGTGTTAGAAAAAGATTTGAAGATATAGAAATTCAAAAACTGTTCAGCCAGTTAGGTGAAAAGAGGTCATTGGTATATTATGTTGAGTTAAAAAGTGGCTGGGGAAGGGAGCAGTATATAGATAAAACCATTAATGAAGAAAGGAAGGGGATAGCATGGCTGAGAGCAGGAGTGTGGAGGCTAAAAGGGCAGCGGAATGGGTTTGTGAAAGACAAGTGCCCATTGTGTGGGGGTAAGGAAGATGTGGAACATATCCTTTTTGAATGCAGGGAAACAGAGATTTGGCGAAAAGAATACATCTGGAGAAAAATTAAGCGAAGTCCTGATATATGTAAAATTATAGATAAAAATCTCAAGAATGTAGGTCAGTTCTTAGATAAAGTGAAAAATAAATGGAAGTGGACTGTGAAAAAAGGAAATGAACAATAGTGTGTAAGCAATAGTAGTAATGGTAGTAGTAATAGAAATGTAAGTAGTGTACTACACATTTTGTAATTCAACGGGCTGCTCACCAATTAATGGCCTGGGCCAAATACTGGTGATCAGCTCAACAATTGTAATAGCTTAGTACACAAATAAATATTACAAATTACAAATTTTAATGATGCCATATTTGTATACTGTCTGTAATGGACTTGAAACCAATTTTTGTTTCATTAAAATACTTAATAAATAGGAAGATATGAATGTGTATTTATAAAGTATTTTTACACCATGAATCTCATGTATTAATGTTATGCATTATGCGCAGATATTTTAGTCTTGCAGCAACAATATCGCTTCTTTCAAGCAGAAATTTGTGACCATCATTGGTTCTCTTATATTTGAACCCAAGAGATTTCAGAATATTATACATAGAAGATACAGAATCTGTATATTCTATTTTCGCCCTCATTAAATTGGTCAGCCTTTTGGCAGTTGGATATTCACCCTTGTCATATAAATTATAATTTGTTCTACGTGAAACACACTTTTGAAAATTGTCCAAGTTGATAGCACGATTTTTTAGCTGCCCGATGTTTCCCTGGATATCTAAATATGAAAACTCTTAATTTGGTAAACTGTTTGCCTTCTTTAACAATGTTGGTCACAGAAAGAGCACTCACGTGACAAGCTTGTAACATTAATTCTCGAATCTAAGCGAAATTTGTACTTTCCATAAAGGTCTTCAATTGACATCTGCTTGAAAAAGGAATACATATTAATAAGAATATTTGTAGCCTATTTATGTAAAATCTTATGAGTCGTTTTGCAGTTACTACTAGGTGCACCAGTACTAGGCTTGCTAAGCGGTATATTTACTAACTTTGAAAAGCGTGTGTGCGCTCTTAAAAGATCACCATTTTACTGAATGCAGGGCACAAAATGCAACTGCAGCATAGCACGTGTGTGCTTTTCTTCACTGAAAGTTAATAATTCTTTTCTTTCTCGTCAGGCGTCTTATCTTTCCATTTCTCTGAAACCAGATGTGCTACAGACCTGGGATTTGGACAGTAATCCTCAGAAAAAATAACTCTGTAACATAGAAAAAACAAAATAATTCTTTAATTGGTATCTTTAGAGCGCGCAAAGAAATTAGCCGCATGCTTCGGCAAAGCGAGCCTGTGTGCATGCTTAACTGTATAACGTTGCACATATTGCATTGGCTAGTAGCCATAGAAGAGCCCCGTCTAGCCCCCCCTTATGTTCATTCCTATTTTGTAGCAACCTTAACTCTGATTCTTATAATGTTTCAGATTTTTGAAGCAGCTGCGTCGCAACCGTGATGAGGAAGCTAAGCTGATGGCAAATGTACCCGGATGGGTAGTTGGTACATGGTATGGAGAACCAGTATACAAGACACTGCCAGCAGATACCCTGGTATCCCCCAGCATAGAGGAGTTCTATGTCCATGCCAAACCAAAAGAACTGAGCAAAAGGTTGAATATATCATTCTGGAGTTAAGAACACTTCTGAAATTGTAGAACTTAAAGTGTGTGCTCCAAATGCATTGTAGATAGCATCCAGTTTTTGAGAAATCGTATTGCTTGGACTTTGCTGAATTTTATAATAAAAATCTGTTAGGTGAGCAAAAGAAGTGAGTAGAGGTGTTAACTGAATACAGTGCTGTCATATATACAAGAACCCACTTTGTATGCAGATACTGTAAATCAGAGCTAAATATACTGACTAACCAGAAGAATTAGTATTTTTTCTTTCACCATTGAAATATCCTTATTCATGAAGTAACTCTTCTCACCATATACAAGAACATTTAGAAACATTGTTGGTCTATAAAATGAAGTAGTAAATTTTTAACCTGGGCTGGATTCCTTTAAATAGGAATGCAGTTTAAAAATGTATGATGTGCGCACTCACATATGCTTTTCTGCCCACTAGAACATTGCAGTACCTTTTAATTGAATCCCATTGGCCAGGATTTGAATCATGGATATTCTGCTTACCATTCTGTTGCTCTTACTTAACACAACATGCCAGCACAACATTAAATTCTCTAGCTGACTCAAATTATTCCAGGTAGACCATATTCTCAATTTCATTTTGAAAGCGTTTAGTATAGTAAGTACAGTAAAACCTCTCCAGCGGAATTGAATAGGACCCTTGAAAATTTCCATTGAAGACAGATTTCCATTTAATGAAGGGGTTTTTCCATTTCACCTGACATAAAACCACATAGGAAAACAAACAAACTTTCCTTGAACAATTTTCCTCCCAAGCATTTCTCACTTTTTAAACACAATGATTTATTCAGTAATGCACAGAAGAATAGCCCTGTCTCATTACCATTTGCTATTTTTCTGGTTCATAACCTTTGATTATTGAAGATAATTTAACAGTACAATCAGCAATGGTTTCAGTGTTAATGTCAGTCAATTCAACACATAACTCATTAAAAACTATCATGTCTTTTTCAGAAATTCTCCAACCATCCATTAGATGCTTTGAATTCAGTCTTGCCCAGTCTTTCTGTTACTTTTCTGGCATAGTCCTATAATATAGCCTTGATATGAGGTGATTTTTTGCCTTATCACTAACGAACCGCTCCCACACTATTTCATTAACATTCTGGTTTTAAGTTTTCTTAGTTTCCTCTATATTTTCCCATTACCACAATTTTCCTACTGCTTCAGAATGTCGTAAAGTTGAGTTTTGCCTGCATTGAACACTTTCATGATCTGCTTTGTACTACATGGCAAAGTGAGAAGACATCAGAAAAAATTTGCAACACAGAGATGTTTACCTCAGCTTATCGCATATACATGGTGAGTCCTGTGTATGTATACTCTGTTCAGATGTAATCATGTCTTCTGGACAGCAATGTGCCATACATCGGCAGGCATGAGAAAACATATCATATAGGCACACGCAGCTTCCAATCGCTCTATTTGTGTTTCGTAACTTACTGTACGTCAAGTTACTAATATTTCACTCTTCTAATCGACCAGATAAGACTTAATAAGGGGCAATCGCAGCACTGGTCACATGGAAGTCAATACACCTCAACGCTCTGTCGAGTAATACTCAATTTCTCTCTTTCTCTCGCATAAATCACTTTGACTCTCCTATTAAGATCTAGTACAATTCTTGTTTTCAAAGCCATGGTGACTGAGGAAATAAACCACCACCTTTGCTTAAGTTTAGAGATGTACTGTTGCGCTGTCGTTATGCTTAACTATGCTTTGAAGGATGACTGTGACAGATTTCTCAGTATTTGTACCTCATTAGCACATCTCTCTCCTCGATAGGTAGCAGCCATAGCAGCAATTTCAATTGAAACATCGCATACTTAGAGCAGACAATGGACATTTTCACTGGGTTCCTGAAAATTTTCTGTTAAAATGTGTACTTCGATTTCCATTGTCTGCATAAGACAGTTTCCATTGAATAAAGGGGAATTGAGCATGTTTTTCACCACTAAATTCATGGGACCAAGAAATATTTCTGTTTAAGACAGATCTCCGCTTAACCAGGGGTCCATTGAAGGCAGGTTTTGCTGCATTTAGGCTTCATAGTTAAGCATAATTAGATAATCATTGTTAATTAAATAGCATGTACGCTAAAGTTAGAAAGATAGAACCAAACAAACTTTCAATGCCATAAATAGGATATGAACTTCAAGACTTTTTACCATGTTATATTTCTAAATAACTAAGCTCCCATGACAAGATCCTGTAAAGCTACAACAGAATGGGTATCGAAAGCATCAAACCAGTATTTGTGATATTTAACACGTAATAGTTAGAAAAATAAGTCCTGCGCCGTGGCGTAGCGGGCTAAGGCAGCACGCCTTGGTCCCTGGCCACTGAAAGTGGCCCAGGTTCAATCCCACCCATGGGGTGCGGATTTTAGGTCCCGGGTATAGATCGGTTCCCACTCAGCATCGTGAGGAAAGTGAGGAGCTTATGCTAGGTAAGCGGCCCTGGTCACAAAAACCAACATTCCAGCTGGGGTATGCTGAGATGCTGACCACATCTCCTCCCCGTATCAGTTGGATGATCGCCCACCTCTGCCGTGCGTAAGTGGGCGTGAGACCGGCAGTCGGGTTGGTAGACATTGGCCCTCTTAGGGCTGTTGCGCCAGTGGTTAACTTAAGATAGAAAAATAAGCTTTTTCTTGAACAGTTTGCTGTAAATAGCTAAGAAAATAAGTTACAATAGGTAGAGTGAGTCTAATGGTTGTAACATGTTGGAATTTTACTTTTTCTTCTGTTAGCAAGCGGAAGAATTATCGTATACCATCCAAAAATTTCATATCTTGATTTCACTGTAAATACAAGTTTTGAGCTCTGTGAGTTGAGAAAATAAATATAATTAAGAAAAAAGGTTCATGTATATGTATTTTGAATAGCATAACTCAAAAATGAAAAATCTCTTAAACCAAACTTGGCATTTAAGTAAAAACTCTTCCAAGAATTCAAGAAAATTATTGCACTCCAAATCAACCATTGTGGAAAATTGTTTGTTATTATTATTTACTTTCTCAAAAATGTATATAATGATTTTGAACAAAATACCATATGTTTAAGGTATATATTTGACACAGAAAATGTATATTTTTAATTTTCTGTGCATAGCTGTGAAAAATTTCCTCAAGCTAATGAATTTTGCATAATTTTGTATAGTTATTAAACCATGAAATGGACCAAGAACTTAATGCAAAATTATGTAGATCTCATTAAAACACAAATTCTGATATTCTTAATGAGTAAGAACTGTGATACAGCTGGGAAGGTCATGCTTTCAATTTTCTGGGTCTGTCGTGGAGTCATCCTTACAGATATCTTTACAAGGGTTAAACTATCATTGGCAGATACTACAGCAATCTTTTGGAAAAGCTACGAGCAGAACTGATTAAGAAACAATGCAGTGTGCTCTCCAGAGGCATTCGTCTTCTGGCTGAAATGCTCCAGCTCATTTATCTCAAGTTGCAGTTGACAAAACAAGGGAATATGGCTTTGAGATCCTGCAGCATTCGCCTTATTGCCTGATCTCGCACCCAGTGAATTTTCTTGTTTACAGAAATGAAGAATCCATTGCATAGTCGCCTATTTGACAACACAAATATCATTAATAAAGTGGAGGAGTGGTTTAAGTCTAAAAATGCCGACTTCCACAATCAAGGTATTTGGAAGGTCAAGAAGTGCTGGGAAAATGTGTAAATCTCAATGGAGACTACATAGAGAAGAAATAACTAGTGCATATCAACAAAGCTCTCTATCACATTTTTTAAAGAGTGATAACTAAAGCTTTACGATACTCTCTCATATTTATGCTTATTTCCACAATAGTCATATTCTGGTCATATCTTGGGGACTATTACTGTGTAGTCAACAGCCAATTAGAACAAAAATAAATCAACATTGCATATGTATAAATGTCGCCAGCAGCACTGCCCACGTGTTTTTCGAAGGTTCCTTTAGCATGTAGCAAATGTTCGTACAGCACAAGGAACTCAACGTTGAATGGATTGTCACACGTCCCTCTTTGTTTGGCAACAGGTTTAAAGCTTGTTCCCTCCACTTTACCACCCCCATCTCCATCAACTTTCTGAAAGTTTCTTTTACATTCTATTGAGTCCTCAGTTAGTTTGATGTCACCATGCCTATAAAAACGTGTTCTGAAAGTATAAAATTAAGAAATTTTTGGAAATAATCATTTCTTCCACACTAGCTGTGTGTAGGCTATGGTTTGGATGAATAGAGCCAGACTGAAAAATTTAACGCCATAGCCAGAATTTGAACCACGGATCTCCTGCTCTCCGTGCGGTTGCTCTAAACCACTGAGCTACTATGGCCAACAATATGACATTAAATTCTCCAACAGACTGTGTTTCCCGGTAGACCACTAGGGGTTCTCATATGCTACAAGACACTCACCTTTTGTGGCGGCTTACTATGCTGTAAGTACTTAAGTCCCTGGCTTCAAAGTTAAACCACTATGCTTTTATTTGCAGGTAAATTGTTGGAAATAAAAACATAGTGGTTTAACTATGAAGCCTGGGACTCAAGTACTTACAGCATAGTAAGTCGCCACAAAAACGTGCATATCTCATAACATATGAGAACCTCTAGTGGTCTACCGAGAAACATGAGTCAGTTGGAGAATTTAGTGTCATGTCGGCATATTGGCCATAGTAGCTCAGTGGTTTAGAGCAACCACACGGAGAGCAGGAGATCTGTGGTTCAAATTTCAGCTATGGTACTGAATTTTTAAGACATTTTGTTCGAGAGTTTGGGGAGAAGGTTTTTAATATGTGGTGTTTAATAATTTGTATTGTAAATATTGTAAGTGAAAGTATCGGCAAAAAAGAAAAAGCAATTTAATGTACAACAATATATTGAAACTGCTAAATTCAGAAATGTTTAAAACAACTTCCTCCATCAAAAGTAGGCAGCTGCTGATGTTTGACGCAGCTTCCTCTTCAACTGCAGCTTCTGCAGATACCCATTCAGAATGTTGTGTGGAGTTTTGCAAAATAATTGTAACTTCAAATATTCCTTTAAAAAATTAAATAATGTCAGCTTTAAATCTTTTTTTAAGAAAATATTTATGCACCTATAACCTCATGTGGAATGTAGTTTCTCCAGATATAAGAACATTCTGTCTGACGCTAGAAGGGGCATCCAGCTTGACAACCTAAAAATACTCAATGTTATTTAAGGTAACTTTGCTGCTGATGAAAACTAACCCCCAGGTATGAATATTTTATTTCTCTGAATTATTCTTCTCTAATTTAGGACTTTTTAAACTTACAGATTCCATGAAGTACTGAATTAAGAGGTAGAGTTTTTTTTCTGCAGAAGCAATTAAAAATGTTATGCACGAACAACTACGAAGGCTGATCAACAAAGACTAAGACTGATTGTTTTTCACAGATGTTTATTACTGCATTTCAATGTTTACATGATCTTTTTCAAAGCAGTCCCCTCCTACTTCAATGCACTTTTTAGAGCATCTCTGCCAATCCTTGAGCATGTGCTGCAGACCATTCTTTGTCAGGTCCTTGAGAATCACCTCACTTTTCTTAAGCACTGCTTCAGAGTTCTCAAATCGAATACCCTTAAGCTTCGATTATCACCGGTGATGAGTCATGGCTGCATCATTATGATCCTGAAAGAAAACAAGCCAGTACAGTGTGGAAATCGCCAAGTTCTCCAACACCAAAAAAGGCAAAAGTTGTTCCATCTGCAGGGAAAGTGATGGTGATCACATTTTTTGACTGTAATGGAGTGATTTATCAGGCATGCAGTTCCCCCTCACAGTACTGTTACAGCAGCATACTGCACGTCAGTATTGGCTACACTGAGGAAGTACATTGCAAAGAAACGACCAGAGCTTTCTCGGACTGGCTGGCGACTTCATCATGACATTGCACGGCCTCACGTCGCAAATCAAGTCCTGCAGTTTCTGGCTCTATTCAACATTACCTGTCTACGACATCCACCTTATAGCCCCGATCTTGCACCCTCTGACTCTTTTAATTCCCATCACTAAAGGCAAAACTTAGGGGTATTCGATTTGAGAACTCTGAAGCAGTGCTCAAGAAAAGTGAGGCAATTCTCAAGGACGTGACAAAGAATGGTCTGCAGCACGTGTTCAAGGACTGGCAGAGACGCTATAAAAAGTACATTGAATTAGGAGGGGACTACTTTGAAAAAGATCATGCAAACATTGAATTGCAGTAATAAACACTTAAAATGCTAAGAAAACACTTAAAATGCTAGCTCTAGAAACAATTGAAACTTATTATCCAAAAGACTCATGGCTACACATATACACAGATGGCTCCCTATTTGACAAAGAAAGTTATGCTGGAGCAGGAATACATAGTAAAATATTCAATTTTTACATCTGTTTGGGCACACTAGCAAGCCACTATGATGGAGAATTAGAAGCAATCAACACCTCGCTGAAACAACTCTTTAGCCATGTGAACTCTTTCTCTAAAGCAGTGATTCTAAGCGATTCTAAATCAGCACTTCAAGCCCTATCCTCACTGTACCCTAACAATAGAATACTTGAAATTTACAGTACATTAGGAATACTACAAAGTGGAATTACAGGCAATGAAATAGCAGATTCCCTGGCAAAAAAAGGAACACAAATAAAACAAAGCTGCCAACAAAAGAACTCATTCCACACATCAAAACTACATATAAACAATAGAATCAACTTATTCTGGAAAGAAGAATGCAAAGAAAAAAGTACCAACCAGCCACGGAAAATTCTACAAGGAAGTAAAAATCCCCTCCCAGACTACCCAAGAAGCAGTACTGTTGCCATCTTCCGACTGATTATTGGCCATGACTGTTTGGCCGCTCATCTACACAGGGTTAATATTTTTGAATCCCCGACCTGCACACTGTATAGGGACCCGAACTCATTGATGGACGGAGATCATCTGCTCCAGTGTAGTGCCCTGACAAAAACAGATGGAGAACTGACAGCACAACTAGTCACACGTTATTGGGAGGCCAGAAGGAAAATGGAAATTCTCCAACTCCATGAGCATTAGCAACCAACCAACCAGTAATAAACAGCTGTGAAAAAGTCAGTCTCAATCTTTCTTGATTAGCCCTCATAATAATTAAAGTTTAATTGCCAATGTAATATGATCAATAAATCACTAAGTGATAATGTCATATTTTAGTCTTTTTAAGCCATATTTAAGCTATTTTTAGGTCAAATGCATGCATATTTTCCATTTTTTGGCTCATAAAAATCTGCCCCTTAGGCATGTGGTTAAGATACTTGCATAGTAAGTTAAATATAGGTCTTAAAAATCTGGAAATAGCCAGTGAAGTCTTATTTATTGTACATGATTTTTGTATAACAAACCGTGATACCGAAACTATTTAAGGACATTGAACAATCTTATAAAAATGCTAGGAAAGTGAATAAATAATTATAATAAATAATTTCCATATGCTAAAATCAATGCACATTGTAGATATGCAAGAAATAAGATTTTGTCGTGAAAAGGAGTTAGCGAATTGAGGAAAATACCATTAGTAAACCTTTGTGGCTAACCTGGAAAGTATTTATGCTCAGAAAGATGCAGTTACTAAATCATGTGGGCACAGTTCTGAATATTAGAGAAATGGTATTTTTAGGATTTAGAAAAAAAATGTTTCAGACAACAATTTAGAGGTTTAAGATTTGGCAACATTGTGTAGGAATGTTGGTAGAGATCGCTACCTAGGCATGGTTTAAGTTAATAAGAGCATGTATT
The DNA here is from genome assembly GCA_030765055.1 of Mantis religiosa. Taxonomy (NCBI): domain Eukaryota; kingdom Metazoa; phylum Arthropoda; class Insecta; order Mantodea; family Mantidae; genus Mantis; species Mantis religiosa. The sequence goes on along the minus strand of CM060953.1, from coordinate 181,378,607 downwards.
TCTAAAAATTGCATTTTTCCTTCATGTTTTACAGTCTTACAGAAGTGTTTTCTGTGATCGATATTGATTATAATCGCGCTAGGGTTATATAGTTTAGCGGTTATTGCAAGGGAACCTTTCAGCTCACCTCTGTAGCATAGATGGTAGCGTGTCTGCCCCACTCTATCTGGATAGTAGCAAGTGAATTACCTGGATAAAATTTTTTCCAGGAATGTTTGTACTGGTCTACGCTACTGAGGGGATTCGGCACAGAGATCCAGACTTGGTCTGTTGTACCTATGTTTCTCAGTGAGACATAAATAGCGAGTGAGCTAGCTGGATAAGGTTGCTTTTTTTAAGGAATGTCTGGACAGGAGCGGACTATGCTACATAGGGGATTCGGCACAGAGGTCCAAACTTGGTCTGTTATATCTATTCCCCCAAGTGAGGCGAGAGGACCTAGAATGGCTGTCGCAAGAAGCCACAACAATGCCGAAGCCATGGTTCCTACGCTTTACCAATTGGAAACTCCCCGGAAGGCTAGAACAACCGGCATCTCACCCTAATGTGGTTCAAAAACAGCTCCACCAGACCACGTTCGGAGACCAGAGACCGTCCTACCTGTGAAGGAAGTTTTACCTAGAGCATATCATCCTGCCATGCAGCACCGAGACTTCTTCCGCCGGCACTCTACGCTGAAAGAGACCACCAAATGAGAGATGCTGTAACATGATTGATAATGGTGGGAATTGATGAAATTGTGGGACAGGAAATTCGGGAGATGTTATTAACCTACCCAGCATTTACCTAGCGACCCGGGAAAATCCCCGAAAAACCCAAGAGTCAGGTAGGATGGCCACGGGAATCGAACCTGGACCTCCCGAATTCGGGTCACAGATGAAACCGCTAAAGCCATCCCGCTCGGTGAGCTTACAGTTACCATTCATCTTTCAGGATAAGGGGAAAACCCCAGAAAATACCTTAACCAGATAGCTCACCCTGATTGAGATTCGAACTCGGGACCTCTTGAACGTCACACAGACACGCTACCACCTACGCTATGAGACGAGCGTCATGTTTATGTGACACACTTTTAATTTATATAGGTATCGTCACTGCGGTGGAGGGATTAGCGCATAATAACCAATAGGTCCTATTGACTGAACAGTAGTCGGGCAAGACAATGGTTGTGTCCGCTCGGGAATATTCCCTTTTCAGAACGTTCCAGCTTGTATTCCGAACCTATATTAAGCCAGCTAGTTGAAAAACATTCGAAATGAACACAACAGCTACGGACGATTAGGTTAGCTAGTTTTTTCAGTGGCTGTACAGTGTTCAGATAAGGATATGTATGATTGAAATTTCATGAACATTTTCAAAAAATCACCTTTTCATTCTTTTAGTCTATAAAATAGTGTAAGCATTCCTGAATCCAAAGAATGCTTAAATAGCCAGCGCAAGCCATTTTTAAATGCTCTAATGTAGTTTGAAAGTTACATGAATACTAGTTTTAGATTTGAATTCCAAGTCTTTATCCTTGTTTTCTAGCTATTGAAAATTTCAGCATTTTTCGTCATTTAAAATGCTACTTGTGTCGCAGTTTTGGTGTTAGACTAATGAAACTTTCTACACACGTTGATAGAGACACAGTAAATAGAAATTGCCCTGGGTTTTATTGTAAGATTCATTTAAGCACACTTTCTTTGCTTCAAAACTCCAAAATTTGAACATTTTGGGGGGAAAAAAGTCATATTAATAACCAAAAATTTCTGGAGCCGAAAGTTATTGATACACAGAGAAACCTAGGGCAAATTCAAAACCTGGTTGTATTGGGAACCTGTTAAAATATTGGATCAAAAGTTAAGTTATTTTGTCGCAAGGGACTTTTTTGGTGACGTAACCAAAAATAAATAAATTTGACAATATTTTCCGAATTATCAAAGTAAAATTAACAAAATTTGGACCGTATCATATTTGCACTAAGTTACATCTGTGGTATAAATCTTAAAAAGCTAGTGTTTTTAGTTCAGGATTTCCAATTTTCAGTCATAGGTTTTTTTTTTTTTTTTTTTTTTTTTAATTTACGTCCGCCCCAACGTTAAGTTATATCGGACTGTGAATGAATTGGGTGAAATGGTGCTCAAATGAGTCCAGGGTCCATGGAGCTTAGAGTTGCCCAACATTCGTTTTGAAGGATAAGGGAAAACCCCGGAAAAACCTTATCCAGGTAACTCACCCTGACCGAGATTCGTACTCGGGACCTCTTGAGCGTGAGGCAGACACGCTACCATCTACGCTACCGAGCCGGGCTCAGTCATAGGTATAAAGAGATAGATTTAGCAGCAATGAACGCGCCTAAAAACAACTGAAGGTCGAGGCATGCCAACTTTAAGGGTATGTATGACTGAAATTTTCAAATTCTGAACTAATAATGCTAGCTTTTTCAAATTTACACCATAGGTGTAGTATAATGTAAACATGTTACAACCTAAATTTAAACCATTTTTCTCCTGCAGTTTAGAAATTATGATAAATTGTGTATGTTTTTTGTTACGTCACTAAAAAGTTCCTTGCGACAAAATATTTTGAATTTTGGTCTAATATTTTAACCCTATGTTCATAATACACACACTTTTTGAAATTGCTCTGGGTTTTTCTCTGTCTCCTTTAGTTTAGGTCACAAAAATTTTTAATTTACAAATATTCTTTTTTGTCTAAAAAACTGTAAGTTTTGTGTTTGAAAATAAAAACTGTATGCTTATATACATTTCACAATAAAACCTAGGGCAGTTTCTATTCCTCATGATATTCTGAACCTGTGTAGGAAATTTCATGAATGTAGTACAAAAACTGCATCGCAAGGAGCATTTTACAGGAAGAAAAATGCTGAAAATATGGACATTGAGAAAACAGCGATTAAAGATTTGATTGCATAACTCACATTAAAATCCACCAGGCTGATAGGTTGGACCCTCAGATTTCTTTTTCCTCTCCTCTGTTGCTGCTTTTTCCACCTTTTTCTTCTTTAGATGTTGCTTTTCTTCTGCACAACTTCGCTTCTTGCTTTGCAGGATAGGAGTCTGATCTCGCTGGACTGAAGTTTTCCTTGCTGAGTCTACTACACTTTCACCTCTGATATTTTGCTGCAGCTCCAATGACTTAACACTACCCATGTTAAACTCACTGATGCTTTTAATAACAGCAAGATCCAATTTTTGTTTTGATATGAAAACTTCCTTTGGGCACTTATTCCATATGACATGATGCAAAGATTCATTGGCATTCTGTGTTTTTCCTGTTTTGCACCTATCTAGTAATGTTGTAGAAGCCAGCCTCTGATATATTGGCAACATTTTAGGAACTATTTTGTCTGAAAGCCTTATTTTTCTTTTCTTGAATTGCAAATTTAAGAATGGAAAACAGACAATGTGGATGTAGGCAAAAGAGGGCGTGACTCTGACAGAGTTTAAAGGCCACCGACATTTAAATAAGCATTTAAAATGGCGTCCGGAGGCAAATTATGCATTTTTCACATTCGGGAATGTCTAAATTATTTTATAGAATTAAAATAAAAAAAATCGTTATTTTGACGATTTTCATGAAATTTCAGTCATACATACCCTTAAGTCCGCAACATCTTTAACTTTAGAATTAAAATGTAAAATACTGTACACCCCTATTAATTATTTACTTCAAGAATGTTACACTATACAACGATGGATCTTTTGAGCATACTGGACGTTTCCTTTTAGCAGTCTTTACCGCCAGATTCTAATTTATATCCTAATATTCTTCCTGTTTTTCCTTGGCTAAGAACTGTATGTTCACGGTAAAAGAGAAGGGAGAACACAATCGCATCTTTAATCACAGACCTTAATCATGTCGATGAATACATCTCTTTCCTGTGGCTTTTAGAAAGCAATCTGTTAGAAAAGACTGCTTTCCGTTCCCATCAACTGACGAACAGTCCTCCCTCTATCTCTCCCTTAGAGACCATGGGTAACCATAGCAACATTGTTCTCTTGTAAATAAACTCTTGTCTTTGTACTCAACTTACGCTAAAAACATCCAAATCTTGGTAAGTAATATTAAATTAGTGTTTATTTGTGTTTAATTAATGCTTCTAATTTCCATGGAGAAATGTTAAAACGGTAAGGTGAGTCAAATGGTAATAGATATAAACTCATTTTAATCTTAGGTATATACATATATAGTCATTCTCTTCTACAAAATCTGGATAGAATTACTAGCGAGTGTATTTGCATAACTTAATACGAGAGTTCAAAACGAGAAACTATCAACAAAATTAAGACCTGGAACACGATTATAGTATGATTATTTCAGTAATAAAATCCATATGTTAGTTTTACAAAATAGCTAATGAATGCTAGTTGGCTTAATGGTGTTTATTCAAAGACGCCTTGGAATCCTGAAGTTCAATTTGCCTCCTATGATAAAATAACCTCAAAAAATGATTAATACCGAGAGTCCTAAAGCTCTAAGATGGTGCTTGGCATGACATCAAAGCAAACTACGGTGCCACTTTCAGTGAGAATAGGAAACTGGAGCGAGAAAATATTTGCAGGAGGTATAATAGTTTACGTGTGTAACACTTAAATTAGGTGCTAGGTGCTAGATTTAAGTTTTCATGCATGCTGTAATGCATTCTTGATCTAATTTTCTACATTTTTTGCTACCTAACTGAAAAGTCCAAGGCATTTTACAAATTTCTGACAGCCTGATACTTACATTACGTAAGCTTAGGTTTGTGATTCACGCCAATTTGTGTCAAATAACACATTTAACAATATACTCTCTTATCATTTACCTTTATTTGAGCAAAAAGCGAACAAGAAGAACAATCAATATAAAATATTGCCCGCCTCGGTAGAGTGGTGGTAGCATGTCTGCCTTAGGTTCAAGAGTTCGAATTTCGGTCAGGGTGAGTTACCTGGATAAGGTTTTTTCCGGGATTTTCCCTTATCCTGAAAGACGAATGTCCGGTAACTCTAAGCTCTGCGGACCCTGGGCCCATTTGAGCATCATTTCACCCATTCCATTCATCGTCCGATATGACTTAACGTTGGAGGACGTAAATTCAATAGGAAATAAGCGAATATTTACTATGCAAAATAAGGTTATAATAATTTCGAACACCCACAGCAGACGCTCCTTCAAAGATCTTTTTAGAAGATCCTGCACCCTTCCCTGCATGTATATATTCTCGATCATAAAGTTCTTTGTATGCAATCGGGTCTCATTTATAACAAATAATGAAATTAATAGACAAACGTATAACATTCATCATCCCAGTGCTAAACTTTCTTGCTTTCAGAAAGGTGTGTATTTTGAAATCGTCAAAATATTTACCGCTACTATTGAAAGGAAAAATGATAATTTCAGTGCTTTTAAAATTGCTGCTAGAGAGTACCTATACTGAAAATCATTGTGTACAAGATTATCTGAATGACAAATTATCCTGACAAAGCCCTGTAAAAAGAATCTGGCTGTTCTAATGACAAAGCATTACCATTACTTTTCATGCCTGTCCAAACGCTATTTTTACTGAAAAACCACAATAAATGGTATCCATTGTAAATCCATAAAATGTTGAGACGTACTGACAGAAGTCAATTGAAACTATCAAATTGTGTGTGTGTGTGTGTGTGTGTGTGTGTGTGTGTGTGTGTGTGTGTGTGTGTGTGTGTGTGTGTGTGTGTGTGTATGTGTGTGTGTGTGTGTGTTAATTTACTTCCTCCAACGTTGTCATATCGGACGATGAGTGGAAGGGGTGAAATGATATTCAAATGAGCTCAGAGTCCATAGAGCTTAAAGTTACCTGACATTCGTCTTTCAGTTTAAGGGAAAATACCGGAAAAAAACCTTATCCAGGTAACTCAGTCTGACCAAGATTCGAACTCGGGAACTCTTGAACGAGAGGCAGACACGCTACGGAGGCGGGCTCAGATTATGTGTGTGAATATTTGTGTGTGTGCGTGCGTGCGTGTGTGTGTGTGTGTGTGTGTGTGTGTGTGTGTGTTTTGTAACTTTGTGGGTTCGTAGTATTAAAAGTCTAGTTTGCAGAAATTCAAACTTATCTTTATTTCAAGTAAAAACGCACAATGTACAGCCCTGCCAGTAGCAGAATTACGTAATATACACAAACGCAACCTTCAAGTTCGTCTGCCACACGTCCACAAAAAGAAATCACTTTCAAATCACTACACAGCTGCACGCGCAAGATTATCAGTTCTTGACTCCCGAGTCACGTCACGTCAGGTACTGACAGGCTGTGATAAGCCCGAAGATTGTTGCTGCGTGCCCACCCAGGATTTTTTTTTTTTTTTTTTTTTTTTGTAATTTACGTCCTCCAACGTTAAGTCATATCGGACGATGAATGGAATGGGTGAAATGATGCTCAAATGAGCGCAGGGTCCATAGAGCTTAGAGTTACCTAATATTCGTCTTTCATGACAAGGGAAAACCCCGGAAAAACTCTTAACCAGGTAACTCACCCTGACCGAGATTCGAACTCGGGACCTCTTGAACGTGAGGCAAACACTCTGCCACCACGCTACCGAGGCGGGCCCATCCAGGATTGGATTTTACCGCAGGTAGGATTTTCTTTTCTTAGGATAGTTAAGGATGGTTTTTTTGTATTAGAATGGTGGTAAGACTTGAGGTAGAATATTACTCCTCTAAGGAGAACAGGATGCTATGTCTGATGCACCCTGGCAATGAAATAGATTAATTTGTTTTTTGGATAATTTTGAGGCCAAACAACTCTTGGTTAGATTATGGGAGCTCAGCTTTTGCTGCAGGTCACTCCCGAGTGGCTAGCCGCGGCTCCTCTTATACCTCCACTTGACGTTCTAGAACTCACTTGCTAAGTTTCACGACGCTGCGAGAGAAAGAGAGAGCTATCCATAAATCGCTCTGTCTCTTTCTCTCTCGGCAAGCGTTTAGCGCTAGCACGCGTGTGGGCGTGGCTGGATCACTTTCTTTCTCCTTTTTTCCCCGCTTCTCTCTGGGCGGGCAGCCATTAGCAGAATAATGCCTGGCGACAATATACATGTACATATGTATGTATATATAGACATATTCAAGTTCACAAGCCTTTGTAGCCAATAATGAACTCATTGGATGCAAATCGATCTAATCTAAATTAATTTAAACATGCTTCTCATAGATTGGGTGGCTCAGTTGGTTAGGTATTGGCTTACTAATCGGTCTCAAACCCGGCCCAGACTTAAGCTTAAGTAACAGTACCATGTCAGTAGATTTACCGGCGTGTAAAAGAACTCCTGCGGGTCGAAATTTCGGACACCGGCGGTGCTACAATCCTCGCTACTGACAGTGTCGTACCAGCAGCAGCAGCAGAAGAGACGAGTCGTCCAGGTTTACCTGGACGGAGTGTATGCTGCCCAGCACCTAGCCGCTTATTGCGTCTTTATCTGGGCAGTATAGAAGAGTCGTTATTGTCTCAGGCGATTGTTTTGGGCAGTGGACATATCTAGCCTTTGTGTGCGCAGTCGCCCCGTGTAGGGGGGATGCGCCAATGCTGGCTGCGCTCTTCCGCCTGCCTGGGAGGCATCTGAGCACAGTCCGCTGAACAGGCTAGAGGGAAAGGAACCGTGTTAATGTATAAGGTTTACCTAGCCCATTTCTGGGCTTAGGAAGTTGGAGTCAGGGGAATGTGGCCCTGTTCAGTATTAGGTACCCAAGGCATCTTTGGGTAGCCGGTAGCTTGGTCGCTGGCGAGGAACCCTATGGTCGTAACGGCCTAGGGTATTCACCAGTATGTTTGGATGGGAGTCCAGCTTATCGTAGATGGTGCGGGATCTTTCCCGCACCACGTCCACGATATACGGGACCCCAGAGTATGTGTGTAGGATGTGGGACGGAAATCTAAGCCCGGTATCGTAGATAATGCGCAATGCCCTGTTCTGGACGTACTGGAGTCTGCGAATAGTGGTGGGAGCCGCTGATCCCCAGACTTCGCAGCCGTACAGAATCAGGGGCGGTATGATCGCCCGATATAGGCGTAGTTTGAGGTGAGTAGGCATGGTGGACTTTAGAATGGGGTATAGCTGTGTTAACGCTGCATGCCCTTGTCCGGCTTTGACCCGGACATGAGGTGCTTAGGTGAGACCGCGATCCAGGTGGACGCCAAGGTATTTGGCAGTGGGAACCCAAAGGATTTGCATCTGCCTTAACCTCAGCGACCAATCTGGCCGCCTAACAAAGCATTTGTTTATCACTTAGGTTGGTAGTTCCTGTCACGCATGTGCAGTAGTAGGAATATGTTCTTAGGTCATTATACTCTTATACAAGTGAAGGGTGGGGGTATAGGATTTCAGGCTCTAGAAGAGGCAACGTGTAGTCAAGCTGTGATTGGTTGATATTCATTCTTAAATACTACTAGTACTGCCAAGTCTACGTCATTAGTTTAAGTAGCCAACAAAAGCTAAATTATCTCAAAGAGTAAAACTTCATCCAAGCAAATTACAAAAATAAATGTACCTACCAGTCAAGATAAGTGTAAACTACAATGACTTTTAATAATATTTATAAAACTGAGGGGGAGGGCTCTGGCGGTAGCGTTTGTGGCCCGTATTCGAGGTCATGGGTTCGATACCCTCATCGACCTTTTTAATCTATAGGTTGTTTCGGGAGTTTTTCCGGATTGCTAGGCAAGATATAAGTATAAAAGATATTTTATAAGTCGATGTGCCCGAACCTTGTCATAGAGTCATGTTTATAAGTATAAAATTAAATTAAAATCAGCTAGCACTTAATATACTTCAATAATCAAAGGTTTATTGCACTATCGCGAGCTTTAGTATCTGAGTTGATTGCGATTCCAGAAGATAACAGGTTTATTGCTTCCGCCGCTACCTGAGCTATCGAACTATCTTGGAATAAATTACGTCGTAATCTAAGAGTCAGGCACAAACACAGATAAGGCCTTTTGTGTTGTGAATTTCAACAGTGGATATATTTAAAATATTTCAACAAAATTAGATAAGGTTATTACAGAGCTGGCAAAATATTTAGGGTGATAATACTAGAGAAATATTTAGAATGTGAGCTCAGACGTGTTGATTTGTCAGAGATTAATTTTATTTAAAATGATCAGAATATAAATGTGTGTAGGATTCAAAGAAAGCAACTTAAAAGATAAAGGGTTGGCCTGGTTTAGGCTATGGAGGGGTTTTGGTCCGTTGTACTTATGCCCAAAGTAGGGCAATTCCAGGACGAAGGATGAGGCGAAAGGAGACAGAGGGCTGCCATGGTGGAATGAGATGGCAATGTCAGGGGTAAGAATATGTAAACAAACTGGAGATGCCAGTTAGATGGTTAGCAAGAATGTATGAAGCGATCGTTAAAGCCAGAACACTTATGCAGTGAAGGTATGGAGAACATCAGAGATAGGTACACAATTAGACCAGATGTATGGATTGTTTTGTAAAGAACTACTAGGGCTGGCAAAATCGGCACCAGGAGAGGTGGCAGTACTAGAGCTAGGTAATACAAAAAGGAGGGGAATAATAATAGAGAGAATATTTAGATTCCGATATAAGTAAAGGGCAGCAAGGGGAATTATTGAATCTGTGCATGAAGCAACCGAAAAGCATTAAAAATACAAATAGTTGGTGATCGGAATTGGCAAGAATGATATTGAAGATAGGCATGGGAGATTTATGGAGAGCAGAGGAGACAAATTATAGCGGTTTTTGGAAGGAAGTGAGAACTAGAGTACAAGACATAGATAGACAAGAGATATGGGAAAGTATAGAAGAAAAGAAATCTTTGGAATTTTATCAGCAATTAGACAGAATGGGGTATGGAAAAATATTGTGACTTTGTGGGTTCGTGAAATAACAAGACGAGGTTACAAACGCAAAAACTACACTTTATTTTCCTAGCAATACACCGTTTACCATTACAAAATGCTAGATCACCTCAAAACTGTTTATTTTTCAAACACTACACTCAACTGTCTCTCGCTTCCGGTAACGATCGGCCCCGAAGTTTTCCGAATCTCCACCGGCCATCATTTATTCATCGGCTTCGCGAGTCTACCGCCAGGGTGACACTGCTCCCTCCTCAAGGCTGGTCGTCCCGAACAGCGCCTTCGTAGCGGGCCAGGCGATCCAGGTGTACCACCAACATCTTTCCTCGGGGCACCTTCTGGATGCGGTAGACCACGTCGTTAATCCTCTTCTCCACACGGTACGGTCCTTGCCATGACTGCTGAAGCTTCGGGCAGCGTCCCTTGGTCCGGGTCGGGCGGTACAACCAGACCAGGTCATCTTGCTGGAACCCTTGGCCGTTGGCTTGCATGTCGTATCGGGTTTTCATGCGGTCGCTCGCCTTCTGGATGTTCTGGCGAGCCATCTCGTGCATGTCGTGGAGGTGGTCCACCAGGTTCTCCACATCCCTCAAGAGTGGCCCCAAGTCTGCGTCCGCCAGCTGCTCCCTCCTCAGGCCTGCGCTATCCCAGCCATCCGCAGGCATTGCCGTGACTACTCGAACTGCTGCGGCACGCTCCTTCTCCTCCACTCTTGTGCATTGGCCGCACTCTTCTGGACAGGGTTTTCGGGACATAGCGTCCGCGTTACCGTGACTCTTCCCTCTGCTATGTTCCGAGGTGAAATCGTACTCCTGCAGCCTCTGAACCCCACCTGCTGTCTGGCCTTCCGGTCGCGCCGTCACCATCACCTCGCTCCTCGCGGGGACAACCACGTCTTCGTTCAAGATGACCTTGCCAATTCCAAGGCGATCTTCTGGTTGACGGAATATAACCTCTTCTCCGTTGAGCCTCAGGACCTTCCTGCCGACGTCGACCGTCGCCTCGTGGCTCCTGAGGGCATCCAGTCCCAGAATCACCTCCTCAGCCACCTTCGCGACGAACACCCACAGACGCACGGTACTCCGTCCCAAGGCCAGCTCCAGCAGGGCCTACTTCTCCACAGGCATGGTGTCGCCCGATGCCGTCACAAGCTCGTATGGTCGGCTCGGCTTCCTCGTAGATAGATATATAGATCAATGTGACAAAACTGGAAGAGAAGGCATAGCATGGATGAGAGTAGGAATAATATATCTAAAAGGGTTGAGAAGTAATGAGGTAAGGATATGTGATTTTTTGGAAACGAAGAGAGCACATGTAAGGAGCTAACAAATTACAGGATAAAAATATGGAATAAGAAATAGGACAGTGTAAGTTAAGACATATCAGCGGTACGCATGCTAACGGGGATGGAAGAAAAGAAAAATATATGTATAGGAGATTTCTTATATAGGATAAGAGAAAAGTGGATTTGGATAAAAGAAGCAAAGGTCAGGAAGAAATGGCATTAAGCTGCTCAGGAAAACCAAAGGCTTATAGCCAGGGGACCTGAGTTAGCAAGTAAATCTTACGGTCAGCAATTTCATGTATTTGTACAGGAGGTATAATACAGCATGTTCTATGTTAAATTTTATTGTACTGAATTTGTAATGGATACTGTACAAATAAATAAATATCAAATCAAATGAGATGGCGGTGGAAATCGGAGAAAACCCGCCCCAGCGCCGTGCAGTCCACAAATCTCACTTTGCGGTCACCTGGGATCGAACCCGGGCCGCCTGTGAAAGCCAAGTGATCTAACCACTCAGCCACGGCATGGCCAGCCCGCCTCGGTAGCGTGTCTGTCTCACGTTCAAGAGGTCCCGAGTTCGAATCTCGGTCAGGTTGAGTTACCTGGAGAAGGTTTTTCCGGGGGTTTCCCTTATCCTTAAAGGGGGGACGTATGCAAATATTCAGGTTCTTACATAAATAGCCATAACATCCAAAGTTTTCAAGCTAGGGAAGTGAAACTTAGTATACTCATTTAAGATAATACAGTTAATATGCACAATTTTTTTCATAATTTTCCATCGTTTGAAACTAATGCTACATTTTTTTCTCTATACAGAGATATTTACAAACTCAAGCCCATTTTTTTTTCAAAATTTACATATGTTATTCTTCTGAAATGTTGTATGTTATTTTAAAACACACTAGAAATGAATTTGTTGGATTTAGATTTCTTATTAAAGCTGTATAGAATTTAAAAAATTGTTAATCATATGCTTCCTTTAAAAATTAAAATAATTTCATATATATTTATCATCACATTCTATCTGGAGCTTAATCTTAAATTATAGAACCAACAAAATGTTCATTGTGGCATAAGAAAGCTGTGTGCTAAATTGCATCACTGTAGATGAAATAGTTCGAGAGAAAAATGGGTTGAAGTTGTAGAAAATGCAAGTTATGGGGAAAGGCAATTAAAAATACAATAAGTATTATTCAGTTTGCCTTTCAATTTTAAGTCAGGGCTTCCCATATCCATTGTCTGTATCCTCATTCTGGTCTTCTTCAGCCTTTTTTTTAAAATTCGTCTTCTGTCTTGCTTCTTTCTGCATTAATTCCATAGCTCTTTCTGCACCAGCGATGCGAATGTTGTCAATACTCTGCAAAATTGCTTCCATAAACACACCAGGTTGATACCCTAACTGGTGCATAACTTTCTGCCAACATTCCCATCAGTAAACAATTTTTTAGCATCAAATTTAGCAATTTTCACCATTATGGAAGACACAAATGATGTTTTGGGACACCTTTTCCGTATCAAACGGTTGAGGCTTTCATTTGGGTTTTGTGTCTCTCCATAGAGACATTTTTTTAGCAAGTCTGGGTGTGCTAAGAATTGGTAGGTGGGCTTTATAGATTCCAAGACAGCTGATGGAAGACTATGTACCTTGCAACACTAGGGCATTTAATTTTTTAAAGGTACATACAGACCACGTACAGTCATAATATTTTGGTGTTTGATAGCTAACACTATATACTATTTTACAAAACAATAAAAATAATAGATTTTTTGAACATTTTCTCGTACGTCCGCCGTTAAGAAAGCATGTCAAGGTAGCTCTAAGCTCCAAGGACCCCGGACTCATTTGAGCATCATTTCACCAATTTCATTTGTTGTCCGATATGAGTAAACGTTGGAGGACATAAATTAAAAAAAAAAAAAAACGGTGCGGCCAGAGTCGAAGCCGGACTTCCGAAATGCGGACCACAGACGAAACCTCCTGAGACATCCCGCTCGGTAAGATACAGGGTTAATGAAGTTCATACATTTTTACCTTCTCGATGTCGAGATTTCACGGAAAGTACATGTTTTGAGGTGCCTTAAATGAAAATATATATGACTTTCACTAACCATTCTTCAACAAACTAATCAAGCCTATTCATCTACTTCACACAAACGCTAAATAAACGTTTGCAAAACGTTTTTATTGCACATATTGTCGTATAGTGTGATCCATATAAACCTGAACCATTTCAATAGACCATAACTTGTGAACCAATAAAAGGACACCCGTGTAACTTTGGGAGAATATAATACACAATTGGGAGATTACATTACACTATTTACATCTCAGAGAAAATGTTGGAAGTGTCCTCCACCAGCATCTAAGGATCGTTGGTCCCATTTTCTTTGATACGACTGTAGACACTGACGTTTATATGAGTATCTACAAGACATTTGTGGAGCAGCTGGATGATATCGAATTGAGAGAAGGTTATTTACAGCAAGATGGAGCAACGTGCTATACATCTAATGACACCATGGAACTTGTAACCAGTTTCTTTGATAATCGAATAATCTCAAAAAGTCTGTGGGCCCCCCCCCCCCCACAGATCTCCTGACCTGACCTCTCCGGCTTTTTTCTATTTAAAAACTAGAGTGTACAAGAATAGGCCACTGACAACTGATGTTCTCAAGGAGTCCATTCGAACCGAAATAAGTAACATTGGCGAGGATACTCTCCGTAAAACTTCAGAGAATATGGTAAGACGAGTACAAACGTATAAATGCTGGTGGAGGACACTTCCAACATTTTCTCTGAGATGTAAATAGTGTAATGTAATCTCCCAATTGTGTATTATATTCTCTCAAAGTTGTACGTGTGTTCTATTATTGTTTCAAAAGTTTTGGCCTATTGAAATGGTTTAGGTTTATATGTATCGCACTATAGGAACAAGGAAGATTAGGGAATACAGTGGACTTAATCGATAATCACATCTTTTAAGGATGAGTCGCTATTTTACGGTTTTGAAACTCGTTTTCTTTACATGATCGCGGTAAAAAAAAAATAGGCGCTTTGGAGTTGGAAAAGTATAAATTATTTAAGAATTCAAACCCATATTAAAGAATGCATTTTTAAATGTTAACATGGGGTATTAGAGCGAGCCTCTCTCTGTTCTACTCCTGCTTCTTTCCTTAACGACCATGGGTAACCATGGCAACATTGTTTGTTTGTAAATAAACTTTGCCTTTGTACTTCAGCTCGAATTACAAGCCTCCAAATCTTGGTAAGTAATGGCAGAAGTTTTACTCGTGTGTTTAATTTATCGCTTCTAGTTTCCATAGCGAAGTGTTAAAAAGGTAAGCTAAATCCAACAGCAACAGTAAAAATAGAGAAACCTTTTTAATCTCAACAGCTCCTCGCTGTTGTGGGAAAATGACAGTCAAGCAAAATATTATCCTGTATATAACCACATGTTCATATCTAGATAGACGTAAATATAAGCAAATAACGTGAAATAAGCCATATTGCAGAAAAAATTGTAATTTTTTTTTTCAATTTACGTCCTCCAACGTTAAGTCAAGTCGGACGATGAGTAGAATGGATGAAATGATGCTCAAATGAGCCCAGGGTCAATAGGGCTTAGACTTACCTGACATTTGTATGTCAGGATAACGGAAAACCTCGGAAAAAACCTTATCCAGGTAACTCACCCTGACTGAAATTCGAACTCGGGACTTCTTGAAAGTGAGGCAGACACGCTACCATCCACGCTACCGAGGCGGGCACACACACATTGTAAATGGATGTTACAATCCATTCAGGAGTGGTTTGCTACATTTATCTTCCATAAAACTACAAAATTAGAGGTCGCAGCTGAAGTGGGAAATATTTATTTAACTACTTACATTTCCTATCTTCCATATTATCTATGAATACGAATTTGACAGATGCTTTTTTATGTCCTCCAACGTTAACACATATCGGACGATGAATAAAATGATGTTCAAATGAGTCCAAGCTTAGAGTTACCATTCATCTTTCAGGATAAAGAAAAACCTCCAACATTAAGATATACTGGACGATAAATGAAATGATGTTCAAATGAGTCCACGGTCCATAGAGCTTAGTTGCCAGGCATTCATCTTTCAGAATAAGGGAAAACCAACTAACGTCATCGTCATATAAGACAATGAATGAAATGATGTTCAAATGAGTACAGGGTACATAGAGCTTAGAGATACCTGACATTCATCTTTCAGGATAAGGGAAAATCTCCAACGTTAAGTCATATCGGACGATGAATGAAATGATGTTCAAATGAGTACAGGGTACATAGAGCTTAGAGTTACCAGACATTCATCTTTCAGGGTAAGGGAAAATCTCCAGCGTTAAG
Organism: Mantis religiosa; assembly: GCA_030765055.1. Classification (NCBI taxonomy): domain Eukaryota; kingdom Metazoa; phylum Arthropoda; class Insecta; order Mantodea; family Mantidae; genus Mantis; species Mantis religiosa. Next base: position 181,363,108 of record CM060953.1, on the reverse strand, counting down.
TCATATCGGACGATGAATGAAATGATGTTCAAATGAGTACAGGGTACATAGAGCTTAGAGTTACCAGACATTCATCGTTCAGGATAAGGGAAAATCTCCAACGTTAAGTCATATCGGACGATGAATGAAATGATGTTCAAATGAGTACAGGATACATAGAGCTTAGAGATACCTGACATTCATCTTTCAGGATAAGGGAAAACCTCGAAAAAAACCTTATCCCGATAAGATTTGAACTCAGGTCCTATTGAATATGAGGCAGACACGCTACCGCCTACGCTACAGAGGCAGGCTAAACCACGAATGTTTAAGTGTAAACATTATTGGAACACCAATTTCCCCGCATGGCTTGCGGGCATCCGAGGTAACCACGGAGCATTTCCAGCAGCAGCAGCAGCAGCAGCAAAAGCTGAGCTCCCAAATCTACCAAGAGTTGTTGGTCTCAAAATTAAACAAAATTCAGTTCAAATCAAAATAAATCCTTCAATGCCAGGGTGCTAAAGATAGCATTCTATCCTTCTAGAGGAGTCAATAAACTACTCCATAATCAATCCACCACCCTCAAACAAAAACAGCCATCCTAACCCATCCCGAAAAGAAAATCCTATCTGTGGGTATCCTATCCCGTATCCTGGGTGGGCACACAGCAATAATCTTCAGGCTAACACAAGCGTACCAGTACCTGCGAGCGAGCGAACACCAATTTAAACTGACCTAGAGTTTAAGTAATAACACCATCAATTGTTTCTACTGTTGTTTCAAATATGCGATAAATACAAATTTAATATTTAACCTAGATTAAGCACATTCCAAGATTTAAAAAAAAATACGTCCCCCATCTCTAACTTTTACGTGGAGGATTTTTCAAAATTTTGGATTTTCTCAAAAATTGCTCTAATTTTTTGATTAAAATATCCTATATTTAAAACATTTACACAAAGAATAAAATGGATATCTTGAATACACTGGCCGCTTCTTCATTGTGAAAGAAGTTGGTATATTTTTGCATAACTGGTAAACTACAAGAGAGATAAAAGCTTAGTGCACAGAAGGTATGCATGTGGCTAATGCTCTGGAGTCCATGAAGTCAATCTCCTTCTGGCTTTTGTGTGTGTGTGTGTGTGTGTGTGTGTGTGTGAGTGTGTGTGTGTGTGTGTGTGTGTGTGTGTGTGTGTGTCTGTCTGTCTGTGTGTGTAATTTACCTCCTCCAACGTTAACTCATATCGAACGATGAATGGAATGGGTGAAATGATGCCCAAATGAGCCAAGAAGAGGTCCCGAGTTCGAATCTCGGTTAGGGTGAGTTACTTGAATAAGGTTTTTTCCGGGATTTTCCCTTATCCTGAAAGACGAATGTCGGGTAGCTCTAAGCTTCATGGACCCCAGACTCATTTGAGCTTAGAGCTTAGAGTTACCCAACATTCGTCTTTCAAGACAAGGGAAAACCCCGGAAAAAACCTTATCCAAGTAACTCACCCTGACCGAGATTCGAACTCGGGACCTCTTGAACGTGAGGCAGACATGCTACCACCACGCTACCGAGGCGGGCTAATTCTGGCTTCCTAGTACTTAGAAGTCATATCTTGATAATTTTGTAAAGCTGCACAATTTTGTAGATGGTATCTGGAAACAAATCACTTACCACAATTGCAGACAGGGTTTAGAAGAAACCATTCCACAAATGAACAAGTTATTTCACTTAGTCGAGATATTAAAGAAGCATTTAACAACAAAGATACAACAGTGGTCGTTGTAGATTTGAAATCGGCCTATGATAATGTATGAAGACAAAATTTAATAAGGAAACTACAGGCATTAAAGGCAATATGCTTAGATGTATCTCAGAATTTATAAAACAAAGATATTGTTCAACTATTTCTAAATATAAACAAAGACAAACAGGAGTCCCTCAAGGTGCTGTATTACACACAACATTGTTCAACATGATTTACCTAAACAACTACAAAAATTTGGTGTTAAAAACTGCCCTTTTTGCTGATAACTTGGCCATTTGGTATTCACAGAAATCTTCCAAGATACAAGATGCATGAAAAGGTAGATCTCTTCAAAACTATGTATTTTAAATAAGACTTTTATGGTATCAGCTATTTATTAGATGCCTTTTTTTATTTATATCCCGCCTTTAACTGCAGTGGTCATATTGGCGGCCGTTCTCCTTTGGAACATATCGAAGGTCTTAACTCGTATTTGTTGGGTTTTACTCATTAGATCACGCACACATTCGCACTCTCATTCATACTTCCAGACTCTGGGGGAGATGAGGAATTATCTTGATCGGAGAAAAATCCCCACCCCCACTGCCGGCAATAGAACCCAGAACCCCTAGCACGGCAGGCCCTATTATTATTGTTAAGTTCCGTAGATTTTAAATTCTTGCGCTATTTGGTTGTTTCTCGCGATTTTGTGGAAATAATATGGCATTACTAGGCCTTTATTTAAAGTTCCGTTTTTAAACATCTGGTTATCGACTCGGGTTCCTCTAGTTACATACATATCTCCATTTGTAACTTCGACGAAACATGCAGTGAAGGTATTTGTACAAAGGTTTATTTCGATTAATATCAAGCACATAAGAATGTTTTCTTAAGAATATTAATATGTAGGAGCTATCTAAAAATAAACAGTGCTCTGTAGAGAAAATGTGAGTCTAATATAAAGGGTTTGTTCAATACCAATGTTATTCACTGCAATAATTGTGTAAAGATTGTTACTTGCATTAAGAAAATGGAGTATTAATTTCAGATTATTAATTTCAGATTGTGAGAGTGTTCGAAAAGCGCTCGGATGGATGACAACGCGAGAGGAAGCTATCACAACGCCAGCAGGCCTTGGCTGACGAGAATGCCGGGTGGAGACGTGCCCTGGGAGTCCACGACCCATTCGGAATACACCCCGCCAAAGAAAGAATCCACTAGAACAGCAGGTAAGGCATGTCCAGTGTAAACATGGGAGAAAGAGGCAGGTCTGTTATTAGCGGCACCAGATGAAAAAAGAAGGCCGAATATAAAACAAGCGAACAACAAAGATGACGTCAAAGGAGTCGTAGTAAATCTTTTCAAGATCGGGTTTATGCAAAGCTTAAGCTCTTTACCTCTTTTCTTACAGTTCTGATTCTGCAGTTCTAAAATGGAGTATATTAACAGTTCCAAATTCTATTTTAATCAAGAAATAGTAAATGGTTCACTACAACATTTGACTCATCTCATTGGTTTATTTTTCTGATGACATCACTTAAGTTACATGGTCTAAATGTTACTCCATAATTCCGACAATGCTTCAGTTCACAATATAGTTCAGACTAAACAGCATTGGCACAACTTATGTAGAAGACTTTTGGTGTATGAAAAGAATAAGAAAATTAGAAATATAACTCCACTGTGGAGTGTTATTACAATAACAACGTCCGGGAAAAAGATAATTTTGAGGCTATTCAGCTAGAATGGTATCTTTTCTCGTAATAAAAGTATAAATATTACTATTTAAGTTATTTGCTTGAAATAAACCATTTCTTCACACAAGCCATATACAAGCTAAGATTTTGGATTGATAGAATCGACATAAAAAATTCAATGCCATGGCCGGGATTTGAAGCACGGATTTACTTGTTTAATGTCATGACAGCAAATTGGCTATGGTAGCTCACGGGTAAGACCGACAGGACGGAAACCAGAGGTCGGTGGCTCAAATTCCGGCCGTGGCTTTGAAATTTTCATGTCGACTCTATCAATCCAAAATCTTAGCCCTATACAGCTAGTGTGTAGAAATGATTAATTTCCATCAATTAACTTAAATAATAAGAGTTAAAGGATGAAGCCTGTGACTCAAGTATTTACAATAGTAAGTTGCCACAAACGCTGTATCTCGGATGCGAGAGCCCCTAGTGGTTTACCGGGGAAATATATGAGTCAAATGGGGAATTTAATGTCATGACGGCACGTTGGCCATGGTAGCTCAATGGGTTAGAGCGACTGGACGGAAACCAGGATATCCGTGGTTCAAATCCCGGCAGTGACATTGAATTTTTCATGTTGACTCTATCAATCCAGAATCTTAGCCTAAACATGGCTAGTGTGAAGAAATGATTAATTTCCATCAATTAACTAAAATAATAAGAGTTAAATGATGAAGCCTGGGACTCAAGTACTTACGATAGTAAGTCGTCACAAACGGTGTATCTCGAACGCGAGAGCCCCTAGTGGTTTACCGGGGAAATATACGAGTCAAATGGAGAATTTTATGTCATGGCGGCACGTTGGCCATGGTAGCTCAATGGGTTAGAGCGACTGGACGGAAACCAGGAGATCCGAGGTTCAAATTCCGATCATGGCTTGAATTTTTCATGTTGACTCTATCAATCCAGAATCTTAGCCTATACGCTTCTAGTGTGAAGAAATGATTAATTTCCATCAATTAATTAAAATACTATGGAGTGTTATTACAACAAAAGCGCCTGGGAAGAGGATAATTAAAATTTAGGAGTAATATTAATTAAAACTTCAAAGAAACGTGCTATGCTGAGCATTACAACATTCACTGCACAAGTTTACAGGTCAGCTGTTACGCATTACACACGGAAAGAGAATAAAGGATAATCTGAGGTAGTATCCGCTAAACTAACCAGAGCCGCGCTGTTAATGGTAAAACCATAAGCGGCTTATCTCCACTAAAAGTGAACTTCACGTTCCGTTAGCTTGTGCTACTCCAGGACGCGTAAATTGGTGGATTTTACGTAACGGATCACGGCGGATTTTTACCTTATTGCTGCGTCGTTTATTGTTTCCAAGGAAACCTAATGGAAGATCAAAGGTGACCTGACACGTTGATGTACTGGTGAGGCGGGTTGCATACGAACACGGCGCAGACCGGAGCTCGCTCGGGCTAGGCTTCCTTCACTGGCCGTGTATGGGCTAAGCCGCATTACAGATATAATCATATAACCCTGTATCCTTTATTAGTAGATAAACTGTTCTGTTTATGTACTTCATTTAAATCAAATCTCACCTCTGTAGTCCCGATGTTGAATCTCGGTCAGGACAAGGTTTATTTTAGTGGGAGTTTCCCTTACCCTGAAAGATGAATACCTCGTAACTCTAAGCTCTATAGACCCTGAACTCATTTGAACATCATTTCCTTCATCATCCGATATGACTTAATGTTGCGGGTATTCCCTTATCTTGAAAGATATCTGGTAACGCTAAGCTCTATGTACCCTGGACTCATTTGAACGTTATTTCATTTATCATCAGATATGACTTAAAGTTGGGGGTTTTCCCTTATCCTGAAAGTTGAATGTCTGGTAACTCTACTCATTTGAACATCATTTCATTCATCGTCCGATATGACAACGTTGGAGGTATTCCCTTATCCTTAAAGATCAATATCTGGTAACCCTAAGCTCTATGTACCCTGGACTCATTTGAACATCATTTCATTCATCGTCCGAAATGACTTAACGTTGGAGGTTTCTCCCTTATCCTGAAAGATGAATGTCTGGTAACTAAGCTCTATGGGTGCTGTGCTCATTTCAACATCATTTCATTCATCGTCTGATATGACTTAACGTTGGAGGTATTCCCTTATCCTGAAAGATTAATATCTGGTAACTCTAAGCTCTATGTACCCTGGACTTATTTGAGCATCATTTCATTCATCGTCTGATATGACTTAACGTTGGAGGTTTTCCCTATCCTGAAAGACCAACGTTTGATAACTTTAAGCTCTATGTACCCTGGACTCATTTGAACATCATTTCATTCATCGTTCGATATGACTTAACGTTGGAGGTTTCTCCCTTATCCTGAAAGATCAACGTTTGATAACTTTAAGCTCTATGTACCCTGGACTCATTTGAACATCATTTCATTCATCGTTCGATATGACTTAACGTTGGAGGTTTTCCCTATCCTGAAAGATCAACGTTTGATAACTTTAAGCTCTATGTACCCTGGACTCATTTGAACATCATTTCATTCATCGTTCGATATGACTTAACGTTGGAGGTTTTCCCTTATCCTGAAAGATGAATGTTTGATAACTTTAAGCTCTATGTACCCTGGACTCATTTGAACATCATTTCATTCATCGTCCGATATGACTTAACGTTGGAGGTTTTCCCTTATCCTGAAAGATCAATGTTTGATAACTTTAAGCTCTATGTACCCTGGACTCATTTGAACATCATTTCATTCATCGTTCGATATGACTTAACGTTGGAGGTTTTCCCTTATCCTGAAAGATCAATGTTTGATAACTTTAAGCTCTATGTACCCTGTACTCATTTGAACATCATTTCATTCATCGTCCGATATGACTTAACGTTGGAGGTTTTCCCTTATCCTGAAAGATGAATGTTTGATAACTTTAAGCTCTATGTACCCTGGACTCATTTGAACATCATTTCATTCATCGTTCGATATGACTTAACGTTGGAGGTTTTCCCTTATCCTGAAAGATGAATGTTTGATAACTTTAAGCTCTATGTACCCTGGACTCATTTGAACATCATTTCATTCATCGTCCGATATGACTTAACGTTGGAGGTTTTCCCTTATCCTGAAATATGAATGTCTGGTAACTCTAAGCTCTATGTACCCTGGACTCATTTGAACATCATTTCATTCATCGTCCGATATGACTTAACGTTGGAGGTTTTCCCTTATCCTGAAAGATGAATATCTAGTAACTCTAAGCACTATGGACCCTGGACTCATTTGAACATCATTTCATTCATCGTCCTATATTGCTTAACATTGGAATACGCAAAATAAAATAATAAATAAATTTTATGTGAAATAAACCTTGCGTATTAGGGTCGTTTTGAAGTCCTCAAAATCCCCCCAAAATATTGTAGGGGGATTCATTCTAACTATATTTTTTATTTAACAGTGACGTTTAGAATTGTCTTGGATATCCATCATTATCTTGCATAATATACTTGTAAGGATATGCTTTTATCAGAACAAACGTCAGCATAATATGCACCATAATGTTGCTATGCAGTCTCTAAGTCATCCATTCCTGATTTTAATAGCTGGACATTTTAGCTTATCTTAATTTGGAGGTTAAATATTTTCTCATTCACAATGTTGATAACACTGGTTAGTAGTCAGTAACACAATTTTAAGCAACACCAGTAAACAAAAAATATTATTTACATGATTTGTTATATTTTATCCGTGAAATAGTTTCAATAAATTCCATTCGAGGTTACTGGTTTTATCAGTTAAGTTCGTAACTTATCGTGGGATTGTAGTAAACGTTAAAATAGTTTTAAAACACATTTCATTGGAATTACGTGCAAGAGGAGTCTGAAGCGATAGTCACATGTTAACAAGTGGGATTAAACACATTCAAACTTACATCTCGGAAGGCAATAGTAGCTATCTATATCATGAAGTAAGTTTATAATAAACTTTATGAAAATACTGTGTACGTTTCATAACATTTATTGATACAATTGTATAATGTTAAACATTTATTATTATTATTATTATTATTATTATTATTATTATTATTATTATTATTATTATTATTATTATTATTATTATTATTATTATTATTATTATTATTATTATTATTATTATTATTATTATTATTATTATTATTATTATTATTATTATTATTATTATTATTATTATTATTATTATTATTATTATTATTATTATTATTATTATTATTATTATTATTATTATTATTATTATTATTATTATTATTATTATTATTATTATTATTATTATTATTATTATTATTATTATTATTATTATTATTATTATTATTATTATTATTATTATTATTATTATTATTATTATTATTATTATTATTATTATTATTATTATTATTATTATTATTATTATTATTATTATTATTATTATTATTATTATTATTATTATTATTATTATTATTATTATTATTATTATTATTATTATTATTATTATTATTATTATTATTATTATTATTATTATTATTATTATTATTATTATTAAGTATTTCTTGCATTCTTCTATGATGTGTTTGACGGTGATGATCACGTTACAAGTGTTGCATACAGGAGGTGGGATTTTGCTGAGTAAGTAGCTATGGGTAAGTTTTGTGTGTCCAATAAGAAGGCGGTTAATGAGAAATGTTTGTCGGCGTTTAAGCTTTGTTACTGGATATGGTTCTCTGTGAGATGATTTAAGTTCTTTGAGTTTGCTGATGGAAGTCTCTGTTCTCTTGAGGTATGTGATTACGTCGGTATATGGAGAACTGACGTCTGTTACTTGTATTGGTAGATGAGTTGCTTCTTTTGCTGCAGCGTCAGCTTGTTCGTTTCCAGGAATGTCTTGATGCGATGGGATCCAGATTAAGGTAACACTTTTTAATTCCGATAGAATTTACGTGTATAGATTTTGGATTTCTTGTATTATTGTGTTTTTACTGTTTTGGTTTTGTAGGGCCATCATGGAACATTGCGAGTCAGTTAGAATTAGATATTGAGAATCACTTTCATTGTTTTTAATATCCTCAAATGATCGTTTGATAAAATAGAGTTCAGAGGAGAAGACTGTATGTGTGGGATAGACTTCTGCAAAAGCACATTCAGTTTCATTTCTGGAACCATCAGGTAAATATTGTGTAGTCTAGGTATTTGGCGTAAATTTCCTTGAAGAGTTGTAGATATACAGTTCTGGGAGTTGAACTTTTAGGATACTTTCTTAATTCATTGTTGACTGGCGGGGTGCTGATCTTCCATGGTGGTATATCGGTTAGTATTATTTTAGGTGATATTTTCGGGAGGGAGATATTGTTTTCGTTGAGATATTGTTTCACTCTTAGGGAAAGGGGTATTGGCTGGCTTGAAGACAGTAACTTTTGTTCCTGATGATATTTTGAAAATACATAGATATAGGTGATTGAATTTGGAGTTGCGGCTGTCTTTAGAGCATAGGTTATACTTGGTTGTTTCCTTCGAATTTGTAGTGGGAGTACATTGGCCTCTATTTATAAGCTCCCAAAATTTTTCGCAAAGCAGAATTTTGTACTGTGTCTAGCATTCTAAGGGCCTGTATTACGACATTCGGTTAAGGGCTAACTGAGAGTTATTTCTGGAGGTAAACTAACCCTCACCTCGAGTAGCGGTTAGTGACATAACTTGGAGTTTACCTTCACACACAAAAAAGAAAATGGCGTACCTCCAGGCCAGATTGAATGTTGACAGCGATTCTGAGGATGAAATGTTGGCACAGAATTTACTTAATAGAAGAAGAGTTAAAAGCATTAGAATGTGGAACGATAATTTCATATATACATATATGTGACATGTTGAAAATAAAATAAACCACATAAGTATTAGGTATCTTGACGTAATAGGTTATGGAATGATAATTTTAGTGTCCCCTGGTGTCTGTGGCTTGTTGCAAGCAATGCAATATTTTATGCGACCATATTTCAACATGTTTTAACGAACATGAGTGTAATAAACAAAGCATGTTAAACCTATACCGGAAAGTACACGCAATACTATATGTGTAGGTGGGTAGGTATAAAAGTTCTGAAACATGCTGAAGTAGTAAAAATTAGATTTTGCTAATAGTGGGTGCAATGTTTAATTTGCGTTTCGTTAAAGCATTACCAGAGGAAAGTAACAAGATGTAAAGCAGTGAATAAAAAAAAATTAGGTTATGCAATTTGTATCGATATCCAAACCGTTATTGTAAACGCTGTTAACACATGTAATGTAGCTAATTACATGTACAATACCATAATGGTTTTGTCCCTCAATGTGCCTTACTGAATACCATTTGCTAACTATATTGCGGTTTATGCAGTGTGTGCGCTGTCTCAATACAAGTTAAAGTATTACTTATTATTCTTGCCGTACGTACTATAGATTGTGCAAATGCAGTACACGAATGCGAATTGCACACGTAAAGAAATGTTAAAACTTGCCCATCTTGTATCCTGTGGTATTTAAATGAAGCCATTTATTTGTTCAATTACGTTTTTCAATCAAGGACACAATGCTGTAACTGAAATGTGGCATTTGATTATGAAGTGCCAAGAAGAAATATAAGTTAGCTACAACCTGTTTCCTTAAAAGAAAAGCATAGTTATTGTTTCATAACTAGCCAAATAAATTATGTTTAAAAAAATCAGGTACCAAGTTACTGGTCCCAGAATGCATATTTTATAACCTTGCCTTTATTCATGGATGACTTGTAATTTGTAGACCTTCCCTATTTTCATATACCTCAGTGAAATGATAATTTATATAAGAAAAGGTGATTTATTCATGAGGATAAACTACTAACCAAATTATTTTAGCCAAATTATATTTGTGCAATACTATTATCAGAATTAATAACAGTTATGTGGCCTTATTTTTAAAATATTTTGACTACAAATCTCTTGGTGTTTATAAATTAACAAGGCATTTAATATATTCTCCATATATCTCACCTAATCTATAATAAAACTAACAGAACGCAACGTATATATTTATTTTATTTATTTATTCATTGTTATCTGAAAAAGTTCCCAGAACCATAGCTCATGCTAGGGAACAGTACAAAAACCTATAACACTAACCTAACGCTATGAAAAATGATATAACGCTATGGAAAAATCTAAACTGTAAACGAACTATGCTAGACCTTATTACGAATAAACTATTAATGAAAATATCACGAAAATATATAGAGAACAGCTAATAAAAAGTTAAAACAAGACGCCTGATGCTACTACATATGTTTTGTATTCGCGCTAATTCACATTCTAAACACAAGATAGCGTTGCAAACAAGGTAAAATCCTAGTGGAAAATATTGCCAACCGTTCACATTCCACCATAATGCATAGGGTAATAAACCTACAGGTAAATAGAGTTCGTAATACGAGGCACTGAACCTAACCAATAGTTATTGATAACTGAAAGTTAACAAACTTCCGCTAGTAACCTGAGATGGTAATACAGGCCCTAAGTGCTGTTGGCTTTGCTGAATTATAGAGAATAGCGACAGAGCTTATTGTTAATTTGTTTGTCGACAAGGAATTTTCCTACAGACATTATAGCAGAAATTAATAATTTCTTCACACTAGCCGTACATTGGCTAAGGTTTTTGATAGATAGTCAACATGAAAAACTCAATGCCATGGCCGAGATTTGGACCACGGATCTCCTGGTTTCCGTCCAGTCGCTCTAACCCATTGAGCTACCATGGCCAACTTGCCGTCACGACATTAAATTCTGCATTTGACTCGTATATTTCCCCGGTAGACCACTAGGGGCTCTCGCATTCGAGATACACCATTTGTGCCGACTTACTATCGTAAGTACTTGAGTCCAAGGCTTCATCATTTAACTCTTATTATTTTAGATAATTGATGGAAATTATTCATTTCTTCATACTAGCCTTATATAGGCTAAGATCTTTGATAGACAGAGTCAACCCAAAAATTCAATGTCACGGCCACAAATGGTGTATCTCGAATGCGAGAGCCCCTACTGGTCTACCGGGGAAATATACGAGTCAAATGAAGAATTTAATGTCGTGACGGCAAGTTAGCCATGGTAGCTCAATGGGTTAGAGCGACTGGACGGAAACCAGGAGATCTGTGGTCCAAATCCCGACCATGGCATTGAATTTTTCATGTTGACTCTATTATAGCAGAAGTTGAAAATACAGAATTATTCCCAATTCCAATGATATCATTTGTTACTTACGTACTTACGAGAAAGAATACAAGTATTTCAGAATTAGCTGAGGAGTAAAAATAATTAAGATACTTCGGAAGTAGTTGTCATGTGTTTCAAAACATGTTAATATGTATGCAATTATAGCAAATTCATTCCTAATTGTTATGTAATAATTTCATTAAAATAATGGCATAATTTGTAAAATTATTAACATTTTTCCTCAAGAATAAATGCTGTTTATAATGTTGATACACAAAAAACTGATGTGTTTTACTCATTCTACCAGTTTTAAGCAAGAACTTTGGCCATTTCTGTCAAATTTCACATAAATTTATGGAAAGAAGATATTGATTCTCTGTTTCTTAATTTAATCTAAAGTTTCAGAGAGTAAGTGTGCTAAAAGTTTCCAAAGCCACGGAAAGTTGAAAGTTTTGTTGTTTTCTGCTTTAACCACACAAAAAATCAAATTTTCTAAAAACAGATTTTTGCTGCGGAATATCTGCTTATATCTTAGTCGCTACGCATTTTTTTCTCTTCCAGTTTATGCATCAGCTCTTGCCATTGATGCAGAAGAGTGCTGCAAGTGCAGAGTTCTGCATTATCTGCCCTGACGAGCTAAAGCACGCTCGAGTGACTTTTCTCTCGCCTCGCCCCCAATCGATACTCTAACTTGGCCACATACCGTCCGATAATTGATCACTACATTACAAGATTTACTCACACTAAAAACCCTTGTAATTTCCTCGTAACATTTTTAAAGAGAACAAATATCAATAGATACAGGTGCTGTTTATGAACTTCAAAGTCACTTTCATATTTTTAGAAGTGTGTATAGTTTTACTGTCGTTCCATATTGATTTTAAAAATATTTTATGTAAAACATAATTTTTCAATTCCACTTGCCGATACAAATTTGTGGAGAAATTAGTCCAATTAATTAATACCATGGTTGTAGGTGTGTGAACCTGAGGAACTGTGAATAAAAAAAGTAAAAAAAAAAAAAAAAGGCTCTAGCTATAAGACTATTAGAAAACGTACTGGACTTTAAGTATAAACAAATTCAAACACCAACCATGAATATCTTAGAAATAGCTACAGTAAAGAGTACTTCTTATTAATTACACTTTAATGCAATTTTATAGTAATTTTTCGATCTGTTATATTTTTGTAATGGTTCAAAACTCACTAATTATGAAGGTTACGTAAAAAACTGAAGCTAATGCAGTGAAGCAATACAAATATTACCATAATATATAATAATGCGTTACAAATTTCACTTATCTTTTTAAGAAATTTAATTCCTGGTGCTACTCAGTGACTTGTTTCGCAAGTACTTCATTTGCATCATCAGTCAAGTTATTTCTGTTGTTATCGTTACTGCCCCTAGGTGACGATTATTTTCGTATTTATTACCAACCTCTGAATGTAAAACTTTTTGACAGAATCGAAGGCGGTATTTCAAAATTCATCAAGTGATTTCTATTTTTTAAGATAATTTGTTTTGTTCCAAACCATTAAATCTATCGGTCCATTTAATTGCTTCAATAATTCAACTTCTAGATTTATTTCATAATTAAATGACCAAAAATTATCTGCCCCAGCTGATTTATCAATATATTTATACCTAATATTTCTAAAATCTATATTCATTTTGGTTTACTAATTATGGATTCTTTCAATACAAACCCGGTCGCGATCTAAACAGTTAAATTGATACATGCCAGATTTTTTACTATCGGAAATGTTATCTTTTCAGAAAAAATTGGTAAAATTTTTGTATTATATTTATTTTGAGGAAACAAATTTATATAAAATTTTTTGTAGAAATTTGAAACTGTTTATTAGCCCAAGGATTGTAAGTAGATTTATTTAAAATTATAATCATCTTTTATTTTGTTAAGGGTAGAAACATCATTTACGTTTTTGATATTTAAATTTTTCAATATTTTATGTGTAAAATCTGTATTAAACCATTAATTAAACCAATATTAATAATGTGTTTATATTTTCTATTAAATTCCTCTTTATTTAAGGCTATACCTATTAAACTGTAAGTTAAAATATTAAAAACAGCAAATTTATGTGAAAAAAGGTTCAACGTTTTATTTTTATATAATTATCAATATCATTATCAATATCAGTCGATTTCCTATAAATGCCAAAGTTTTGTCTATTGTTATTTTTATTATCTTTATATCTAGAAAGGAAGGAAACCTTTATTTTTCATTTATAATATGAACTTTACAGCTTTGTCTTGTAAGGAAAGGTAGGATCAGACTGAAAAATTCAATGCCATAGCCGGGATTTGAACCACAGGTCTTTGGTTTCCAGAACTACGAGCAACACAGAATATTTCGAAAAGGTCTAAAGCTGGGAATAAAAGTATCTGACCCAAAACGTGTATTTTAACGCAATAAAATAAGAGAAAGTTGACAGGTTGCAAAAAAATAGTTGATATACAATTTTATTTCACATGTCAGTAAACTAAACATATGGCATCAAAATCGTGTGAACCGTGCAATAAAGTTTGTCTAAGTTGCTTGTTGAAATTTTTTATGCGTCGGAAATTTGCAATGAATTAATTTTGTAATTTTAATTTGATTTATTAAAGTTGCTTTTGTTTGTATATACAGTGACATTTATCTTTTAGTATCCTGTAGATATAATTTATTTATATGCATTCGAATTTTCTTTTTCCTTGTTTAGCCCGTCTGTGCGTGAAATTATTATCTCAAAATCGTGGTCTCGGATGGAGGATGCGTTCTTTCAAGATCAATTTGCTAAAATAATCACGCAAATTCTTTTCCGTAGATAATGCTTTATTTTAACGATACTTAAATACTATTACACACAGAAAATTTTAAATTAATTAAGTGGTTCTCATCTGTGTATTTAATGGGTCAGAGGGCACGTGGGGACGTGCAGATGAGCTTGCAAAGAGAGCTGCGACTTCAAATCTTCCAGAAATTTACACTCTATGCCCTATTTCTTAAGCGAGGCAAACATTGAAGGAGATTATCATCAACTACTGGAATGAATACTAGTTAAAAAGTGATTGTGGTACTTTGACTAAGGATTTATATTTCCCAACAGTTTCTGACAGACATAAACGTAAATTCGTTAATTCTATGTTCTCACACAATTCTTAACTGGACATGGCAAATTTTCAGCTTAATTATTTTGATTCAAAATCAAATCCACATCTGATTGTATTTGTGGAAATCATCTTCAAGATGTCCCTCACATTTTATTTGATTGCCCATTTTTCTGTTTTGAAAGATACGAACTTGAATTATTGCTTCAGTCCTTAGGTTACACTTTTTCAAAACCACTTATCAATATTTCATCGCTTTCTTAAACAAAATATTTCTTAAGCTAAATGATTCATATTCATGTTAACTGTTTGTCAGCTTGATATTGAATTTTGCTTTGTTTTTGTAAATTGTATTATATTCATAAATTTGTAAACTATATTCCTAATATACATTTGGGTAAAATAGGAATAAAAAAATTGGATAATAAATAAATAAACAGCTCTTACACATCCACTGCTGTGACTATCAAACGTCTTCCTCCCTAAGTGTCTCTCATTCTGAAGATTATTGATTTTCCGTTTCCTTAGAAGCCATTCATTTTCACACACACTCGCACGCAGGCACGCGCGCGCACACACACACACACACACACACACACACACACACACACACACACACACACACACACACATCCATAGCCTACATTGTCTTTTATGTATCTTTCATTCGCTGATTATACGGGCCAACTTTCACAACACAAACATTTTAGCGCTTTTTAACTTTTCAAATCTTTAACGGCATTATAAAATAATATAAACAATATCACAAAATCTACAAACAATAATTACGAGAGGCACTATTTACTACTTATATTTTGAGCCTTGGCAACCCTGAATGTTGTAAGTGCCACCTGATGTTTCCAATGGAAAGTTTGACATTGTGCACCATTATTTACTTCAGACATTTTGTCAATAGAACGTCATTTGTTTTATTTACACTAACCTGAAAATTGTATCTCAACAAAAACATAGAAACCACAGTGCTTCGAACAACTAACTTGCACATTTGGCGATGAAGCCCCATCCTTTGCCACTAAGAAACGCTGTAGCCTCCGTTCGCTCAATGATGAATTTCGTAAAGGTCATCCAAAATCAGTTGTTGTGCCAGAAAACATTGATGCTGTGCAAAAACTAATAATGCAAGATTTTCATGCGACATATTCTGAGATTGAGGCAACCCTAGGCATTAGTTCCACCAGCATACATAACATATTGCATCATTATTTAGCCGTGAAAAAGATTTTCTCTCGTTGGATCCCCATAATTTGACGCAATCTCTAAAAGATACTCGTATCGATTGCAGGGGTGGTTCCTCCATAAGGTTGCAGGTTTGCGCTACACCCACTGATTCTGAATATACAACGGGTGCATTTTGCACATTAAACCTGTGCTTGTTTGCATTGTTTTATATACAAACATGTTTCAGTTACGCTTATCGTCTGTAGCTGCCCATGACCGCAGAAGTCGAAATAAACAGTGATTAGCTGTAGGAGCCGCCAGGTTTGCAGCGAAGTGTTAACCTAAGATTTCGCCCAAATGTAGGCTCTCTGAGGGGGTTGCGGGAAGGTGAAGAGATGGGAGGGGCTTCTTATACATTGCTTAAATGGAGGTTTATAAACCTAGCTCCTCCTACTCTTAGCAACGGCTATAGCGTGACATTCAGGCTTAGCTTCTGTGTGCTCTGCTTTTCGAACACAGGGAGAATTTAATTAAATGCATGGAGGTTATTCAGAAGAGAGCTCTGTTAAACAACAACGCCACACTTGTTCAGGCTTCTGGGTTTATGGCCACTTTGAAAGATTATAATTTTGTATTCTGGCTGTCTTTCTTCTACAAGATCCTGCCACATGTGGACATTTTGTACAATCAGCTGCAGAAACGAGACTGCAATGCAACATTTGCCCTCGCCCAGCTAAACGCATTTAAAAGGGAAATGCAAAAGGTAAGAAATAGCGTGGATATCGAGGAACACGAAGAAACTGCAATTAAGAGGAGAAGAATAGAAGATCATGATGTGAAAAGAAGAGAAGCTCTTGAAGTATGTGACATTCTTAGAGAAGCAAAGGACAGATTTAGCTTCACGGGGCACCTGGTAGCCTCGACTTTGTTTCATCAAGAAAATTTCTAAGACATTTCCAGAGGATTCCCTTAGAGAAACAATAAGGTTCTATCCTTTTATCATTGGAACAAAAATTCGTAGAGAACTGACTGTAATTTACAGTCGAGAGGAATTTCGTGGAATGTCCGGCGCTTTGTGCTTGATGGACTTCAATAAGGAAAACAATTTATGTGCTACATTCAGCGAATATGTCAAACTCCTCCGAGTACTGTTAACTATGTCAATGTCTACCGCTGAAGCAGAACGCTGTTTCTCAACTTTAAAAAGAATAAAAGCTTTCCTTAGGAACACAATGTCACAGGACCGATTGTCAGCATTAGCAATGCTTTCAATTGAGAGAGAGAGTTTGTTATGAAGATCAGCGACTTCAACGCAAAAGTTATCGATAGATTCGCCAGGTCTAAGGAGAGTAGAGCAGAGAATCTGTATAAATAGGTGAGTCATTACTACTCTGTATTTTATTTTTCATTTGTGCACCACCAATAATTTAGTCCACCAGCCGCCACTGATCGATTGGTGTACAAAAATGCTCAAGGAATACAATGGCGGTGTCTCAAAAGACGTATATAAGATTGTAACAGGTGACGAATAATGGCTCTACGCGTATGATCCGGAACTCGTATACAACCATTTGTTTACCGGAACTCTTCGGTGAAGTAAAGAAAACCATCAAGAACCGTAGGATCGTTCTTCATCAAGACAAGGCGAGCACACACATCTTGTCTAACAGAGTATCTGAAAGCTCAAAAAATCGAATTGATGGGTTATCCGTGAAGCAATATTTTTATAAGGATGATGATGAGGTGATCTCCGAGTGGATTATCTTGAAGCCCCAGGTTGGGAAGCCATCTAGAAGCAATATTTTATACACATGCGATGTTTGAAGATGCTATGACGATGCATTTCTCACCTTTGGTGACGATCTTGAAGAAATCTAGAAGTTTCTCCTGCAACTCTGGATAAGTAGGCGCATTTGTAATTCCTGAGCGATGAGTTCTTTTTCTTTCCCAGAGTCGTGGTAACGGGGCTGAGGAAGTTAATATTACAACTGTTGAAGAATAAATAAATAAATAATACTTTTCTTGTTCAAACATGAAGATTTAATTCTTCCGAAACATTTTCAAATTTCGATTCAAATTTGAATATTATAAATGTTGTTCTGTAACCATCGATGACCGGTGTATCCATTACAGTAGCGACGATAGTTCTGTGTCGGTGACCTACTTTCTTCGTGCACTGGAGAGAGTCTATGCCCAACCGTCATTTGCATTTTCTGCTAGTGCTAGAAGATTGAAGACAATGCAGCAAGGCACAGACTCGTCTTTACTAAAACGCATACCTTAAGATATATGAGCACTTCCTCATCTTAGCAACTGAGAAACAACAGATCTTCTTTATTGTGTTACTTCTTTGCTTTCACAAATGTTTTAATTTACAGGAAACTAAAAATCTGGTGTGATGCCTTTGTGGCTTGTAGCGCATGGAAGTGCGTTAGCCGATTTTCGTATGAACATATGTTTCATCTTCATAAATAAGCGACCTTCCTTCGTCTCTAAGCCTTTTTATGGCACGTAAATTTGACACGCGCCAAATTCTCATATACCTTTCCTATAACAAGACCCTGTTTTTCCTTGTTTTCTACCAATTGAAACCTATGCTACATAAGATAGTCTTTAAACTAGTGCTTCCCCCTTTAAAGTTAATGGAATCTTGATGTTTCAGGACTCCCAAATTTTGACAGTGGGCACAGTTTTCTCCTGAATATACAAATTATAAATTGTTTGGCGAATTACAAACCTATCAAAGTCATCAATGACAGTGATTGTTTCTGGTACAAGATGTACTTTCCAGATGTTTCAAATGAGGTCACTTGTGCCTTTAATTATTTTACGAAATTTTATCTCAGATACTTCTGTTGCCAGAAACTGCTTCCCTTTTCAGAATAGATTGATTTTATTAATAACTTCGCGGTTTCGCTGTGAAGTGTTTTTCCCCCAAGTTTGCTTTGAATTGGAGGCATTTTAATCTAAATGAGAAAATATATAAAAGCACACACGCATACACACACAAAACACTAATCACCAGTGCAACTAATAAACACAATTTCTAAAACTTTAAAATTTTAACATGATGGCACCGAAGTGTTAGAAGCTACCCGGTCAAACCTCTCGACGATACTGGCCATTTCAGTGTACTGCGCAGGAGCGAGAGTGTAGGCTCAGCAACTGGATTCTAAACGACTGCGCTCACGGTCTCCAACGGCACAGAACCATTGTCCCTACTGTAACTATTACTTTCTTACACATTCGCTATTTGTGCATCTTACATGTATACTCAAATATAATCCTGCACAACCTCGGAGAGATACAATCATACGTCTTTCTCGTACAATGTTCATAAACATTTAACGACTTATTATACTACGTTGTCATGGTTACACCATTACCTACCTTACATTTATCCATTTCTCTATTTTATTACAAAATTCAATCTTTATTATTATTCTTAACAAAACATGAAATATCTGCTACATCCGCCATAAAGTCCTGATTTGCCAAACAATGACTTCTTTTGGATCCTGAACATCAAGAGAAGAACAGATTGCGCGGGCAACGATTTTCGTCGTCAGAAGAAGCCGTTGATGCCTTCAAAAACCATGTTTTGGAGATGTCTCAAGAAGACTGGAATAAATTCTTTGACAAATGGTTCAAACGGATGAAAAAGTGTACTGATCATAAAGGACAATATTTTGAAGAAGAAAAAATAAAGCGGTTTTCAAACAGAAATTACTTTATTTTAATTACACTGGGCAACAAAAAAATAATTTTTGAATGTTTCGAGCACTTCATGAAGCAATTCCTACTAATTTTGGGTTGAGAAAAACAAATATGACCATCAAAATTTTTTATTAGCTCTAGCTTATATGATATACACAAGGTGGAAGTATTACATATTAACGGATTGAGAGAAAAGGATACATTTTAATTACATACATGCTAACAACAATGAAAGTGCATTTGATTTTTTAACTGGTAATTAAATGCTAAGAGTTCTAAATTGCTGGAAAAATACTTCGCAGATAGTCGTGTCTGAAGAGAATCATGTAGTGACTTCATCGTCTTTTAGCTTGCCTCTTGTGATGGAGTGCCGCAGAATCCCTATACAAAGACCAACAGTAATCCGCAAGCATTACTTCATTCCAATTACCCTGATATCTTTGTTCCATAACAGAAATGTCCTGATGGAATCTCTCCCCATGTTCATCACTAACAGCTCCACAACTAGGAGGAAAAAAGTCTAGGGGGGAGTGGAGAAAACGGATCTTGGTATTTTTGGAGGAGCACTGTCACCAAATGCTTGTAGTTGTAATCTCGTTAGTTGCCTAAAAATCCTTGAATAACACCCTTGAAGGCTTTCTAAGCTTCTTTTTCTTTCCCCTCCAAAATTTGGTCAAATGCAGGATCCTTTAGAAGTTCTCTTATTTGTGGCCTTCCTTAACTTTTGCATCACTTAATTTCCAACATTTCTCTCTGATGTTATTTGACAGGTGTGCCAACTCCCAAAAAATACCCCAAATTTAAAATCTTCACTCTAAAAAATGAAATATCACTTTATCTTCAAAACAAGAGCTAATCTATTTTATGGTGAGTTTTAATTCAGCAGATGGAAATACATGTAAATTCACTATTTTTAAGCCGGAAACATTTCTATTGTTGCCCAGTGTTATTAGGCTCGTAAATTTGGGGCCAAACAAAAACAACTGTTTCAACCATTTTTCAGAAAATAAAAAAATGACGAACAAATTGTCAATGTAAAGGGAAGTTTGAGATAGAGATATTTTCTTTAAAATCATCTTATGGCATCCTTGGAAAATGCTAAGCTTAAATATCAAGCTTGGTACTCAACCATTTATTCTGGAGTTAAGCTGTTCACAGACACATACTTTTTCTAAAAGTGATTTTTTGGATGCAGAAGGACCCCAAAAGGTGTACGTCCACTGAAATCTTAATACTGAAATTTTGGATAGAATTCAAAACTTTTTCCACTTACTATAAATAACTAGTAGAAAAACTAACAATAGAACTAAGATTAAGGTGCATTTGGACCCAAATACCTTTTATCTGAAATATGTATTTTCCTCTTTAAAAGAGGGCGTCTGTCTTGGTCCTATGGCTGAAGCACACTAACCTATATTGCACATCTATACTTAACCACTGTCAAGGAAAATAGGTCGGAATGTTGTTATATCTTTCGGTGGAAGCGAACGCATTCCCACAAACATCTGCAACGCAAAGCGAGCCGCTATTTCAAAAAATCTAATGTTGTTTGTTGTCCTTGTGAAGTCGGAAATATCTCACTACAGCTTCGCAGTGAATCGATGGTTTTAAATTGGAATAACGCTGTGCAAGAAGGAACCAACCACCAACATGCAAAATAAGAATAGATGTGAAAGTAGAATTAGCACTGAAATTTCTTGGACACCTTTTTCGGTGTAGGACTCTGCTTAACCACTCGACTCTCACCAAGGCGGCCCGGGTTCGATCCTAGGCGACCGCAAACTGAGATTTGTGGTGGACAACACGACGCTGGTATGCTTTTTCTCCGGTATCTCCGGTCTCCCCCGCCATTTGATTCCACCAGTGCTTCATTTTTATTTTATGTACCTATCAGTGTCACCACATGCTGTGCCGCATGTAGTAAAGGCGGGCATTAAACAATACACATTTAATTTCAACGAATCATGGTCTACCATCTAAATTGTTAGTAATTAAAATATTATTAGGGTTTATTATGTGGCTTACTGCAACACCGGAATTTTAGTGTTGCTTCCTTAAAAGATTATGGCTCCCAAATGCCAGACAGTAGTAGTGGCGTTGGTGGTGAAGTGGTGGTAGTAGTGATATTTACCACATACATAGCGTAGATGGTAAGGTGTCTGCGTCACGTTTAAGAGGTTTGTCAGAGTGAGTTATCTGGATAGGGTTTTTTTACAGGGCTTTCCCTTATTGTGAAATATGTCTGATAGCTCTTAGCTCTAGGGGCTCTGGGCTCATTTGAGCATCACTTCATTCATTGTCCGATATGACTTAAATTTTAAAAAAATTTCAACGAGCACTAATCATATCACCAATGATAAGTGGGAAAGGACGTTTAAGAAGGAAATTCTCAAGGTCTAAGTTTAGGTTAACCTCCCAGGCATTTGCCATCTATGCAGAGAGAGGAAACCAGGAGGGGGAAAAAAGACTTAAGAGAGAACGGTCTTGGCGGGATTTGAACCATGGACATCTCCTTTGTGTCTGTCTTAGCGGCCCCCCTGTCGGACAAATGTCAAGTAGTTGGCTACCCCTGCTATAATGTGAGTTTGTAATGGGTACAGAAAGCCATCAGCCTGAGGTTTAATTATGAAACATGCAACAATGTTCGCATAACTTCCTTATGAGTCATCATTTCTACGGTAAAAACTGTATTTCCTCTTCCAAATATAAGTTCTCCCATTTTATGTATATGACATAGGCCAATTAATTACGTATTTTATGTGTAAACTAAGATGTGTATTATGTTATGAATCTTCTAAATATCTTTTCAGTGCATAAGAGAAAAAGCTATATGATTTTTGACAGAATCATATCACTACGTAGTTCTCTTAATTTAAAAGTTGAATACGTTAACCGTAAACAGTGTCGTTAGAACTAATTTGAACTAAAGGAGAAAAATTTCAAGTTGCAAGATTAAAACCTAAATGTTTGGTCACTACTTTGAAGTTTAATTAAAATAAAAATGGTTTGTAATATTCATTTAAGTTCATGGAGTATGTATTTTTTTTTAAAAGAAACGTTTTGTATGAGACTAATTTTAATACTTGATGCTCTTTTGTTTCAGATCGTTTGGCAGACTTACGGCGCATGTTTCTTTCGACAGCTCCTCCTCCAGTGCGCAGACAAATATATTAACGTTCGTCTTTTGTTTACAGTATACAGCTTTGTGTGATTCTGTGCTTTGTGTCGATGCTTAAAGTGTTCTAGAAGAAAATTAATTTGTATGTGTTGCACGTATCCGTGTTTGACTTCAGCTATTTATTGTTACTATAAAATGTAACGCAATGAGTGTACTAAATATTGTGTATCAAGTACGGTTCAATAAATGCCGTGAGTGAATTTTTCTGTTTCCTCAATTCCGTAATCCTTTCCTTCAACCAAGTTTTCGGTGTTGCGTGTAATATTCTCAGCTCTTGAATATATTTTGCTTGGAGAGCGTTTGGAATACCTCAAGCGCTGGTTTATTTTCAGCGAATTTATTGGTCCAAGTGTTGTCGCTTACGCAACCAGTAACAGATATATCGCGATGGCTCGGGTAAATTGTTGATACTTGATGTTGCAAGCATCTAGTGGTGAACACATAAAAAATGTCTTGCAAAAAGGAAACGCGTCATCAATTCTAGCCATAATATTTACAGCGCTGTAAGGATGTATGTTTCCTTTATCACAAACAAATAGCTTACTTATGTGCTTTTTCTGCATATATACTATTTAACTGTAAATAATCCAGTACTCGAACAAGAGAATTGTATTTTGGAAGATACGGAAGAGAACAAATAACATACAAGGAGCTTTCGTTTGGACGCTTGGCCGCCTGAGGGAAAAGATCTTATCACCGGGTAGCACGCTGTTTGCGGCAGAACTAGACATTTATAGCCGCTTAGATTTCTCATTCAAATTAAACTACATTAACCACGTGTCTTCGTCATGCGAGATGCATTCAAGTTATAACACCTCCTGTTTTTTTTTTTTTTTTTTTTCCGGGACAGACCATATAGAAACATCTGTTGTTCTTCTTTTTTTTTAAATACTGTCGCGGCGACGGGCATAAAAGGTTCGGCGCAAATAAATAACAGACGGATAGTGTTTCACAGAGATAAAGAGCTTGCATAAGCAGATAAACATAGCGCTGGAGATAAAGGACTTGCCGACACAGATTAAGTTACGCTTTTGGAAGGTGATAGAACAGTCCATTTCTTGTTTGTTACAGAACAGTCTCGAATTATCAATGAGGTATTTAAGGGAGCGACGACTCGCCAAGAGTCAGTCGTAAACAGAAGTAAATTGCTGTAAAGATATCGAGATTTAACTGTATTGGAACACCACAGTGAAGCGAAAAATTATTAAATTTTAGATGAGTCGTATTTTTTACACATCTGCTTCACTTTCGTACCTATTTTGAGGACATGTTTCGCAAATCATCGTTTGCATCTACGGCTCTTATGCGACTGAAGCTTGATCCAGCGGTGTGGGTAATTCTGGGGTTGCTGCTGCCATCTGTTGATTTAGTGATGAACTTAAATGTGGGATTCTCTTCTGGCGGGATTTCAAAGTTCATTAGTTGGTTTTTATGTTTTTCTATGTATATCCTCTCCCATATGACGAGTTCACTATGTTTTTGTACGTATTTTAGTAATTCTGTGCTATCTTCAATTTCATGATTTTCAGACCAGAAATGAGCTGCTATTGCGGACTTATCAATATTTTTGTATCTTAAGTGCCTGAAGTGTTCTTTCTTTCTAGTGCCCATGTTTCTTTTTGTCCTCCCTATGTAAATTTTTTCACAGTCTTTACACTTAATCTTGTAAATGCCTGACTTTTCCTCTTGTTTTATCTTATCAGTATTATTACTGTGAAGTAGGTTTTTAATGTTGTAATTGTTTTTTGGTGCCAATGTTATATTGTATTTCTTGAATATTTTTTGGAACTTTTTTGTGGCCCAGGGGTGGTAAGTAAATTTAGCAAATCTAATTTCTTGTTTTATTGGTGTGAGAGCTGTGATCTGTTTTAATCTCTTTTGAAGTTTGAATAATTTTAGTTTTTTATCTATAAGGTTTTTTCCATATCCATTTTTAATTGCAGTTTTTAAGATTTGGTGGTATAACAGATGGCAGCGCAACCCCAGAATTACCCACACCGCTGGATCAAGCTTCAGTCGCATAAGAGCCGTAGATGCAAACGATGATTTGCGAAACATGTCCTCAAAATAGGTACGAAAGTGAAGCAGATGTGTAAAAAATACGACTCATCTAAAATGTAATAATGCTGTAAAGATGTTGTAACAGGAGTACTGTAAACAGATGTAATCAGAACGCTGTTTGTTATTGTCATCGGCCTTGGTAAATTGCGACTGTGTATGTGATGTAATTCTGCTACTGTGAGTGTATTTCTACGCAAATAAAGAACGATTTGAATTTCTGTAAATTGAATTTTTAATTCTACGAACTCACAAAGTCACATACAAAAATTAATAATAATACTGTGATGTAGAGTTGTAGTGTTCTTTGTGTTCTTGCAATGAAAACGTCACCATTTTAAGTATCAAAAACAGTCCCAACTCTCATCGCTGCCACTAGAGTTCTATGCTGTGTACAGTGCTGCCATCTCTGTCATGCATTCACAAAGAGTCCACGTGTATTTGAAAAAAAAAAAAAGCAACAGAAGTTCATATCTGGTCCCAGTCCTGAAAAAAATAATAGGAGATATTATAACTTGAACGCGTCTCGTAGATGTTGGAAATGATGTTCTCATGAAGGATACATCTTGTCTTTTTGAACATATTCACAAAGTTGTGAGCCCTCTTATTTGAGGCACACGAATGGGACCTTGTCTCATTTTAGTGCAAGTGTTTATTGTCACACTGAATTACATGATCTCGCAACGTATCTTACTGTACAGCATAGACCAGTCCAGTCGGGTGCTGGCAAGACTGTATACAGCCTAAGAATTTTGCTGCGTGGCCACACGTTAAGGGTTTAATTTTATGGGGAATTTTTTGGAAGGTTTTTAGGATAAATTTGTTTAGGAGATAACTATAAAGTTCCTCAGGACGATGATTTATAAATAAGGGCGCTCAATTCCATGGTCATCATCGCCCTTTCAAACACTGTATTTTATTTTACTATAACTTTACTTTGACTTTACTTTAACTTTACTTTAACTTTGCTTTGACTTTGCTTTGGCTCCGATTTGACTTTCTTTTGGCTTTGCTTTTGCTTTGTTTTGACTTTGCTTTGGCGTTGCTCTGGCTTTGCTCTGGCTCTGATTTGGCTTTGCTTTGGCTTTGCTCTGGCTTTGCTCTGGCTCCAATTTGGCTTTGCTTTGGCTTTGCTTTGGCTCTGCTTTGGCTTTGCTTTGACTTTGCTTTGGCTTTGCTCTGGCTCTGCTTTGACTTTGCTTTGGCGTTGCTCTGGCTTTGCTTTGGCTCCGATTTGGCTTTCCTTTGGCTTTGCTTTTGCTTTGCTTTGACTTTGCTTTGGCTTTGCTCTGGCTCTGCTCTGGCTCTGCTTTGACTTTGCTTTGGCGTTGCTCTGGCTTTGCTTTGGTTCCGATTTGGCTTTCCTTTGGCTTTGCTCTGGCTCTGCTCTGGCTCTGCTTTGACTTTGCTTTGGCGTTGCTTTGACTTTGCTTTGGCTCCGATTTGGCTTTCCTTTGGCTTTGCTTTTGCTTTGCTTTGACTTTGCTTTGACTTTGCTTTGGCTTTGCTCTGGCTCTGCTTTGACTTTGCTTTGGCGTTGCTCTGGCTTTGCTTTGGCTCCGATTTGGCTTTCCTTTGGCTCCGATTTGGATTTGCTTTGGCTCTGCTTTGGCTTTGCTTTGGTTTTGCTCTGGCTCACTCTGGATGGCTTTGCTCTGGCTCCGCTTTAGCTTTGCTTTGGGTTTGCTCTAGCTCAGCTTTAGCTCTGCTTTGGCTTTGCTATAACTTTGCGTTGGCTTTGCTTTGGCTTTGCTCTAGCTCCGCTTTAGCTTTGCTTTGGCTTTGCTTTAACTTTGCGTTGGCTTTACTTTGACTTTGCTCTAGCTCCGCTTTAGCTTTGCTTTGGCTTTGCTTTAACTTTGCGTTGGCTTTACTTTGACTTTGCTCTGGCTCTGCTTTGGCTTTGCTTTGGCTTTGTTTTGGCTTTGCTTTGGCTCTTCTCTGGCTGGCTTTGCTCTGGCTCCGTTTTAGCTCTGCTTTGGCTCTGCTCTAACTCTGCTTTAGCTTGACTTGACTTTGCCCTGACTTTGCTCTGGCTGGCTCTGCTCTAGCTCAGCTTTAGCTCTGCTTTGGCTTTGCTTTAACTTTGCGTTAGCTTTGCTTTGGCTTTGCTCTAACTCCGCTTTGGCTTCGCTTTAACTTTGCGTTAGCTCCGCTTTGGCTTTACTTAAGCTTTGCTCCAACTCCGCTTTGGCTTTGCTTTGGCTTTGCCCTGGTTTCGCTCTCGCTTCTCTCCGACTTCACTCTAATCTCACTCTAAATCCATTCCTCAGGACGGAGGAAAGATGTAAAACCTATCCACCCTGGTGTTTTGTTTTGAAAATTTTAATTTGGGATGAAATTTTGAAGCCAAACAGCTTGGAATGATTATGTGGAGCACAGCTTTAGATGCTGTATGGATTAACTTCGTTGTTATCTCGGGTGCCCGCAAGCCACACGGGGTACCCGGAGCAGCCTATATGGGCATCTAGGGGGAGAGCATAATCTACCAAGGATCTAACTAAGGCAAGCATAGACATCGTTTCAAAATGAGAAGGGAAAGAGAGCAGATCAATAAAAAAAAAAAAAAAACAGCGCAGTGCAGGACGAGCGATTCCCCAAATTAGGGCCACGAGCTTAAAGGAAGACCCATATTAATACAATAGTATTGAAAATGCTGTGTTTAAATATCGCATAGTGTAACGGGAATTTATTTGTCCTCCACTCGCAGCCGATAGGACACACGTCAACTTTTTGTAAGATCCAAGTCGAGTTTTGATCAAATAAGAGTCATGAGATCTTTTCTCAGGTGTGGATGCGGATTTTTGGTGACAGAAACAAAATTTATATGAGTCCAGTTTTGTAATATATTATTTAATTATATAATATGAACTACGATTCCCTCGTTTCTATTACAAATATCGAATAACACTTTTTGAATGTTATTAACTTTCCTTTACAATTATAATCACCGCAACATCTTTCATCGTTCTCAAGCAAGACTCAAGATTCTAACACTTTTATCAAGATTATTGATTTTCTTGTCACTATAGTAATTTCCGCTTTATTTTGTGATTGGCCGATCCACTGGCACGTCATCACACCACGTCATACCACGTCACACCACTACTACTTCGGCCACTCACACAACTACATACATTTTTTATATATTTATAATTCCTCCGAACACAAAAATACTGTTACAATAGTTTAGTTTAGAAATGCTCAATGTAATTCAAAACTCGGCAAAAGTCTGAAATAGGCGCAGCTGAAGACAAAAATCTGATACGTTGTTTTAACTAAACACAGTGTGCGTTTTAAAATCCTGTGTCATTCATAATTAACCCAGTACATGGCAATTTCAATTTGAGTCCACAGAAGGTGGTAGCTCTGCGATGTATCTCGCTCATCTGGAGTTAATTTTGTATTATTCTTGAACAAGTTTTAGTTACCTAGATGTTTTCGGGAAGCACACTTCTCTTACATATATAAGCAATAGTTTTACTCAAAATCTCTCAGATGTAAGGCCGATTTCTCTCCTTAATCAGCAGTAACAAAGAAAAATGAAGCTAAATCATAGTTTTGAATTGACAGTTGCATATTAGTTAATCGTTTTCATCACTGTGTTGGACATTATTTGGGATCCAGCTTTTGAAAGCCACATATTGAAACGCGTTATAAAATATGTTTAAAAATAGTTTTCAGTGAATTACTGGGAAATTGAAATATTAATTGCTTTAAAGTATTATTATTATTATTGTTGTTGCTGTTGTTGGAACTATCATGAAAATAATTATAAAATTTGTTTAAAGTATCAGTGTTCAGTCAATTTTCGGATAAATATAACACATTTTGCTTTTCAAATTGGCAGTTTCTTTACTCTTACTTAGTAGAAAAGAGAATACAATGTCTATTGTAAGAAAAACAGCAATTATATTTTGCCTCTTACAGTTTATTGACAAGGAAGCATAAACACATACTAGCACCGTACCCTCCAAGTAATTTTCCTGATCGCTTTCTCATATGTAGGGTGATTTAACATTTTCATAATAAATTACAGATATTTTAGCTGAAATCCAGACAATTAATTTAAATACAATGTCGAACGAGAGGCTATTCTTGGTACTGCACAGCGAATCCTGGTGCAGGGATAGAAAACTCTCAGCACTTTTTTTTTTTTATTTGTTCCATTTATACCCCGTCTTTAACTGCAATAATCATATTGGCAGTCGTTCTCCTTTGGAACATATCGAAAGTGTTAAATCATATTCGATGGTTTGTTTTTTAATCGATCACGCACATATTCGCACTCTCATTCATACTTCCAGACTCTGTGGAAGATGGGGAATCACCTTGGTTAGAAAAACATCCCCACCCCAGCGCCGGGAATCAAACCCCGGACCCCTTGCACGGTAAGCAGGTGCTCTACCGGCTGAGTTACGGGGCCAGCCCTCTCAGCTCTTGCTAGGGAGGGACTGTAACGGCTGTCTGCGGCCTCTCTGCGTGTGACCATGTGGCCTCCTCTGGTTCCCTCGCTCCATCCCTTCCTCCTGGGAAGTGTTAGCCACAAGATATCTGTATCTGTATGGGTCGTAAGGCGCGAGGTGCCTATTTTTTGAGGGAGGGGTGTAAGGGCCAGAAAAAATGTGTGACAAGGTAACATATATAGGTTCCCTGCTGGGTGGAAGCAAATATTTAACTATGTGAACATAAACACAATAAAACCAACATTAAGGTCTACAGTTCGACGGGTAATCATCACTTGTTTCATATGTCAAGACCAGAGAAGTTAAATGGGGCTACATAAATCCAACAAAGAAGAAAAATATACATTATTTAAAATCAGCAACTAAACACAGGGTTCAGTATGGACACATCGCCGAGCTTGATAGGTCTACGACAGCGTGTTAGGCTCGCATTCGTGAAGTTGGGGGTTCGATTTCCCTCGACCGTCCACGCTGACAGTTTTTTTGTGGGTTTCTCTAGTCGATAGGTGACTGCTGGGAGGTGTTTCTCATCCACCATGATTTTTATCCCTTCATTTTCATTTCATTGTTTCTTTCTCAACTTTCAACTTACACGATTCGTCGCATTAGTAGATGGCGCTGGAGCTTGCTCATAGGAAAGATTACTTCCAGTGGACAGTAGAGACCTGCTGGTTGACGTGTCGTTCAGTGCTTTCTCTTTAGTCATCTCCAGTAGTGGGACGGGTCTTCGAGCCTGGAAATGTTAGGGCTCTGCGCATGTCTCTGTAGCCTGTTTGCCTGCGGCCTATAGGCTGTTTCTCTACATCCCTTCCTCTTACTAGCAAAAGTACTACCTAGCTCGCTGAGCTATGGATATCACGGAAACTACTAAAGTTTAGCAAATGACACATTTTTCTCGGACATTTCACATTGTACATTCATCGTACCCTCAGACAGAGATCATCTATGAAGTAGGAAGGGAACGTTTTGTCACTGGAGCAGTGCAGCATTACTCAAAAATAAAGATTTTCGGAAAATCCGATCTACAGCTAACACTAGATATGGAAATGCATTCGTCACTTTTTTATTTTCTCATATGTTGATTGTGAAGTAACTATCCTCATTTGAGATACGAGGACTAACTGAAGATTTTCATAGCATATATCATGTTTCTAAAATCAAATTACATTTGTTTATATTCTAGTATTTTGTGAGTTGATTGTTCTGCAGCTTGCTCGATTTGTCCTAATAGTTATTAACTATCATGTAATGCTTTTGTGTTCACCCAAAAAGGAATTTGACTAGAGAATAATTCTGTGCTATGATTTTTTATGATATTAAATTTTCATTAACACAAAGTGAAGATGGTTTAGAAAAGCATTTCGTTAAGAAGCCCATCTAAAGAAACAATTTATAATTGAAACAAGGAATTCAAAAGATATCTCCCCCCTCCTTTGGTGATGAATTTCGTGAAGCATATCCAAGAACTGATCTGATGAAGACATTGCCGAGGTCTGAGCGATACTTGAAGTTCGACGGATATCTAATGAATTTATTGGACATTGGTATGACTCAAATCCAAAACATGTTATACAACAGGCATGTGAAAACTATGTTCTCGATGGATTCCACAGACATAAAAAGACTCCCGACCAAAAACAACGCATTGATTGGAACAGAAAAACTCTAGAACAATTCCAATGCAGCATTTCAAATTTGGTTTGGAATATTATTACCTGAAAACACGGGTAAGTTGGAGAATTTAAAGTCATACTGGCAGTTGGCCATAGCAGCTCAATGGTTAAGCACAGCCGGACGGAGACCGGAAGAGATGTGGTTTAAATCCCGGCTATTGCATTGAATTTTTCGGTCTGACTCTACCTTTTCACAGTGCGTCCTACACACGGCTAGTGTGAAAGAACAATTAATTTCCGTTGAATTTATTGGTATGATCCTGAAAAGAGTCAATCGGCTCAATTTCGTACGGAACGTAAGTCTACAAAAGTCCGATACATTTGCAGGACTGAAAAGATATGAATGAGCTTCCGCCCCCCCCCCTCTAAAACTGTCATATTGCTGCTGTAATACTAGAAAACAGACATGCGATTACTGCCGATTGGAACTCAAATGTTTGTAAAAGCTCGTGAAAAATGCCCAAAAGGAAAAATAATTTTACATCATGATAATGCAATGTCGCATACAGCAAAACTCATACTTGGATACCCTAAAGATCAGCATAAAACCCTCTATCATCAGGCTTTGACCTAGCATCTTGTGATTTCTTCATATTTTCAAAAATTAAACATAAAATGTGTGGAATTACTTTTTCGTCACCTCATGAAGTGGAGCATTACAAACTTGGTTTTTGAACACTGAAACTGAGTCTTGAACTACTGTGATTCTCAGCGTCTCTAAGCTGGGCGTGAAAGACCGGTTCATTTTGCTCAGAGGGCTCTTTATCAGGCTTGAGGTTCTTTTATGCGCCGTAAATATATAACAGGGGACCACCGGCTTTAGTTCCCTTCAGAAAGAAGCCATGCTAAGGGTTTCTATGCCCGTTCGCAACCATTGCTTTAAGGACCGGTTTCATTAAATCCAAAAGTGCATTGTTGTTAAAGGAAGGTGTTCTGAAACGGCAATAAAATCATTTACATTTTTAAAACTAATAATTGTTTAATTTCCTAATTATTTTCTGTGTCATCCTCAAACTGGAATAATGAGTTAAAACCTATACCTTGGATTTTACATACATCGATTATGAAATATTCATTATTTTTAATGTTAATTGAAGGTATTGTATTCCATCCAAAAATTCGATACACAATTTCACCTGAAAGACATGATTTGGACCTCGTACCAAATCAGTTTTAGACAAAAATGCCGTAAATCGAACCCGGGACGTCTAGCACGGCAGGCAGCTGCTCTACCCACTGAGCTACGGGGGCAGCCTATTGAAACTTTCTTGCTTAATTTAAAACAAGTCATGGATACACCGTGAGCAACATAGCAATAAGAGGAAAAAAATCACCTTTATATATAATACATTTTAATATATAAAGGTTGATTGTGTGTGTGTGTGTGTGTGTGTGTGTGTGTGTGTGTGTGTGTGTGTGTGCGTGCGTGCGTGTGTGTGTGTGTGTGTGTGACTAAAAAAATGAGGACGTTTATTACTACCGGGCGGCTCGACGACCTAATGCTATTTTCCATCTTCCCAGTAGACGACATTTCCTACCTTTAGGCATTTTAAAGTGCACAAACAAATGCTGCCAACATAAGCATATCAAACACTACCAACAACCGACAAACAAATTTGCCCGCCTCGGTAGCGTGGTGGTAGCATGTCTGCCTCACATTCAAGAGGTCCCGAGTTCGAATCTCGGTCAGGGTGAGTTAGCTGGATAAGGTTTTTTCCGAGGTTTTCCCTTATCCTGAAAGACGATGTCGATTAACTCTAAGCTCCATGAACCCCGGGCTCATTTGAGCATCATTTCACCCATTTCATCCATCGTCCGATATGACTTTAGTTGGAGGACGTAAATTACAAAAAAAAAAAAAAAAAAAAAAGACAAAAAAAAAGACAAATATAAAAAAGCACTCAAGGCTCAAGTTACAAATAGCAGACAGTGGTTGCACCAAAATACGCATCAATTCGGTTTTGTTTTTAATTTACTTCCTCTAACGTTAAGTCATATCGGACGATGGGAGAAATGATGCTCAAATGAGTCCGGGGTCCATGGAGCTTAGAGCTACTGACATTCGTCTTTCAGGATAAGGAAAAACCCTGGAAAAACCATATCCAGGTAACTCACCCTAACCGAGATTCCAACTCGGGACCTCTTGAACGTGAGGCAGACACGCTACCATCTACGCTACCGAGGCGGGCGATTCGTTCGCCTGCATTCCTTAACGATGCTTACCATATTTAATAGAGAAAAAAATATATTTTGGGAATAGTTTCTGAAGTCCTCTTCATTATAAATCACTTTTGTATAAGATATTTACCAAATCTAACTACACAAAAACGTAGACCTCGCTAAAGCACACAATTTACCACTTTTTATAGGGTTTAACCAGGAACTTTTGTTACTGTTTAGAATTTTCAAATATTATAGGTACATTTATGAAATGGTAAGTACTTCTTTATTTCTCTGCCCACCTGGCCATGCAGAGAATGCAATTCTTAAATCAACACATAGCGACCAGCTCTTAAAAATTTACTATTACTTAAGTCTATTGCATTACGATATTCCCGCTGTATCTACAAGGAAATACGTAAAAACTACTTCCACAAATATTGATCTCGTTTAACAAGAAGTATACAGAAGAAAAACTTTTGTAAGCTTGTTTATGTTTTGTAATTTCGTTTTACAAAAATAGCGATTGAAATTAATTTACAGTGTTGTGAATTCACTTCGTTACATATAAACGTTTCTTTTTTACATGAATTGCTAATAGAACATATAAGAAAATAAAAATCAGAAGAGAGAATCTACCTATAATATATATAAAATTTTACTATGTTAAATTTTAGCTTATTTACATACAAATTAATTTTTATCAGCCAAGCAATTCGTAGTCGATAAAGTTCTTGTGTCACTTTATACTGTGAGCCTTCGTTTAAATGCTTCCAGACGTTTTGCTATTTAGTCATTGATATTTATTTCCGTTGTACAGGTCGCAAGAAAGAGCTGTTAGCCAAATTTCTGTGGAAGGAACTTGCAGAAGAAACGGCCCAGGAGATGTTTGTAGAGCCAGCAAACGAGGAATACGTCACCAAGTACGAGGAACAGTTTGGTAAACCTGACTTCAAACCTACGATGCCTCCAGAGGAATTTCCTCCAGTCAGCGAGGTATTGATTAATGAAGTTCCTATCAATGTATAATGTTCAATATCAATGAGTATATCTCCCTTATCACAATAAAAAGAAAGGGATGTCCAAAGCGCACCCAAAAGCCAATTCTGAAGAGTCTCAACGTGAATGGGTGGTTTTCTAAAAATGCTTATTTAAAAAAAAAGTACACATTGCTTCTTTCATTCCTTTAGAGGTGGTAATGGAAAACAATGGGGTTATAAATTGCTCGAAGGAAGGTTTTTAGAGAATTTTCACCGTGAATGGTAAACTTATCACACATTAATTTAATTGAGGGGAAATTAATTGTTTTTTCTCACTAATAGTGCTTTAACTATGAAGCCTGGGACTTACAGCATAATAAGTTTCATTGTGTATGAGAACCCCGATTGGTTTACCGGGAAAAATACGAGTCAGTTGGAAATTTAATGCCATGCTGGCATGATGGCCATAGTGGCTCAATGATTAAGAGCAACCGGACGCACACCAGAAGATCTGTGGTTCAAATCCCGGCTGTGGCATTGAATTTTTCAGTCTCACTCCTATACACACTCTTTAGGACAGCAGTAAAAATACTGTGAGGATATTAACATAAAAGTCCATCCTTAACGGAAAAGATTCTGCAAAGCGTTCACCAGGAAGCAATTTCCATGTTTTTTCGAACACTAAAGGGACACGTCAATGCAGAGGAAGACAGCTTCAAGAGTTGAGACATATTTCAGCCGGGAGCGAGGCCTGCAGTGCGTGTGACGTCAGGAGAGAGCCGTGTAGTACCAAGCTGCCTATATAAATGGCGCTGTTAGTACACAATCTGAGGGTTCAATTTGACAACCTTCAGAGCAGCAACATGGGTCGTGTCAAGAGAGTTACGAAGAAACCAGCAGTCATCGCCGCCGCACAGCCAGCCGAGGAGGAACGTCCTGCAACACAGCAGCCAGAACCCGCCCCTGCTACCCAGCTGGGAGCAGCCCAGTCGCTGGCACTAGCCAGCCAGCCAACGCCACCTCAACCACTGCACCGTCGCACGAGCATAGTGGTAACTGGAGTGCCTCGGGATCTGCAAGCACGATACGTGCTTGCTGCAGCGCAGCAGCAGTGCCCATCAGCAATGAGGGCTACACGCATCACCTCAGCCCGAGGTCCGACACCACTCGTCCGGGTGGAGCTAGCCAGCCACGCGGAACTGGAAGCTGCTTTAACTAACGGCCTGCCCTTACTAGAGCGGGTGCTGTGCACTGAAGTCAGCCGACAGGACCGTCAAGCTCCATGCCGCCACTGCTGCGCCTACGGGTATGCAGCCGAGTCCTGTGCAGCCGAGCCGAAGTGCCACTACTGCGGTGCTTCCAGCCTCACCTCGGTCTGCACAGAACACGACCTCCGCCGACGCCGCCGCCACTACTGTGCCTCCTGTGGCGGGCACAGCCACTTCACCGGGCAGGCGCTATGCCTCCTGCATCCCTGCAGGAAGGCAACGCCTGTCCCTCCTGCGCCGCCAATCACTCAGCACTCAGCCTCACCAAATTCATCAACAGCCGGCAACACCAAACTACACCACCAGCCAGGAGCAGCTCAGGGAGCAAGTCCGGGGCCTAGGGGAGGCCGTTCAGGATCTTCATTCGGAGCTCCTGGTCATAGCGGCCAAGCTGACCACCCTGGAGGACCTCCTAAGAGAGCTCCAGACTACACAGACAACAGACATCACAACAGAACATCAATCCATACACCAGAAGCTGGACGAGCTCACTACGAGCGTCAGGGGGCTTCTCAGAAACTTCGTCAGCTCAACCGTCCTTCCGCGTGAACAAGCAACAGAGAACCAGCACATCACACAACAACAGCGCAAGACCGTCAGCCAGTTGTACGTGGAAGACATCAAATCTCGCCAAGTACGCTGGAAAGAAAGACATCAATAATCGGGTACCTGTCCTTACCTATTACCACCTCTTAACCCCTAGGCTGCAGTCAGGTTTCATGTCTGTAGCCTAGTAATACCTTCCACACGCTGGCACCCATTGGGTACCAGTATCCCATCTTTCACATACTTACGCGGGTGCTATGTGGGACCGCACTAAGCCACGACATTCACCAATCATTATCCTTTCATTATCCGGTGGAGGTTTATTAGTGGGTATTGCCAAGGACAGGCGAGCCCCACCGTCCCCATTGTGCCCTCCAAATGGATTTTTCCTCCACTCGGAAAAAAAAAACACAATCTGAGGGTTCAGTCAGGTGTAGCGCACTCGATGACAACAATGTAGCTGCCACGTACCATATGGAACTGTTAAATTTACAAGATGACAATTTATTGAAGGACAAATATACACACAAGAAAGAGTTGGCTGATTTTTACAAGAATGTCCCCCAAACCAGATTTCCGAGGTTGTATTCACCTGCCACAGGAACATTGTGTATGTTTGGCTCGACATATGTGTGCGAACAGTTTTTTTTTTTTTTTCTGTTATGAAATTAGCCAAGTCCAAACCCCGAAATAAGTTGTCGGATCACAATCTAACATGCAGCCTTCGATTACAAATTTCCCAGACATTACGTTCTGACATTGATAAACTAGTTAAAGAAAAACGAAACAGAAAGTGTCGGAAAATATCCACGTAATTCTGAGTGGATCTCCTCTAATTTGCAGAGAAAATTACTTTGTTTTATTTCATTTACTTTATAACATGACTGACCTTCAGATAAACTACGAGTTGAAGTTTTATATATTTTCTCATAGCACAGAGCCAAAATGTAATTGTTTATAAACTGTGACCAACTGTGTAATTAAAGCAGTCAGCAATAATACTACAACACCCAAGATTAAAGTTGTACATATTATTAATACCCGAAACGTTTCCTTCTTTCATACGGTAGCAGAAATCAGCGCGGTGACGTCACACGTTAACCTGCCTTTCATTCGGGAGCATATTTGGCGGTTAGAGCTGGCCTGTGGAGCTGACGTAGCACCGCCAATACCTGTCTTCCCCTACGTTAGTGTCAATACGTCAATATTTTTGTAAAAATATTTATTAATTTTAAGGTGCGTATGACATTTTAGGGGAGAGGAGCTAGACAACTTTTGAGAATATTCAGCATCATTGGGCATATTTTCTCAATAATAAAACGATAAATATTTATCCCTTCATTCTTTTAGGGTTGATAATGCGAAAACCACCCCAATGGGTATGGAATTAACAAATGTTGAATGGGAGGCACTTTGGAACACTTTCAGTACAAATGACAAATGTGGCACAGTGAAAGTGACGTGACTGAATTAAATACCGGCAATATTTTAACTGTTTTAATTCATTTAACTATTAATAAATATTTGTGGAATTGGTATTTTAACAAATCGCCAGGTGTTTTTGCTAATATGTAACAAATAAAAATATAAATAAATACTTTTTTTTCGTAAAATATGAAGTAATTGACAGTGAAGCAACAAATACATACAAATATAATTTGTAACTTAAAATTTCATTTATCTTATAAGAAATGATGAAAGTTTTATTATTAATTGATGAGGATCGCGATTTGTGAAAATTCTTCACATCGTCAGCTCAAGCCTCAAGCCTAGTGAGCGTGACCTTGACAACGAGGCTGTTTGAGGCTTGAGCTAACGATGTGAAGAATTATTTCACGAAGTCGCGATCCTCGTCAATTAATAAGAAATCTTTCATTATATCTTATAAGACAAGTGAAGTTTTATGTTACAAATTATTATATTTGTATACATTTTATTTCGTTTATACCGTGGCCGTGGCATATGCATATAAACTGTACTTTGTGCAGAACAAGGAAAAGTTCATATAAGTTGTACAGCTCTCCTCTCAATATTTAAAACAAATTCAACTGCCTGTGATGGATCCAAAATACCTATAGATTTGGAGTTAAAGTGATGCAGGCATTGTGACATGCACTTACATTCACTTACCTCAGCGCACAGCATTCTTCAGCTCACTGTATGCCACTTCCTGGCATATTTCTATTTACTATCGTTTGTGTTTAGATCGACCGATCCATTATTACATACATCTGCATACAGCGACTGAAAAACGCATTTTAAAAAGTGAACCAAGACATATTTATTATAAGCAAACTCACCAGAGGTGTCGAATTTGCAGATATACAAGCGAGTAGGAAGAACTATGATCTCTTATGGGATTTATTACGACTATTCCACGAACAAAACATAACAGATTATATAAATAATAATTACTTTCTCACTACGTTGTTTCAAATCCAGTCACCGTGTGGCAGTTGTCTGTTCACGGCTGGTTGAAAACAATCGACTGATTTACGGAAAACAAATCATTGCTACCACATGGGAACGAAAAAAATACATAATAAAATACTTAACCTCAAAATTAACATAAGCTTAATTCAATACACAATGAAGATATATTTTTAAAGATCGTAATGATTTGAAACTGACACTATCTGAATGTTCAATTATTAAAAGCAAATTTTAACGCGGATAGTTAAAGAAATCTGCGGAGTTTTGTTAATGGACACAAATAAATAGAATTGCAGTACATACTAATACTATTACAGCTGAATCTCGAGCTGACATTTTATCCAGTAAAATCCTACCACTGCAACATATTATCACATAAACCCACACCTTTTTCTTCGTCACATCAAAACTCATTTTGCAGCAATCTTAATGCTGGAGTGTGTACTCTCACATTCACACTTTGGGCTCGAGGTGGGAAATGATTTTAGTTTGGTAAAAGAAACTTCCTCTCATTCACCCAGGAATCAAGCAGCAGACTGGCCACTCCACAACTCTCAACAAGTTGTATTGAAAATATATATAAAGTTGATCATATAGCTACTGATACTTAAAACAGATCGTTGTTTGAGACAACCAAGGTTATCCTGTTCTACACTTAGATTTAAGGCCTTGACTGTCACGTCCATATCCACCACCTCAACCTCATCCATACCCACAATATCTATCTCCTAGAAGCAGCTGTAGCAAAAAAAAAAAAAAAAAAAAAAAAAAAAAAAAAAATCTGTCATATTAGTAATATTTCCTCGACGACAGACGACCTTTCACACTTAGCATTTGAGCTGTAGTCAATCATTCAAATAATAAAGCTCAATTTGTAATTTGTTTATAGCTTTTGACCGATTTTGACTAACTGGTCTTTTTAACGTTTACTCTAATTTTTGTTCCAGCTTCACACAAAATATCCAGTATATCGAAATGAAACAAAACACAGGAGGGTTGCTTATTTCAACAGACCATGGTAGATGACGACAGTAAGGACTCAGTGTTGGTTTTGAACAAATGTATGCAATAAAGACAAAATAAATTCCTGTAGAATACCCTTTATTTCTTAAAATATCCATAAATATACAAGTTTATTATTTGTACCATTTTACATGACACTACATA
The DNA here is from genome assembly GCA_030765055.1 of Mantis religiosa. NCBI lineage: Eukaryota > Metazoa > Arthropoda > Insecta > Mantodea > Mantidae > Mantis > Mantis religiosa. The sequence continues at coordinate 181,323,495 of CM060953.1, read as the reverse complement.
CAATAATAGTATATACAATCAGGTTTTTCACTTTAAGTACTCTCTTCCTCTCATGAGCAGGAATAGGCTAATATTTTATCATAAGTTATTCCTTGCTTATTAACATATATGCACAAGTACAAGTTACATTGTGAGTTTCAGAAGGAAGTAAAAACAAAAGAGGATCAACATGTTTTTTTTTCTCTTTCCGTCTCTTCCCATGATAACTTCATTTTGCTGATCCACATTAAAATAAAGCAATAGAGATTTTTTAAAGTTTGCTTCTAAAGTGAGGTACAACAACTTTGCACTACCTTTGTGAACTTGTTTGATTATTCTCAACACTGCAAGACCAAACTTTTGATTTTTTATATTTGTTATTCATTAAACGCAAGTTGTGAATCTTAGGAATGGAGTGCAAAGAAATAGCTATTTAAGTTCTTCCCAAAAATATAGAATTTTTACACTTTAAAGCCTAAAACATGATGTAAACATACTTTACGGTTATAGTAACACCCCTTTTCAGAAAATCTAAAAAGTTTATATCCATTTATTAATTTGGGGGCATGTTATAACATCATAAAAACAAGCACTTGATTTTTGCTAATCTCAGCGCTGTAGTTGGATTGGAATTAAGTTCTAGTTAAAATTTTGTTTAAGAGTTAAGAGTATAGAGCAAGAAAATGTATGAAAAGGTTCAATATTTTGAAAGCTGGTAAAAATTCCCAATAAATTGTGTCTTTTTTTAAAAAGAGTTATGTCCTCCAATGTTAAGTCATATCTGACGAAGAATGAAATGGGTGAAATGATGCTCAAATGAGCCCAGGTCCATAGAGCTTACAGTTACCCAACTTATGTCTTTCAGAATAAGGGAAAATCCCAGAACTTATGAGGTAACTTACCCTGACCTGAGATTCAAACTCGGGACCTCTTGGACAACTATAGATGTTACATGGGGCTATATATATTATAAAATAAATAAATTACACTTTTTTTTGTTCCATATGACATAACTGAATTACACTAAATAAAATAATAGGACTTTTTTATGTCTATAAGTGATTAAGCACTAGTGTCTGATGCTGAGGGATGTGGGTTTGATCTAGAAGTGCTATGCCATTTAAATTATGAAAGTGAGAAGAATAGATAATTAACAGAGATCTGCCTGCAATATATTCAGGTCTAGGTAGTAACATTATTTATTCCTGCAGCATATATGATGAAATCAATATGCAGCTGTCCACGATAGTTTTTTATATACATCACAGCCTTTGCTGTGATAAATCACTGATTCTCTGGCAGATAATTTGTATCTAATATCCCCGTCTATCATTTGAGTATTATAAAGCATCTATGCAGCTCAGCTACAGCGGTGTATAATTCTTCTATGAAGAATTTTTCTAATGCCAGTATATGGAAGGCAAGAAGGCTTGTGTACATTTGCTTTCAAAGGCACAAAGTTCTTTGTGTATGGCTTCAGATATGTAAAAATGTTCCCCAAACCAAACCTTTCCCTGGGAATTGGAGAAAGGAGGCATTTTCACCAGCTTGGATTAAACACAATAACTAGCATTAAGTACATTAGTGGCATATCAAAAATTTGCTATGGTACAAATGGCACTATATATATCATCCTGGCAACTTGTGTCGGTTAATAGAATCTGCTATTGAATTTTCAGACTGATAACAGTTTTTATTTGCTGTAATGACATCTTTACTAGTTATTCTTAATAATAATGCAACACTATGCAAGTTTCAGCTTTTAATTTTTGAAAAATGAAAACAGAAAAAAGTTCATAGAGATTGAATTCATCAGTAAGCCATGTTTTGAATTATGAAGTGTCGCTATTTATTTTATATTGTTTTTTGGGACAGAACTTTTTTTTTACTGGAAACTGAACTTTTATGTATTAATACATGTTTTTCACAAACAATGTTGAGGCAGAAACAAATGTAATACAAATTTTCAAGTATTAAAACACAATGTAACAATAGATAGAGTCAACCTGAAAAATTCAATGTCATGGCCAGGATTTGAACCACGGATCTCCCGGTTTTCGTCCAGTCGATCTTACCCATTGACCATGGTAGCTCAATGGGTAAGAGTTTTTTTGTTTTACATGTGCTTATGTTTATATCAACATTTTGGTTTTGTTACTGCAAGTTGTATATTAGAAGATATCCCTATGTATCTCGCTAGTGGTTTAATGCTCTGTAAATGTAAATTTTTGTAGCCATTTCTGGATTAAATTCAATAGTGTATTTCCTTAAGTACAAGAGATACAGTGAAGTTCTGGTTGTGTATTTCGTAAATTCTATTAAATATATGCTATTTCAGAAAATATTGCTTTTAGAAACCATATTCATTTGATTATTTTCCTTGTTTTCATAGAAACTATCAGCTTTCAAAATATTACCTTTTCTGAATGATTCCGTTCAGATTTATTAGGAAAACAGTTCATTACCAAATATCATTATAGAAGTAGCCTTCCATTCATTAATGTACTAATACTATCAAATTTTAGCATGATGAAATTTCTCTCAACAGTTTTTTAAAGCTTCAAATAGTGAAAGACAGTGAAATGTATGCAAGTTGAGCTCTGCTTAAAACATTTACCCAACTACAGCACTAATGAATTACTGCAAGCTCCATTTATTGAGCTCTATTTAGTTTTAATAAGAATCTCACTTACATTTTCCCCAAATGGATTACGCAGTAATAGTATTATTTTGAACAACAATCTAAGTTTAGTATAGTTTTCATTTAGTAAAATAGCTATATGATCTTTACCTTCTTTTAAAAAAAACTGTCTATATTTTGTGTAGACATTGAAATCCTATTAGTGAGTTTTATTATTACAATTATTTTCCTTTTGCCAATCAGCTCCATTCCCACCCACCCAATACTCCTTCTCTAAATGTAACATTATTTTTAATACCTAAAAGCTATTTTTATTTTTTTCATTGTAGTGTTACCAAGCACACTAGTGAATTATCTGTTAATTTCTTCACTGCTAAGTTAGATTTGTGATATTACAATATAATGTTTTTCCTATTTATTTGATTTAGGATTCTTAATATAAGACAATAATAGTTTAATGCTTGCAAGAATTTTTGCCTACGTAAGCTATGATAATTATTCCAGATTATTATATCGTAAAGATTTTATTCATACATCCGCATAACCTCACATACGCATCACATTTTCTTTTTAGACATAATTCTCCGTAGGGTTGATTTCTGTTAGAAGTATGAAGGAGGAAAGAGATTTTCTTTAAAAAAAAATTCCCCTTTGTTTATATAATGAGAACAATCTACTCTGCATTAAATACTTGAGCTATACCCTGAGAACTCCGAATATTAAGATATAAACAAGCTCTGCATATTTTTATACCACTATAGGTTTTTATATTAATTTTTAATTATATATATTAATAAGGCTTTGCAGTGCAGGCGAAGATTAAAGTTGTACTGCACTATGGGTCAAGACAAAATGAATCCACAGCATGTCACAAGTGTATTAATTTTAAAATTGCAAACATAACCCAGCAATACTTTCTGAACTCCTATGAAGTTAATTTTATACTTTTTAAGATAAAGTAAACAAAATATATATACATTTTTAATCTCTAGTAGTAATAGTTGTATATAATTAAGACAGCAAAGTTATTCACAATTCAGTCACATCAATGGTTCTTGAACCGTAGGAATAGTTACAGATGTTTTGTGGAGCTAAAAATCCATCTTAATCAAAACTTGTGCCCTTAGTATTGCTATTAATATATTCAAGTTAAAAATTCATTTGCGTAAAGCAACAAACATTTCTATTTAAGATTTCAGTTGTAGATGGGCAGGTTTGAATCAAACTGTAGTACCATCATGTGTATGATGTGGATGGGATGGACCCACATAAAGTAATCAGTGACAGGCCACTGTGAATGTTGGCAGGAACTTCTATACTACTATAGAAAACTCTTGTTTTAAATTTAAACTTTCATCTGACATAATCTTCTCAAGAGGAAAAGGGAAAACTTTAGAAAAAGCTTTGTATGGATAACTCACTCTAAATGAGATTCAAATTCAGAACCTCTTAAATGTGAGGCACTCTACAGAGGTGTGCTTTAAGTTTATTATACTTGTATATTGTTTTATAGCAAACTGATTTAAATGAAAAGATGTAGGTATTAAACGAGTTAGCAAAATAACAAATATTAAATATTTATAAGGGAAATTCTCTTACATAAAACAAATTTCAAATAATTTACCATTACCATCTTTATGAATGAATGAATGAATGAATTCCTTAATTTCGTTAAGTGGAACATAGGGTCTTCTGAACTGCACAACCTCAAGGCCCGTAGGCAAGGGTTGAGGATCAGAGGTTTCCTGATCAAAGAGATTCCAGGATGAGTGATCAGCACAATGCCGAAAGTGAAGTACGAGAGATGAGGTGATAGGTAAAATGATGATTGAGCAATCAGTGGAATGCTGGCAGGGTAAACTGGAGGACCCAGAGAAAACCCGCCCAGCACCATGTTGTCCACCACAAATCTCACTTTGCAGTCGCATGGGATCGAATCCTGGTGAGAGCGAAACACTCTAACCACTCAGCCATCACGCGACCCACCTTATTTATAGACAACTATAAAATTGCCTGCACTTAAGACCAATCTATGTTGAAATTTTGCGAGAAAAATAAAAATTTTTTATCTTTTGTTGTTTTTACGCAACTCAATGCTGTAATTGTTTAAAGTTGTAAACAATGACAGCTGTAACACTGCTTGCAGCACAAGATTATAATTTTTTAGGAAGCAAAATGTGGTTTGTAAAATGTTAATTCAAATACTCCAAATACTGCCTTTCAAATGTGTGTATGCTTAAAAAAATTACATTGTGTATAATTTTTTAAGATAATTTTTAATTATGTTTTAGTAACAGTGCAAAAGATAGTTTGAAATGAGTATACAACAAATTACGGTGAAATCTTCAAGTAGGACACATTTTAAGTATATTTCAACTATAGGCAGTGTTTTTATTGCTATTATAGTTCAGCTTAGAGAAAGGAGCTACTAGGGAATTACACAAATGTTAAGAGCTACACACTGTTAGAATTAATCTTTCTAGTGTGTCGTTTAACATTTAAAATAATTGGTTAAGAACTAAGGAAACTGAATATTTTAACAGGTGATCACCTTTTTAAGGTGCTCATTTCAAAATGACATTCTGAAGTGGTTCCCAAAAGCAAGCCAATTCATCAAAATGAATTTTTGAATTTTACTTTTTACACAAACCTCCGCTTAAATGTACTAACTGCATTTTTGTCTCATAGAATAAACACTGGAAATGAACTCAGTACCATAATTGCATGGGCAATTTCATGTTATAAATGTCATATTTGGAAGCAAAAGAAAATGTTGTTCTGGAATGTGCTAACAGAAGAGAATTTGAACTCTTATATTTTGATTTTCAGACAGAAACAAGAACAAAATATTCAAAAGCAACAACACTTATATGGTCTACGCCTTGCAGTAAAACATGTGTTGAACTTTGAGCTTTTCATTTCTTAAACAAAAACTCAATTATCCATGACAGAACTTAACATAAATGCATGCAGTTCTTTCAACTGGTAGAACTCTCTCATGTTGCTGGTTACTGACATGGATAGCCGAAGCCATAAGGCATATATTATGAAAGGTATGGGTTCAATTCCTCCAAGACCATCTCCCTGACTGAGATTTCTTCTTGGTCTTATTCCGCCCACAAAAGTGGCAAATTCTGGGAAGGTACCGTAAACTTAAGCCTGAAACAATTTCTTCCAAAATGTTGGTTCCCAATCATTTTATTTTAATTTATAACCAGTGTTCATACGGCTCCATATGTTTTATGAACGGGTATTAAAACATTAAATTGTTACTTGTCTGTCATGGTTGTTTAAACCAAACAGCAAAATTAAACGCTGTCATTGCTGACAGCGCCTTTGCTAACGTTCAAAGCCAGATTTCAGTTGTACTCCTGAGGAATGTCAGTGGCAGATTCTGATGACTATGCACCCAGTTATATTTTGCAATGTTAGCAAAGTGGTTTCATTTGTGGCTCCCGGGCTAAGAGTTTAATTTCTGGCTCTGGAGTTGGTGATTTTAAGTTGGCCTTATCTATGCTTTCATCTCTGTCTAGCACATGTTAAGTGTCCCCTGTGCCCAATGTGGTTCAGAGTCCACAGTATAAGCTGTAGGTCCTCTTGCCTCACCATCATCTTCACTATCACCCTACCATTGAGGTAATGAACCAGTCCTCTGGGTGCCTCCACCTTAGAAATGGGTCCAGACATCACGTGGTGGGGTAAGTTTACCCCGAAGGCCGAGGTTGTCACATGGGGGGGGGGGGGGGTGGTTGGTAGCCAACCAACCATATTTTGCAATGTTGAAGCTACAAGAGTAAACTAAGTCAATGTGGATAGCTTCCCTGTGAAGATCCACCCAAGAATCTAGAGAAAAAGATTTTTCTTTTCAACTTATAAATTCTATATCGCTAAGTTTTCTTCCATTCAATTTATTACTTGAATACTTATAATATATTTCTTTTACTTCCGGTTCTATAAATTGTAAATATTAACAGGCAAGGACTTGCAGATTTGAATCTCCAGCATTATTGCACATTCATGTATAAGCGTGCCATGAACAGAAAGATTGCAAAGTTGCATCTCATTTCTGTTATCATTTTCTTTATGGCAGTGAGTTCATTCCCAACAATGCAAAAGCTTTCACTGTAATAATTCATTAGAATACAAGGATTACTAAACAATATACAAGAAAATGTAAGATGAAATAAATTTTATTACATGAAATGTCCAACTATAATCTTCACTTATTAGTCATTATTAGAAGAATGAGTTAACTGCTCTTTAACTTTCAAATCTGTTGATGTTACTATTTCCTGAATAGAAATGTAACAATGTTATCCTGATTTAATAATTTTAAATAAGAAGCTTTATTCTCTTATATACAAGATAACACCGTGCTGTGACTGGAAAGATCAATATAATTATTTAATTTCACTCTCTATAAAATTGGAAGAAATATATAACCAAGATTCGTGTCATGCTGTGGATTTCTACCTTCTTTACTTTATTATAATACATTTATTTTGTTTAAATGTTGGTGCAGTTTGGCCACTCAACACATTTGGGGCAGTTTCAAGAATTTCAATCTTGTCCATCTTAAACATGGTTTAAGTATGGGCTAGAGCCAAATTCCTGAAATGTCCTTATTATCCATTTTGTTTAAAAGGAACATTTCTAGCAGCCACCTCTGAAATACAAACACAATAAAGCTATTTACAGATTGCAGATTTGCAGTCTTTAATGTATTAATTCAAGTTTCGTTCCATCAAGCGACCTCTTAGTGAAATAACAGAGATTGTTTCAAAGACATTTTATTTACATCGGTCTTGCTAGGAAATAATACCAATTTCCTAACTACAGAAATGGATTAAAAAGCATACTTGGTGAGTATACTGCAACAAAAATGCAATATGTAGTGACAAGTAAAGTTTATTTTAATTGCAAGGCACTAGTAATTAGTAGTTTTTAGCTGAAGCTGTATTTAGTTTCACAGCAATTTAGTTATTTCTGTCTTATATGTGTTAATTTAAATTTCAAACAAATACCCACCGAAGCTATTATTTACGACACGCTGCATATTATAATTCTTGTGAACGTTAGTTTTATATTTCTTTGGATCTCTAGGCCAATATACTGGCTTTGCTATTTTATAACGAGTGTCTAAATTCAACACAACTCATCTTTCTATTCTGTTCCTACAGTGTCAAAATAAACATTTAATCTTATAATGGCAATCACCATTTTACAAAATTGAAATTGAGTTTTTATTTATGAATTTTTTTATTAACTGCAGTAGTTCTCACTGTCCCCTTTCATGTTGGGTGTGAAAGACAGGTTAATTTTGCTCAGAGGACTCTATGAAATTTTAGGTTCTTTTACATCCCATAAACCTAGGACACAGAACCACTAACTTTACCTTCCTGCCGAAGTAAACCATGCTAAGGAGTTTAAGCCTAAAAACATCCATCACCCCTGTGACCTCGAGAACCAGCACTTATTTTCAGAAAATAAGTTATGACACTTTAGCTGCAGTGGCAAAGCATCTGTTCATCAAGCAATATCTCTTATTTTTGCTAAGTTATATGGTAAACAAGACTTTAATTTCATTATTATAACATAATGATCAATATAATTAATATATATTAATTATAATTGTTATAACATAGGGCACAGTGAGTTGGAAATAATACTGGATAATGAAATATACTTCTGATATGATAATATTTGGTTCTTACTGAATTCAGCCTGTAGGACATTTAAAATGCTAAGACGGCTCTCAAGTGTTGAGAAATAGCCCAAAGAAACAAAAAATCTTATAATTATGTCACATGAAAATTGCTTTGAAAACTTTGTATTCAAATAAGGTATCTGAGAGAGAGTCAACATGAAAAATTCAATGCCACGGCCAGGATCTGAACCATAGATCTCCTGGTTTCCATCCAGTTGCTCTAACCCATTGAGCTACCATGGCCAACCTGCCGTCATGACATTAAATTCTCCATTTGAGTCGTATATTTCTCCAGTAAACCACTAGGGGCTCTCGCATCCGAGATACATCATTTGTGGCGGCTTACTATCGTAAGTACTTGAGTCCCAGCTTCATCATTTAACTCTTATTATTTTAGTTAACTGATGGAAATTAATCATTTCTTCACAGTAGCCATATATAAAGGCTAAGGTTTTTGATAGATAGTCAACATGAAAAATTCAGATCCCGGCCGTGGCATTGAATTTTTCACGTAGACTTTATCTATCCAAAACCTTAGCCTATATACGGCTAGTGCAAAGAAATGATTAATTTCCATCAATCATCTGAAAAAGATATCTGAGATTTATCAAGAGCTGTACGATAAAATAATTTGGGAGACGAGATACCAAGAGAAAAGTTAAAATCTTTAGTTGAAATACCAACTACTAAATTATAATAAAGAAATCAGATGTGGCTACAACAATTGGGGCTATGAGATTTGCTGTTCTTAAAAAAAATAAAAAAATAAAAGCATACCAAATTTGTTTTTCTCAGCACGAAAGCAATAAAGTCTGGTTCCTTTTATTAAGGAAATGAACTATAAATTTCTTTTCTCAACCAAATTATTCTTCAAATGAAACTCTTTCCTTAGACGATGTTTCTGTGAACAGCCAAAATTGCGTATCTATTTGATTGAAAGTAAAATAAGATTAATTTTTTGCCTGAAAAACATTTTCATGAGGTTAGAGGGACAATTTATTTTGGTTTTTTATTGATTAAAAATCTGAAGTGAGCTTTTTGTTCTTTATTTTATATTTAATTTGACTCTAATAGAAAATGGTTCATACGAAAATTCATTTTTAATTTACTGACATTAAAAGTAGTAAAAATATAACAAATGTATCGGCTGAATATTTAGAAAGGATTAATGGCATTTTTATATTAATCATTTCACAGTAAATAAATTTCTGGTCACTTCTGGCATAAAGATCACAAAATAAATTGCATGTGCTTTATTATTAATAGGTTACTACGGATTTAACTTTATGTTTTTGCTTTTATCGGGTGACAGATATGTTCAAAGTTATTCAATACTTTATTTCATCTTTGTTGCAATCAGAAAAATGTATGCTTTTCGTGTCCAAGAGTAAATGTAGCTTAATAAGGAAATTGTTCCACTAGATGAGCTCAAGAGCCCAATATTTTCAAATAAAATTAATATATAACCCTTTTACAAAAAGATGCTACTAGTTTTCATAGTTCAAACACAGCCAATCAGCTGACATATTTTAATGTCCTAGAAATATTCTGTTCTGTACAAGAGATGGCAGCTAGACCTTGCATCCCCAATTAGGTTACAAATACTATTATTTACCTCTAAAGCAGAAAGAATGTAAATAGTGTGTAGAAAATAGTAGATTTTTAAAAAAGGTAGATGTCTCATTCTTAGAAGAGAATAAATCATCCGTCCAGAGAAAATCTGCAACTCCACACTCTCTCCTATGACACTAGAAGCACAATTATTGACTCTGGTAAAAAGACCAATGCTGCCCATGGGCTAACACTAGCCGCAATATATTGGACCATTGTAAAGATAAAAGTGAAGATGGTCGTTAAAATTCAGCAATCACTGAAAACTATACACTATTATCACTTCTCCCTGCAGAAAAAATACATTTCTGCAGCTACTTATCAGTTTTCACAAACAAGAATGCATGTACTGAAAACAGTGAAACAGGAATTTTCATTTCTGTATCAATCAGGGACTTCCTTTTAGAATCTAAGGCTGGATGCAGAACAATATGATGCTCCTACATGCTTTTGTGTTACATCTTACATGATTAGCAAGTGCACATTTGGTACGGTTTATGTATTGCAAAACATTTGCATTTTACCATAATTTGTTACCTTCTAGAAAATCTCAAATTTATTTTAGTATGCCAAGAGATGCAGAAAAAGTATTGTATTGGTGAAAACCTGCTTTGGAAACAGGTATACTCTTATTGCTGATGTAGGTTGCTTTATGTCCATGAGCTAGCAAGTACATACGGAGTAGGCAAGGTTGTTATATCACAGACTTGCGAGAAGGAACTCTATAGTTAAAATTCTACAGCACTATGCCCCTTTGCTGGTGTTTTTCTTTAGTTTTTATAATCGGTAAATAGTGGCGAGGTACAGTAAACAGACCTGGAGTTCTTCACTCCAGAATTTCCTTTTATTTTGGAAGTAACAATGGGGAAACATATAAATATTGGTAAGCAATCTCAGATTATTATTCTAGAAGAGTTCTTATTAAGAGTTATGAAGTAATGGATTTCATTTGTAAATTAAACTTAAGGGGCCCAAACTAGTTTGTTAATTGCAAAGTATAAACACAGCTTGGTGGCAACAATGTACGAGCTATCAACAATGGTTGTAGAAAATAGTGTTATGTATTATCTTGTGTGGCCTGAAACAGGACTTATATGAACGCCATATGAGCTTAATACAAATATGTATATAAATATCCTAATTGTTTCATTCCACCAACTGTGGTATATTTAATAAGAACAGGCAATTAAAACACTATTAGCAAAGAAAAAAAAGGAAAAAAATTTCAATAAATTTAAAATATTAGAACAGTGGAAAATTATGAAAGGGTATCGCCAGACTGAAAAATTCAATGCCATAGCTAGGATTTGAACCATGGATCTTTTGGTCTCTGTCCAGCCGCTCTAAACCATTGAGCTACTATGGCCAACATGCCAACATGACATTAAATTCTCCAACTGACTCGTATTGTCATGTTGGCACGTTGGCTGTAGTAGCTCCATGGTTTAGAGCGGCTGGACGGTTCAAATTCTGGCTATGGCATTGAATTTTTCAGTCTGGCTCTACCCTTTCATAGTGCACCCTACACACGGCTAGTGTGAAAGAACAATTAATTTCCAGTGGAAAATTATACCAAAAATTTATAGACCAACAATTTTATATATTTTCTCCATACATTAAAATGAAATATCTCCTAGTCCACCACACTATCACAATAAGTATAGCATGGCACTTTCTCCCAGTTCCTTCATTACAGTTACTAAAACGGAAGCTGCTAGTCTTCTATCAAATAGTTCTCTTCATTTCAGCTGAATATATTTTTTTTTCTCTATATCCACCTAAATTCGTGGAACTGTATAATCTTACAAACTTTGGCAGTATAAACGTCAGACCCATTGCATAGGGCGGCAGGTAAATACATGGACTTAAATGCACTTCACTTAGTTGCACATTGCATGCAACTGTGGCATTGCCACAGACAAGGTATAATGGTTGAAACAGCAGCACCCAGTCCAAAGTCGAGTTACAATTACTTCTTTGCAATCATTTGCAAATAACTTACGCAAAAAAATAACTTTTTATTCCTCACAGTTTCCTTTGACTTGCCTGACAGTAATCGTGTTTGTAAATCATTATAATGAAACTAATTGTTTTTGTGAAATCAGTTAACTTTCTAATATCATCTGCTTTGTGCAGTAATGTAAACAAAGATGAGCAATAAATATTGTGTTTGTTATTATCTGGGCAGGATTTTATTGCTCGATAGTGTTTTAATGCCTTCAAGTTCATAATACAGGTGTTCTAAAGGAAAACATTTACAGCATAGTTAATCAACAGCGTTTAAGGGTGACGTTTCTGAGAAAACAGGAAAATTCACTCAAATGAGCAGCAGTTCAAGAAGCAGTGTAAAATGCAACACATTGAGCAATATCACTGGGCAACAATGAAAATGTTTCGGGCTTAAAAATAGTGAATTTACATGTATTTTCATCTGCTGAATTCAAAAATCACCATAAAAATGATAGAGTAGCTCTTGTTTTGAAGATAAAGTGACATTTGAGTTTTTAGAGTGAAGATTTTAAATTTGGGGGATTTTTTTTTTTGGGGGGGGGGGGAGTTGGCATACCTGTCAAAATACCTTAGATGACAACTACAAGCATTTGGTGACAGTGCTCCTGCACAAATACCGTAACCTTGGATGCAAAATGTCCCTTAAGATCCATTTTCTCCACTCCCACCTAGACTTTTTCCCTCTTAGCTGTGGAGCTGTTAGTGATGAACATGGGGAGAGATTCCATCACGACATTTCTGTTATGGAACAAAGATATCAGGACCGTTGGAATGAAGTAATGCTCGCAGATTACTATTGGTCTTTGTATAGGGATTCTGCGGAACTCCATCACAAGAGGCAAGCTAAAAGACGACGGTCAATAGGCCACCACATGATTCTCTTCAGACAAGACTATCTGCGAAGTATTTTTCCAAAAATTTAGAACTCTTAGCATGTAATTAACAGTTAAAAAAATCAAATACATTTTCATTGTTGTTAGTATGTATGTAATTAAAATGTATCCTTTTCTCTCAATCCGTTAATACGTAATACTTCCACCTTGTGTATATCATAGAAACTAGAGCTAATAAAACTTTTTCATTGTCATATTTGTTTTTCTCAATCCAAATTTAGGAATTGCCTCATGAAGTGCTCGAAACATTCAAAAATTATTCTTTTGTTGCCCAGTGTATTTTGCTTTTGGACTGGTGAACTTGGTTCCTCTTGAATGTGACGGAGACGACATCACATAAGAGTGGTGATACGTGGGCAGATGGAAAATAGCAAAACATTTTTGGTGATACAGCAAGTACATTAGCAAAACAGAATAATAGGAAAACCTTTTTAGTACAAGTAAAAATAAAAGTTTTTTTTTCACAAAAGCAGCTTTGCTCTATTGATCTGCCTCCAGCCAGAGGTTCACATAACAAATTTATGTTTTTGTCAGTTCTTTTCTGACAAAAAATTACAGAGTATTTTCACAATTTCAGTACTGGCATTAATTCTTCTACAGTAGGCCAACTAGTTGCTTAATAATGTTGCACGACTCCAGTCTTTTATTACTTTAAATAACAAAGTAATATATTTGTTAAGTACATAGCGCACTCATACCACGTTCTACAGCTGTGGTGCTGTTTCTAAAATTCAGACACACACAACGCACATTTACCTCTAAGTCTCTGAGATTTGCAACCGCTGAAAAACTCACATGTTGCATATATATATCTTTAACTGGACCTCTATTTTAAGTGTAGATAAGGGTTGTACTGTATGGACTATCTTAATGCTTTGATTTTTAATATGAGAAGTGGTGTTCATATTTACTGTTAATATATATTGCAGTCTAAATACATTTCATGCCACAGTTAAAAGTTTCCTATTAAAAATAGTTGATGAAATACAGTATGCTCTACAATTTGTTTATGAAGTCTGGAGAACAGATGCACTGTGCTATTCTTCACTGAAGTACAGAACATTTCTTTTGTTTTATCCATTTTGATTATACATGAAGATCTTCTATACAGTAGTAACATTATGATAAAAAGGCCTGAAAATTGTCAGTTTGAAGTTTGTGCTGTGTCGACTATATTGATAGAAAAAGGAGCAGAGGCAGGGTAAATGGGATATGGCGCTATTAGATATGGATACATAACATCTATGTCATGGCTTCTTTTGCAGTCTAGTAACTCTTCCCCGTCACTTGAGCCATTGCACTTCCATGTAGAGAGCTGCCCTTCTTTAAAACAAAAAAACACCCCTCCCCAGTGCTGTGGCTGTTACTGCATTACAGATATTCCACAATTAAAAAGACTTATTTATTCAATATTAATTATATTATGTTATATATAGGAACGGTTGAGCTTTTATACTGAATAATCACTGTTTCACAATCATTTTATTAAAAAAAAAAAAAAAAAAAAAAAAAAAAACAAGATCACTTTTTCCACACTTTTGATCACAAGGAACGCTCACATGTCTCACATACACACATACATATGCACTCATACCAACAGACTACGTAACTGTACAATGATGTAAAGAATCCTTTATAGAAAACAAGTTGGTTTATAGTTAATAATATACAATAATAATAATTAATTATAATAATAATAAAGCTGTTGTGGACTTGATTATGCCAACAGAACCTCGTGCTATACTGTTGAAAGTTAAGGGCAATGAGCAAGTCACATCCCATTATGAGATCTAGGAGAACACTGCTGTTACTTGGCAATATTAAATACGACACTCACACTTAGTTAAAATTACGAGGTTCTTTTCTTGTTAATATATATGTGGAACTGACTGTACAGTAAAAACCAAGATAATATACGGAAACTTAGGCCTAACACTAATGTAGTGAATATTTTTCCCAATAAGCATTTCCACATAAATAGTGGAAAGATATATTATAGTTTAAACTTCAGCCTAAGACAGAACAGATCACTCTGCCTTACATCTAACTCCTTTATACATGGAGCACTTTATAATAAACAATGAAACTCAGAAGTTATAGAAAAATATGCCTTTTTTTTATTTCTTTTTCTCTCTTATTTGCTTTCACTAGTCATCTATGTCCAATAGCTTCAAGTGCATTTTTATTTTATTTAGAACCTTTTTATACTAAGCGAAGTTATTAAAATAATATTAAAATGTAATATATTTCACTATATTAATCACAATAACTAGAATGTATAGTTATACTGATTGGTACCTCTTTATCCATGGATTAAAGTTTGGTTTCTATTTCTGTTACTCCGTTAAAAACTAATGAACTGTAGCCAAAGAAAAATAATATATCATTGGTTTGTGCATATGTAATCAAATAAATGAAAACAAACAAGTAGAATACGTAAAAAAGTTCCTATCATTAATAGTATATAGGCAAACACAATATGGAACTTCCTTTTGAAGTTCAGTCCTAACATATAAATGATTCACTGCATTAAAATTAATACAACAATGAAGCAGGATCACAATATATAATTAATATATCTCAGCTAATACAATAGCAGTTAATGAAATAAATGTATCATCAGCGTACGATAACAGACGCACTGATGATGTAGTAACAGAGCAAGTCAGAATATGTTACAGTAGTCAAATTAATTCACAAACGCTTATGTTTCATATCTAAGTAGACAGTGACAAACATTTAGTTATAGTCACCAGAAACAACTTAGAAATCCTACACACACATATAAAATGTTTTCCTGCCCATTTTAGAATAGTTTTTGTATAATCAAAACATTGACGACATTGTGCCAAAAGGAGGTAACCAGTAGTTCTCGAATATTAGTAAATGCCACCTGAATCTAGATGCATCAAGTTGGAGTTAAGACGAGGTGATGTGAAATCTGAGAATTCCTAAAGTATAATTTGTATAATATTATCATCTATTAATATCTGTGACATATTATTTCATGTTGTTCAACCACATTTGTATTTAATATATATGGCCAACCCTTTGATTGCAGAAAGTAAAATAAATGTTATATTATACAAGTAGCTACTTTACTAATTTTAAAATTTTATCAAAACAACACTTTATAAAACATGAATAAATTAAAATGTAAAGGGTTCCTTAAAAATGTTTTTTTTTTAAAGTCATATCACACAATGAATGTAATGGCTGAAATGATGCTCCAATGGGCCCAGGGTACATGGAGCTTAGAGTTACCCGACATTCGTCTTATTTTTAGGATAAGGAAAAACCCTGGAAAAACCTTATCCAGGTAACTCACTCTGACCGATATTCGAACTCGGGACCTCTTGAAAAATACTTAAAAAATTCAATTTGAATTATATTTGTTCATTTCACTTCATGGTTTTGTTTCTTTTTTTAAATTTCTTTTAGAGACGACAGATATTTCACAAAAAAGCAAATTTCAAGTCAATTATTCAAACAAGTCTTGTTCTGGGTTACACCCTTGACTGGTTAACTAAATGTCCATCCCTCAAACTGTGAAACGATTTACAGGAATTCAAATTAAATTCAGAGATTAATAGACATTTAAATAACTTCATGCTTGTTCTGAGGAATTTAGTAACAGTGAAATCCAACTTAATTGAAAAAAGCTGTTTGTAGTTGGTTTTTTAAACACTTTGTCACTTACATTTTTATTTGTTGGTCTAGTTTCGGAAGCTGTCCCTCAAAAATTAAACATGTAAGTCACAAAGTGTTAAAAACTGACTGCAAATAGCTTTTTGAATTTAAA
The DNA here is from genome assembly GCA_030765055.1 of Mantis religiosa. Taxonomy (NCBI): domain Eukaryota; kingdom Metazoa; phylum Arthropoda; class Insecta; order Mantodea; family Mantidae; genus Mantis; species Mantis religiosa. The sequence continues at coordinate 181,306,852 of CM060953.1, read as the reverse complement.
TGGCTATTCAAAAATTTTAAAAAGTACATTAGAAAGCTAAAACTGAAAAACCAGCATTTCCCGGGATTTTCCCAAGAAAAACTAATTTAAAATTTTAACTGAATGAAAAGAGAAACAAAGCCACAAAAGAACACAATTGACTTGAAATTGTTTTTTATTTGCATTTTAAGAGATACAGTTTTTGTACAAAAGATCATAATATAGTTAAAAATGGCAAAATGACCTAAAATTGAAAATGCAACATAACATTATACAAATATAACAATTTGTAACAAAAACTTCACTTAACTTAAGAAAATTGTGTTAATTCTTCTTTCTAATTGATATCAATTTCACGAACTCTTGTCCGCATCTTCAGTCAAAGAAAACCAAAGGAGGGAAAAAAACAAAAAATCTGTAATTGTTTTTTTTTTCTCCTGTGGTTTTCTTTGACTGAAGATGCAGACAAGAGTTCGTGAAATCGATATCAACTAGAAAGAAGAATTAACACCATTTTCTTAAGTTAAGGGAAGCTTTTGTTACAAATTGTTATATTTGTATAATATTCATTGCTTCACTGTAGCTAGCTTCATTTTCTACATAACATAACATGTTTCAGAAATACGTGATTTTGCACTTGTAAAATTTGTTTCACTATTGAAATAAAATAATATTAAGTTGGAACAGGTATTTCATAAAAATTGCACATTACAAATTTGTAATGACGATCAAATACTATGAAAGGAATGCACAAATGAGCCAAAGTATCTAAAACTATCAATACAGAATGGTTATAACATTTCTTTTTGATTTTATGTTTCTTTTTAAGATCAAAGATGCTAACTGCAATGGTTTCATGTTTGTGGGAATCCACAGTGGTGCCTCAAATATACTTTAAAAATTCCATAAACCCCTTCCCAATGGCTTGTGTTAAATAACAATGAGTTAGTTCGGGTTACCTCTTTTTGACACAATATATCAATGTATGAATTAGAACTTCATTATTGCTAAAAGTTAAAACAGTGTATTTGGGATAAAAAAAACTGCTGTCTCACAGTTAAATGTAAACCAATTACATTCAAATAAAGTTGTCTTTTCTAATAGATGTGGTTTACAAAATAATTGTTATAATGTCAACATTCAAATTTCTTACCACCCCTATTATTACTTCTTCCTGAGAATGAATGTGAAACAGGTTTTATACACAGGTGTGGTATCTAAAATTCAGGTTTAAAAGGTGCAAGATAATGGGATTAAGAGATGGTGGTGGTAGTTCTGATCACTTCTTAAGGTATGGCGGCTGCACAATTGTTTCGAACCTAACAGGACAGCAATATTAGGCCATTTGTCAGAAGTCGCAGCTGGCTTAATAGAGTTTCTATAAGATATACATATGTGGTGTTATGTATTTACAATTCTACTGAATTGTATGTTAACATATCTTGAAAGACAAAAGTAAAACTATCGCCACAGCTTTATAGTAAAATTAAATCTTCTGCAATAACTACCTTGTGTTTAAAAATTACCTAAAAAATACATATTTTGCAACAAAACATTTATAATGTGACCATTTTAAAACGTGCTGTATTTGTAAAAGACTGCTGGTGTTTGTAATTCTTCTGACTGTCCCTGCTACCGAGGATGAGGACTGGTTTGGACTGGTGTTGGCCGCTAAGGCGATGGCATGGAGTCTGACAGCACCTCTGATGGAGTTCCTTCACTTGAGTTGATGGAGAAAGCTTTATTTGGGGCTCTCCTCTGCCTCAACACTGAAGGGTCAAAATTTGGGTGTCTCTTTGCATGTTTGCTGCAACACAAGAACCAACAAATGTTTATTAATGTTTACATTGATAAAACAGTGGGTTCAAAACCTCAACAAGCAAAAATAACTGGACAAAATTAGTTAAAGAAAGAATTTACAATGTTTTAAATCTCACAGTAGTCAAAGAAAATATTTACAAGTTTGTGTATTAAAAAAACAAGCTGATTCAAGTAGTTGAACGGGTCACGGTGTTTACAATATGTAATTTGAAGCTATAAATGAATTTATCTAATTTGAACATAAACTATTTGTAGTCGGTTTATTGACACCCGCCACTTACTTTTCTTATATTATCAAGAGACTAGTTTCAAAGGCTATTGCCTCCGTTTTCAACCTCTTTCCAACTAGCAGTTGTTGTTGTCTGCTCTCCTCTCTCTGGCGGTGGAACTATAAACTTCTTTGTCAAATTATCCACTGGTGGGATTTCAAAGTTTAGATAATTTGACAAAGAAGTTCATAGTTCCACCACCAGAGAGAGGACAGCAGACAATAGATGCTAGTTGGAGAGAGGTTAAAAATGGAGGTAGCAGCCTTTGAAACTAGTCTTTCAATAATATGAGAAAAGTAAGTGACGAGTGTCAATAAACCAACCACAAATAGTTTACGATTAATTTTGATGTCACTGTTACGAAATTCCTCCAAACACACATTATCTAATTTGATTGTATAAAGTGGAACATTAGAAAATCAAAACAAGTATCGTAATGGTCTACTTTACTGCACTCAGTGATGTAAAGTTAAAATTAATTTCATGTAAATTCACAACTAAAACTTCAAAGCAAATCAAAATTAATTTTATTTCTATATATTTATTGTAACATTCTTGCAATATGTCAAATGAATTCCTCCTGATGTTGAGGCCAAACAATTCATAGTACTATCTTTTTCATTTACACTTTTCTTACCAAAATAAGCCAGTAGAACCCTTTCAGACATATATCATTATTTTTCTTCTTGCACCACAGTTCAAATTTATTATACTTAGGTTCATATGTATTTTGAGATTTCGATCATATTATTAAATTAATAGCAGCACTGCAAATTAAACATCACTATGAGAATCATTCATTTTTGCAATAATATATACTTACATGCATGTTCCCCTAGTTATTCTATAACCTACACTAATGTCCTGGTTTGTAGATGGCCTTCAACATCCAACTATTAACTAGAAAGTCAATGCATATATATATTTGTAGCCATCGTACAGATTTTAAGTATAACATTTTTTTATCAAAGTAATTAAAATGTATACAATATATGTATTATAATATTAAATTACAATACTCGAACGGTTATCAGACTTCAACTACAGTCTCGTCTGACAATGTTCCGATCGCGTAATTTCATACGTTACGATACTGATATCATAAATAACTAATACAATGAATCTTGAAAGTTTGGACTAGAAGTAGTACACCAATTGCAGCTGGTCAATCTCTATAATACCACTAAATTAAATTAGTTCTGATCTATAAACACTTTAACTGCTATTGTTCTTAACACCCATTCTATACTGGACGTGAAAAGTTGCTTACTTTTGCTCAGAAGCCTCTATCAGGCTTGATGTTATTTAACGTGCCTTAAATCTACCATATGAGGCCACCGGCTTTACTTCCCTTCCCAAAGAAGCCTTGCTTTATTCTAGGTCATACTGCAATCCTGATGTAAACGCCTGGTAGGGAAGCGAGAGAAACAGCGATAGTGAGACAGATGAACGCTTAGGGAAGGCAATGGATGTTACTTTTTATTAGCATACTTTCCCTAAGCTATAAGCATTATAAGCTCTTTTACGCCCGAATGAATCCGTCACCCTCCATCAAGTTTGAACCCGCGACTTGGGTAGCACGGAGAAAATATATAATTTGTATCACTTGTATCATCACACCTACATAAATCTGTATAAACTGACTATGCCTCTCCAAAAGTCGGAGCACGTAATACAAAAACGCTCCTAAAGCTGAAATCCATAGAAAACGAGCAACAACAAATAAATTTTCCGTAAGTAAAGTCCATCAGTACCTATGTATATATTACACAAATACATATTCGAAACAATTGCATTAAATAGCTGACATACATAATAAAAGTAGGCTATGACAGGTTTTCTTTAAGGACTTCATAGTTCGATATGCAGTGTTCATATTTTTATTGTGATCATTCTGGATCTTTATTTGTGGTTTACCAACCTTGGCGTTTTATGGCCACACACATCAAGTATGTATATTACTCAGGACAAATAGCGCTCTTTTGTTTATCTGTGGAGGATGCACCTGAACGGTGCATACAGCATTAAACACGATAACAATCCACGCACTTGCTATATGCTCCCATGGTACACTGAACAATTATAATCATTTTAACTGCAAATTTAACATTTTGCTTTACATTTTGGAGTCTTTAACCTACTTTTATTAAATATATTGCTAAATACCCTTAAAGGAACTTCTTTAACAAAAGGTTGCAATGTGCTCTGTACTTATTCCCTTACGTAAACAAAGGCGATATTGAAATAGTCAATGAGTTTGCTGAAAACTAGTAGGAAATACAAAAATCAATCTAGCTGTTGGTTCCCACCCTTCCCAGGCAAGGAAGGAAGAGAAGAACGGCCAGAGAGAAAGTGCGATTTTCAGGATTGCCACCGAAGTAATGATAAAGTTACGGGAGAGTGTAAAACCGCAAGTTTCCTCCAAACTATCTGCGCTAGGATATGGCAACTTCCATAAACAAAAGACACGCGCTGCTTCCGTCCACATCAAGTGGGCGTGGTCACCTCTACGTCCCGCTATATTAACGGTTTTTACTGCAGTATTGATTCACTTTATTTTTCTTCGATAATTGTTGTCACTGCGCGTGCAAGTTCACACCTTTTCAATACATTTTTCTGTTATTACACTCGGTGTTAAAGCACTGCAGGATTTAATTCTTCAGCTACTTATTTTTCGAATGTTTCGAAAATGTTTACCACAGTCTGTTTAATTAACGCGTGCTTTCATGCCATATTTATATAACTATGAAACTTTAGCAATACTGCATTAATAGCTTTATTTTTCTGAACTGATAGTTTGTGAATAGATCATTGAAAGTACATTTTCTCTGAGGACACAACAACTCTGATGCATACATTCACATAGCTTTCACTACTCTTGTAGAAACTATTGTTAAAACTTTTATATCTTCTGTATGCTAATCGACATAAAGATTTTAGAAACGGTTTCATTACGTATACATTTCCTTGTGGGCACAGCTCAATAGACTTCATTCAGCAAATCAAATCTTTTAACTGATCGCTGTTTTTCTTTTTTCTTTTTTAAATGTACGTCCTTCAACGTTAAGTTATATCGCTGAATGAAATTGGTGAAATGATGCTCAAATGAGTCTGGCGTGCATGGAGCTTAGAGCTATCCGCCCTGGAAAAAACCTTATCCAGGTAACTCACCCTGATCGAGATTCGAAATCGGGGCCTATTGAACGTGAGGCAGACACGCTACCATCTACGCTACCGAGGCGGGCAATGGTCGCTATTGACGGCTTTGAAATTCTGTTCTCTTTGCATGTCAAGGTGGGGAAATGATGATAATGATGATACTACTACTACTACTACTACTACTACTACTACTACTACTACTACTACTACTACTACTACTACTACTACTACTACTACTACTACTACTAATAATAATAATAATAATAATAATAATAATAATAATAATAATAATAATAATAATAATAATAATAATAATAATAATAATAATAATAATAATAATGCACCAAATTATTACTCTCTATTTGAGATGTGTTAGTAGTTGAAAATTTAAACCAACAACGAATAGCTCGGAAATGTTTACTGTACAAAGAAATAAAGGACAAACTGTGTGCTTTAACGAAATCTTCACTCTCTCTCTCTCTCTCTCTCTCTCTCTCTCTCTCTCTCTCTCTCTCTCTCTCTCTCTCTGTATGTGTGTGTGTGTATTAGGGTTGGGTCCTCGATACTTGCAATACCTCGATACAATACTTGGGTGGTATCGACATCGAACGATACTTCGCAAAATTCACTCGATACCTTTTCGATACTTGGTGATTCTGCAATTTTGATTTTAAAATCACAAAATACTATTGCCCCACGTAGAACATTGCAAAGCCCGAGTAAATGTGGTACCTACATAGTAAATTATGCAAGAAAATAATCGTGTGTCAAATTTAGTGTTAGTTAACAGTTCCCAACAAGAAATCACTGTATATCTCAACAACGATGTTACCTCCTCTTTCTACTGCACTGTATTACTGGAAAACAAATTCAACATTTTCAAAACTAAAACACAATTATTCACTAAGTATTTGTGTATTCCACATGCAACAGTTTTCTCTTTAAGACTGCTCATATGACAGAAAAAAAAGACGACCTCGAAAGAGTGAAAATACTACTACTTTTTAAACAAAAACTTATAAAAGTGGACTGCTTTGCTTTTAAATGTCTTATGTAGAGTTTAAAAATAAGAACATTAATGGTTTTAAGTTTTGTTTCATTAAATATTCACACCTAATTAATTTTACAAGTTCTCCCAACATTCTGTTTTGTATTGAAACTAGAAGTAGAAAAGACGGTATCGGATATCGAAGAAAATATCGTGTATCTACCCATCCCTTATATATACACACGAGACCTGTTCAATAAAGAATGATCATAATTTTTTTACGGTCATAATTTTTCGCACTAAAATTTAATCTTATTATATTCTGTTAGCTTAATGTGAAACAAACACGTCGTAGTAGTTTCATTGTTGGTACTCCTGGTTCACACCTGTGGGAACCAGGCAAGTTCAGACATGTTCAGTATCGCCTACCACTGCAATGGAGGTAACATGCGAGGAACAATATGGGGATTTGAAATTCTGCTTTCGTCTCAACAAATCTTCAGTTGAGGTCTATACAATGTTACAGGAGGCCTATGGAGAGTCTGTTCTTCCCTACAGCACAGCTCGAAGGTGGTTTAAAATGTTTAAAGGGGGGAGACAATCAATTTCAAAGGAAGGTGGACCCGGTGCTCCAGTTACTGCTCTTACGAAAGAAAACATCAATACTGCTGCTGCCATTGTGAGAGAGGATCGACGAATTACCTTAAGATCACTTTCTGAAATACTGAACATTTCATTGGGTGCCACCCACACGTTGCTGACACAAACATTACACATGAGACGTGTTTGCGCGATATGTTCCAAGACTGTTGATTTCCAAACGAAAGGACAATCGCATGCACGTCTGCATGCAGTTAAAGTTGATGTTAGAGGAAGATCCGGAGTTTCTTTTAAACGTAATCACTGCTGATGAAACTTGGCTACATCATTTTGATCTTGAGGGCAAACAGCAAAGCTCAGTGTGGAAATCTCCTTCATCACCAACCCCCCAAGAAAAGCAAAAGTGGTTGCTTCTGCTGGGAAAGTCATGGTCATCTCATTCTTTGATATTCATGGAATGGTTTATCAGTATGTTGTACCTGCACTCACATCAGTAACTGGACAATACTACAGGGATGTCCTGAAAACATTGCAAGTCCATATCAGGCGCAAAAGACCACATTTCCATGAAGTAGGCTGGATGCTGTACCACGATAATGCGTGGCCGCATATTGCCAATGTTGTTGCCGAATATCTTGCAAAAAGCAACGTGAAGTGCATTCCTCACCCTCCCTATAGTCCGGATTTAGCGCCATGTGACTTTTTTCTATTCCCTAACTTGAAGAAACGCCTTCGTGGGAGGTATTATCCATCATCAGAAGCAGTGGTGAAGGCTGCGGAGGCGATTTTGAAGGATATCTCAAAAAATGGTTTCCAGCATGTCTTTGAAGACTGGCAGAAACGCTGGGACAAGTGCATGCATTCAGGGAAGAATATTTTGAGAATGGCCATCAAAATTATGAGGATGAGTAAAGGTACGTTGTCAAAAAAAAAGTAAATAAATAAAAAAAATAAAAGTGATCATTCCTTATTGAACAGCCCTTGTGTATATATATTCATAAATTTGTAAACTATATTCCTAATATACCTCTGGGTAAAATAGGAATAAAAATTGGATAATAAATAAATAAATATATTCATATCGGACGATGAATGAAATGGAGAAATGATACTCAAATGAGTCCATGGTCCATAGAGCTTACATTTATCCAACAATCATATTTCAGAATAAGGGAAAACTGAGGGGGGATCTCACCCTGACCGAGATTCGAACTCGGGACATTTTGTACGAGAGGCAGACACGCTACCCATCTACGCGTGCGTTTTTTCTATATCTTACACTTTATTAGTTATGCATAAGTCATTTATAATGAAAAAATGCTTCAGAGATATTCTCAAAATATTCATGATATATACTTTGGTTAATTTTTCTTTCAAAAATTAAATTTAATTAATTTTTTTAAATTTTTATCTCACTTATGGCATTGTTGTAAAGAGAGACCAAACTGTTATAAAGTATGGATAAGGTGCAGTGGCTTGTCAAACGTTATTAAGGCTGAGAACCTCTATTTCGTTTCTCGTTAGAGCGGTCGGGCTGTCTTCCTCCACTGACTTTAACGGTACCTACACAAGTTTGGTGTTTCTTGAAGCACTCCTTAATTACTCTAGGTCAGCTCACGAGAGCGAGACTTGCTCAAGAGTCTCGGGTTTGTTTTCTTTGCCCGGAAAAAAGAAACCTAAAGTAGACCGTTCATCACGTACTTCGTGCTGTACATGTACAACACAACAATGTGACTTACGTGAAAGAATTCTCAACATTACCTTAACTATGCAATACATTTAGGAAAAACTAACATTTCACGTAAGAATGATTAATTCACTTGGTTAACATCACGTGCTCCGTTTTTTCGGAGTCCCACTGTCAACAGTGTTCACGTTAATTTGTTATAATCATTCAAAACTGGCAACAATTTCGTCTAGTTTAAAACTGATCTAGAGTGTTTCTTGTCTTGAAGTGGAGGTACTAGACAAACAGCAGGACCCATTTTACATATAATAAAACAATAAGATATATACATAGCGGTGGATGGAATTACTGTATATCAACAGGATGGTGCTTCATCACATGAAATGTTTCCCTGTCAGTGGAATGGGCGCGGATCACCACATTTGTGGGCTCCGCCATCCCGGTCTCACACTCCCAGCTTTCTCTGCCACACTGCATGATCTCCAGGGCCTAAGATAAATGATCCGTGATGCTGTGATTCTCATTACTCCGCGTATGTTACGTAACGTGTTTCGTTCCAAGACTATACATTAGGAAAAGTGCACAAACATTTCTGAAGTGATTTATGTTCATGATACAGGTTATTGTGTGCCACAGTTAATATAGATATTGAAATAAAGTTATCCCGCTTCCCCCCCCCCCAAAAAAAAAACAGAATACAACTGCAACTCAAGGCTTTCACTGTCGCATTTTTCTCCTGTAGGAGAGCAGAAAATATAAAAGTTACATTTAATTTAAATATCTTAAAAATGTGGTATTTTAATTAGAAGTGTTAGTGTTATTTTTTCGATTAGCTGGCATTGACTTGAACGTCTTTGTGTCGTATCCTTGGAACTTGCTGAATTTCTCTTCTGAGATATACCTCAACGGAGGAATCTCCCTAAGCGCGACCTTATCTGTACGACGAGGTGCTCTATCAAGTGCAGGTTCGATATGGTACACACCCTGGCCAACCCTGGGGGATCCAAGAAGTCGAGCCTCTCCCAAGCAGGGGCACACAACAGACCCGTCAATGTCCGTCTCTGTAGCGTAGCTGTCTGCCTCACGTTCGTGAGGTCCCGAGTTCGAATCTCGGTCAGGATGAGTTATCTGGATACTTTCTTAACTCTAAACTCTATGAGCTCTGGGCTCATTTGAGCATCATTTCACCCATTTAATTCGTCGTCCGATGACAACTTTGGAGGTTTATCCTTATCCTGAAAGATGAATGGTAACTCTAAGCTCTATGGACCCTGGATTTGCATTTCGGAGGGGATTCGGTACGTAGGCCACCATGCTGGGCCCATTGTCCCTATGCCCCCAAGTGGGGAAACCCTAAGAGGAAGGATGAGGCGAAGGAGACAGGGGGCGGCTGGCCCAAGGAGTAACGGCAGGGTTCCTACAGTTTACTTAGAGACTGCCCCGACAGATCAGGGTAACAGACAACTGCGGAACGGCTACGAGCCCAGTAGCCGAGCCCTGAAGGTCCTAGGCAGGCGATCCGAGCCCCAACGGTCCCTAGCTGGCGGTCCCGAAATGGTCCCAGCAGAGAAGCGGAGACCTACCGGAGGAGGAAGTAGTTTTCCTCAGAGTATATCATCCTGCCACGCACCGCCGAGACACCCGCCGACACTTCTACCCTGAAAGACGCCACCAGATGAGAGATAATGTGAAATGATAATGGAGATGAAATGGAGGAACAGGAAATTCGGGGGATGTAATTAACCTACCCAGCATTCGCCTAGCGACCCGGGAAAACTCCGAAAAACCCATGGGTCAGGTAGGTCGCCCACGGGAATCGAACCCGGCCCTTCCGAATGCGGACCACAGACGAAACCGCCTGAGCCATCCCGTTCGGTCTATGGACCCTGTACTCATTTGAACATCATTTCATTCATTGTCCGATATGACTTAACTTTGGAGGTTCAGCCTTATTATGAAAGATGAATGTCTGGTAACTCTAAGCTCTATAGATCCTGGACTCATTTGAGCATCATTTTACCCATTTCAGTAATGGTCCACTCGCCAAAGGCTAATTCTAAAGCACAGACCATTGTCCTGCCACAACACAATGAACCCCTTCGCCTGGTCTTTGGAAATGAACAGCTTAGTTCGTCTAACGACCCGGAAAAACCATGGAAAAGTCCATGGTCAGAGTGGCCGGCCCTACGGAAATTGAACATGCAACCTCACCGTTACTGCTAGTTCGGTTCTCTTTATAGTTACTAGAGGTGTAATGTAAACAAAGAGAGGTGACAAAAATGTCAGTCTCTGACCAAATGTTTATACCATAAATTTTATAAAAAAAAGAGCCTACTTTTTGCGATCATTTTAATATTCTGTTTTCTCTATTGAATTATGTGTTTAAAAACTCATATTCCAAACACGTCACCAATGTGAGAAGGTAGATTATACAGAAAAATGTGGCGTGAATGTCCGTCTTAACACGTGGAACTGCTCTATACGTAGTAAAAGAAATAAAGGAGAAATTGATTTTATTTTTTATCGATCAGCTAAAATGGCACTTCTGTCGCTTCTTAAAAAGATAATGCTCCCTACACCTAGTTTCTGGTAACATAACTGTTACTGATTTAGGTAAGTGTAGGTAATATACCGATCGCTTCGCTTTTAGAACCACTAGTGTAAACAAAAGGTAATCAAAAGATGACGTTTAGCCTATCAATCACAACGTTGTGCAGGAGAAACATTGCACCAGGTTTCGCAACGTAAGGTCTACGAACGCTTGACCTTGTTGCTGGCCTGTGAAGGTTGAAATAATTGCTGTTTCGTCTCGAATAGCATGTCAGTACCGACCTCCTCGCCTTTTATCTTACAAAACCTAAGCCACGCACGCACGTCATCGCCAATTTGGGTTCAAGTCCGGTAAATATTTACAATTTACGTCATGCGATGCACCACACCTCCACGCAGAGTTAAATGTACCGAGCTCTTTAAAAACGTAACGTCGACCCTTACAAGTCTTTTCAATACAATATAAATCTCGCACCAATCTTTTGTTTTATATGAAATGTTAACACAATTCCATTTACAAAAAAAAAAAAAAAAAAAAAAAAAAAATGAAGATCTGGTAGTATTCTTTCTGTTTCACAGTCTGAATTTCTTCCTCATACAACAGTAAACGCGTATTAAATAGCAACCAACCCCACTTTCTAGGCTATCAACAGGTATCTAGTCTATATTTTACGTAATTGTAATGAATTACAACAAAAATATTTTCAAAAAAAAGGGGGGGAATACATAGCCAGTAAAATAACAAAAAAAGTATGCTAGGGAGTTGACTTTACAATTGAGATTGTCCAAGGCTGATGTTTGTGCCCGTTTACTAACCCACATATTCGGCATTTGTTGCAGCACATAGCTCTATCTTCCCCATCTTTTGTCATGTTCGTGGTGAAACTTTTAACCCTGAATCTGCCCACAAAGCTCTAAAACCACCCCTTTTGTCGTAAAACATCCCCAGCTGCTGTACATTTTACGGGCAAATCGTAAAAGTTGTGTATGTAGCATATCTAAAATTCATTACCCTTTCTTTAACATAGAGAATAAATGTATTTTGGACAACTATGTGGTATGGGGTAACGTGTCTACCCCAAATTCAAAAGTTTCCGAGTTCGAATCTCAGAATGAGTTACCTGGGTAACACTCTTTCCCTTATCCAAAAAGATGAATGTCGAGTTAACTCAAAGTTCCACGGACCCTGAGTTCATTTGGACATTACTTCACTTATAGTCCGATATGGCGTAATCAACTAATGACGTTAAACATTAAAAAACAAACAACTTAATATTTAATTGTTCAGTGTCTTCTGAATTATTTAGTGATACAGTAGCAGCAAACACGATACAGAACCTGACAGATTTATAAACTTACACTGAAAAAGTTTATGAACTTTGCTTTTTTTATCCTTATTCTTTTCGTTTCACCCTCTTTGGGGTACGTTTAATAAATCATTTCCCTATATGCTGTTCTGAGTTCCCAGTATTTCTTCATTCTATCTGATCTTTTTGTCCTTTCTTCTGCCGAGATAATGGGTTTGGATTTTAATGTAGATTTATCTTTGAACCTTATACAGTGCGATCCATATAAACTGAACCATTTCAATAGGCCATAACTGTTGAACCAATAATGGGACACACGTGCAACTTTGGGAGAATATAATGCACAATTGGAAGATTACATTACACTATTTACATCTCAGCGAAAATGCTGGAAGTGTCCTCCACCAGCATCTATACATGTCTGCACTCGTCTCACCATATTCTCTGAAGTTTTACGGAGAGTATCCTCGCCAATGTTACTTATTTCGGTTCGAATGGATTTCTCGAGAACATCAATTGTCCGTGGCCTATTCCTGTACACTCCATTTTTTTAGATACCCCCACAAGAAAACAGCCGGTGAGGTTAGGTCAGGGATCTGGGGGCCACAGACCTTTTGAGACTATTTAATTATCAAAGAAACTGGTTACAAGTTCCATGGTGTCATTAGATGTATGACACGTAGCTCCATCTTGCTGGAAATATCCTTCTCTCAATTCGATATCATCTCTGTAAAATATCGTGAGACGAGTACAAACATGTATAGATGCTGGTGGAGGACACTTCCAACATTTTCTCTGAGATGTAAATAGTGTAATGTAATCTCCCAATTGTGTATTATATTCTCCCAAAGTTACACATGTGTTCTATTATTGGTTCAAAAGTTATGGCCTATTGAAATGGTTCAGGTTTATATGGATCGCACTAATTTATATTTTCGGTTTTAGTTATTACTTTCGCTGTTCCGTCAAATAATGAATTTTCTGTGATTTTTAATTCTGCAAGGTCTTTATAGGTTTCTTTAAACCAGTTAGGTTTCGTTTCACGTTTACGAAAGAAATCAAAGATTTGTTTGGTTAATCTAGAGTTCATTCTGAGAAGATGGCCATAAAAATTCATTCTCCTTTTTCGCATCGTATCTGAGACTTTTTCATTTTGTAGAGATGCATATTATCTTATTATCTTGAAATTTTGGTTCTATGATCTTTCTTAATATTTTCCGTTATTTTAATTCGAGCTTCTCTATCTGACCCTTGAAGTTCATGTTATGTTGTTTCTGATGCATACAGTACTTCTGGTTTAATCACTGTTTTATGTTTAATTTTGGATCTCCACGATAGTGATTTCTTGTTATAAGTATCTTTTGTTAATTGTAAAGCTAGTTTATCTTTTCTGGATTCCATTGCTTTATTTTCCGTAGAATTCCAGCTAATCCATTCTTCATGATATTTGAACTCTTTTACTATTTCAATTGTTTGTTCGCAGACTTTGAATGTATTTACGTGGGTGCTTGCAGTTTCTCATGATTTTGGTTTTTTTCGAAAGAGAAGTGAAGATCTATTTCATCCTTCATAAATTCGTAGAAAAGTTGTTTGGAATGCAGCAACATTTGGCAACAGTGGTGGCACAAATCACATTTGGCGTGTAGTAAGAGGGCTGTTTATTAAAGAATGATCACAATTTTTTTGACAATGTACCTTTACTCATCGTCATAATTTTGGTAGTCCTTCTCAAAATAGTCTGCCCTGAATGCGATGCACTTGTCCCAGCATTTCTGCCAGTCCCTAAAGACATGCTGGAAACCATTTTTGAGAGATCCTTCAAAATCGCCTCTGCAGCCTTCACCACTGCTTCTGATGATGGAAAATGCCTCCCACGAACGCGTTTCTTCAAGTTAGGGAATAGAAAAAGTCACACAGGGCTAAATCCTGACTTTAGGGAGGGTGAGGCATGCACTTCACGTTGATTTTTGCAAGTTATTCAGCAACAACATTGGCAATATGTGGCCGCGCATTATCGTGGTGCAGCATCCAGCCTACTTCACGTAAATGTGGTCTTTTGCGCCTGATATGGACTTGCAATGATTTCAGGACATCCCTGTAGTATTGTCCAGTTACTGATGTGTGTGCAGGTACAACATGCTGATAAACCATTCCATGGATATTAAAGAATGAAATGACCATAACTTTCCCAACAGAAGCAACCACTTTTGCTTTTTTGGGGGGTTGGTGATGAAGGAGATTTCCACACTCAGCTTTGCTGTTTGCTCTCAGGATCAAAATGATGTAGCCAAGTTTCATCAGCTGTGATTACGTTTGAAAGAAACTCTGGATCTTCCTCTAACATCAACTTTAACTGCATGCAGATCTGCATGCGAATGTCCTTTTGTTCGGGAATCAACAGTCTTGGAACCCATCGCTCACAACACGTCTCATTTGTAATGTTTCTGTCACCAATGTGTGGGTGGCACGCAATGAAATATTCAGTATTTCAGAAAGTGATCTTAAGGTAATTCGTCGATCCTCTCTAACAATGGCAGCAGCAGTGTTGATGTTTTCATCCGTAAGAGCAGTAACTGGAGCACCAGGTCCACCTTCCTTTGAAATTGATTGTCTCCCCTCTTTAAACATTTAAAACCACCTTCGAGCTGTGCTGTAGGGAGGAACAGACTCTCCATAGGCCTCCTGTAACATTATATAGGCCTTAAATGAACATTTGAGACGACAGCAGAATTTCAAAGCCGCACATTGTTTCTCGCGTGTTACCTCCATTGCAGCGACAGGCGATGCTAAACATGTCTATACTTGTCTGGTTCTCACAGGCGGGAACCAGGAGTACCAACAATGAAACTACTACGACGTGTTTGTTTCACATTAAGCTAACAGAATATAAGATTGAATTTTAGTGCGAACAATTATTACCGTAAAAAATTATAATAGTTTTTTTATTGAAATGCCCTCGTATAAAGGTCCACCGGAGTAGTAGAATGCGCGCTGTCTCCGATGTAGCTGCGATGCAATCTACTTATAGTAAATGACAAAATATATAAAATTGTTACTGTTGTATACCTTAATGATAAAATATATAATTGAAATGAATTGCAAGAAAAACAAATTAGGTGATAAACATACGATAAAGTAAAATGTGTATTTTTGTTCCCTTTTAAATATTTAATAGACAAAAGACGAGACTACACTTTTAACATGCAATTACAGAAAAAAAAAGCACAACAATGCTTATATGTAAGATAAGAACGAGAGTATATTGAGTGTGTGAAAAAAGGCCATAAGAGGCGTGAGTGTGGTCAGCTATTCTGCAGCTACTGCGACGTCTCTGTACTAAATTGTGGTCTAATTTGGCGCTTGGGTGAGTATATTAAAATGTTATAACTTTTCATCTGTCTTTGAATATTGAATCACCTCCTAAGGGTTCGACATCCATACCTCTTTCATTTGATCATTTCAGCTTCCGCTAGCTTATGTAGTGTGCCTTAGAGAGTATGTTCTTAAATTTCAAATCGATGCCAGTATAAACATCTCTATTAAGTAAAAGTTAAAATTATGCTTACCTGAGGTGGTCACTTCGCATAAACTTCTTATTGCAGACAGGACAGGCAAAGTTCTTTTCTCCCGTGTGGGTGCGCGTGTGACGTGCCAGTTCGTCTGAACGAGCAAATCGCTTGCCACAGCCTGCCCAGCCGCATGGGAACGGCCGTTCTCCTGCAAACAAACAAGGTCACAATTAAAGCCACCAGACAGTGAATCAAGATTTATTTTATCCTTCTACAGAAATATTTGAATGAAACACAATGTGTGTCTATGGCCCGATATGTAAATTAAGAATTTTATTATAAAAATGCATATAACGTGGCAATTTTTTAAAAAAAAATCCATTACAATGAAATAATTATTTTGGTTGAGTAAACATTAGGATTATATTGGTTTATCCTGAATTATAGGTTTGATCCCTACCAGCTAGGAGGCTGGGTGACCCCACTCTGTGGTAGCCTGGCTCATACGCCTATGCAAACTTTGTTAGCATAGGTAACATATGGTAGGAATAACCTTACAAGTTGTTAATTGTATGTGGTTATCATGGTATTTACTACATTTAAGTTTTGCTCCAACGAAGTGTTATGTCGACTGTCAATTTGAATTTATACAAATCTAGAATTTATAGATTGTAAAAACAGATGTCAGCCAACTGGCTCTGTGTTACAAATAAAGGAGCATAGATGGTCACAACTCTAAGAGAAAATTTAGCCCGCCTCTTGTAACGTGGTGGTAGCGTGTCTGCCTCACGTTCAAGAAGTCAGAGTTCGAATCTCGGTCAGGGTGAGTTACCTGGATAAGGTTTCTTTCCGAGGTTTTCCACTATCCTGAAAGACGAACGTCAGATAACTCTAAGCTCTATGGACCCTTGGCTCATTTGAGCATCACTCAAAAGAGAAAATTTAGGCCGCCTTGGTAGCGTGGTGGTAGCGTGTCTGCCTCACGTTCAAGAGGTCCCGTGTTCGAATCTCGATCAGGGTGAGTTACCTGGATAAGGTTTTTTCTCGAAGTTTTCCCTTTATCCTGAAAGACAAATGTCAGGTAACTCTAAGCTCTATGGACCCTGGGCTCATTTGAGCATCACTTCACCCATTGTATTCATCGTACGATATGACTTAACGTTGGAGGACGTAAATTACAAAAAGGTGGGGGTGGAAAGAATCCATGAAAATCGTTCCTCGGGTTAGATTGTCTTTTTTTTTTTTTAATTTAGATACGTCCTCCTTCCATATCGGACGGTGAGTGAAACGGGTGAAATGATGCTCAAATGAGTCCGAGGTCCATGGAGCTTGAAGTTACCTGACATTCGTCTTTCAGGATAAGGGAAAAACACCGGAAAAAACCTTCTTCAGGTAGCTCACCCTAACCGAGATTCGAACTCGGGACCTCTTGAACGTGAGGCAGACACGCTACCATATACGCTACCAAGGCGGGTAGATTCTCGTTAGATTTCCTACCCTGATCATGGATTTTTTTCCTGTTTTCCCAAGTCGGTATATGAATGGTGGCATGGACTACACAACTTCATGAACTGTTCAGCAAGGTTACACCCAGTGGACTACGGTAGCCGGTATGTGCGTCTGAGGAGGGAAGAAGTTTAATCTGGAAACGTTAAAGAACCCCATTGCACTGCTCCTGCCACCACCAGATCTGTCCGTCCTTTATAATTTCTAGCGGTGGTGAAATCCTTTCACAATTTATCAGTTTACCATACAGATCAACTAGATAAATAAAGTCAATGTTGCCACTAATTCTTCTAAATCTTTAATGGGTATTCAAACAATTACATCAACATTAGAGACACACCTTTTTGCTTCACAAAATAAAAAGACGAGAAAATGCAGTAAAAAGGTGCAGGGAGATGCTAATATGAAAGGCGTTATCTAACATTAGGGTTGGCAACAGTGATGAACGTGTTATGTGTATCACGTGTAGGTCGCAGTGGTTACGTAACACCTTGGGCTCATCGCTCCAGGATCGACCTGGGATAGACAGAATGACCGACACTGACCTTCGAGAGGGCTTTAAAAGGATTCAAGCGTTGAGCTTCAGTGACTCTGCACAAGGCTCCGGACAAATCATTCTCAACTAAGTTGAAATGCTTTCAGTTGAAATGAGATACGATTCACAGGGGAGCAAACTAATTCACACCGAATTCGTGTTGTGTAACAGTCTCGCAGCTTACGTAAGGCGGAGGTCAGATAACATACCTTACTTTTATAATTAACAAAAACTCTTTTTGTCCATTTTCTGAATTTGAAACCCATTAAACTACAATACAAATTTTGTGATAAACTTAGAAGCTAACATATTTAGTACAGCAAATTTACAAGAGTTACAGTAAAATAAATGGGAATTCCGTTTTATAACAGACCTTGACGATGTGGTAGTACTGATTCTTTCTATAACACATGCTGAGGGCCTTTCTAACACATAGAAGCTCGCTTCTGTAGCGTAGATGGTTTGCCTCGCGTTCATGAGGTCCCGAGTTCGAATTTTGGTCAGCGTGAGTTATCTGGATAAGGTCTTTTTTTCCGGAGTTTTCTCTTATCCTGAAAGATTAATGTTGAGTTACTCTGAATTCTATGTACCCTGGACTCAGTTGGGCATCATCGTTCATCGTCCAATGTGACATTGGAGGACGCAAATGTTAAAGAAAAATTACCACAAATAAGCGCGTATTAAACAAAAACACAGTTTCAGCCCATATTTTACTTCTGATAACATGAACTATAAATAAAAACTGCCACACAAATGGTAAAATTAATATCTCACACCCACATAATGCGAATAATTAAACAATTTAAGTCAGCGTTTTCATTTTAGAGTTCATGCGGTCTATTACTGAATGTTCACGCCCATTTACCCCTGGTTGTGGCCAGTGATGGTGAAGTTATACACACAGATAACCTCTGGCCGACCACAGCACTGTATACCAATCAGCGCAGGCCGCGCCGTGGCTCAGTGGTTAGACCGCTTAGCTCTCACCAAGGCGGCCCGGGTTCGATCCCAGGCGACCGCAAAGTAAGATTTATGATGGACAACACGGCACTGGGGCGAGTTTTCTCCGGGATCTCCGGTTTCCCCCGCCATCTCATTCCACCGGTGCACCATGTTCATCTCATGTATCATCAGTGTCATCGCCTGCGGTGCCGTATGTAGTAAAAGCGGGCGTTAAACACTACACTACACCAATCAGCGCGGTAGCGTAGGAGTTAGGGCGTCTGCCTCACGTTGAAGAGGACCTGAGTTCGAATCTCGGTCAGGGTGAATTGCCTCGATAAACCGAGCAGGATGACTCAGGCAT
Source organism: Mantis religiosa (assembly GCA_030765055.1). Classification (NCBI taxonomy): domain Eukaryota; kingdom Metazoa; phylum Arthropoda; class Insecta; order Mantodea; family Mantidae; genus Mantis; species Mantis religiosa. The sequence continues at coordinate 181,287,636 of CM060953.1, read as the reverse complement.
CGCGCATTCGGGAGGTCCGGGTTCGGTTCCCATGGCCGTCCTACCTGATCCATGATTTTTCCGGGGGGTTTCCCGGGTCTCTAGGCGAACACTGGTTAGGTTAATTACATCTCCCGAATTTCCTGTATCTCCATTTCAGCTCCATTATCATTTCACATCATCTCTCATCTGGGTCTCAGAGTAGAAGTGTCGGCGGGTGTATCGGGAGAATGGTGGGGACCACTAAACGCTGCCTGAGGAAAGTATTAGGCAAAGCCCAAGTTACGGAGGAAGGCCTACACACCGTCCTGATAATGACTGAAGCAGCCCTGAACTCCAGACCTATAACGCAAGGAGAAGAAGCAGGTTCTGAACCACTGACACCAGCACACTTTCTTTGTGGAGCAAAACTAACAATACCAAGTGGACTTGAACTTACGACGAGCGTCTCGCTGACGATATATGGAAACGTTGCTCCAGGGAATACCTCACTCAACTGGGGAGTTTTCATGAGGTCCGGCAACCCCAGAAAAAATCTCCCAATCTGAGAATCATCTGGGTCGTATTATTCAGTATTATTATATCAATATTATTCAGTACCCTGGCATCCTTATCCTAACATCCATTATAATTTCACATCATCTCTCATCTGGGTCTCAGAGTAGAAGTGTCGGCAGGTGTCTCGGCGCTGCATGGCAGGATGATTCGATCCTTGTAAAGATTTCCTCATTCGGAAGACAGTTTCCGGTCTCCAGGCCCACCTGGTGGGATGCCGGGTGTGCTGGGCTGTCGGGGGAGTTTCTTACTGGTAAATATTGGGGACCCTGCCCCTGCACTGTCATGACACCTGAGGTCGACCGCCTTTTGTCTCCTCTCGCTTCATCCTTCCTCCCGGGGATGCCCCAAGTGGTACAACAAACCACAGATTTCGATGCGGAATCCGCCCACCTCAGTAGCGTAGATGGTAGCGTGTCTGTCTCACGTTCAAGAGGTCTCGAGTTCGAATCCCGGGCAGGGTGAGTTACCTTCATATGGTTTTCTTCCGGGGTTTTCCCTTACCTGTAAGACGACTGCCAGGTAACTCTGAGCTCTATGGGCCCCGGGCTCGTTTGAGCATCACTTCACCCATTCCATTCATCGTTCGATATGACTTAACGTTGGAGGACGTAAAATTACAGAAAAAAAGAGAGATGCCAAATCTCTTCTCTAGCAATTCTAACCCTACCTAGATAACGTTTTCCGAGAGTTTTCCCTTACCTTGAAAGACGAATGTAGGCTAACTCTAAGTTCTATGTATCCTGGGCTCATTTGAGTATCATTTCACCGGTTTCACCCATCGTCCGATATGACTTACCGGTGAGGTGTATTCAGTCTAAAATCTGTAGCAGTTATTTTAGATACTTCATATTTTGTTAGGAATAGTAAAAGATTTTAGTATTTATAATAAAATAAAGAAGTAATGTAAAGTAGGTAATGGTGTAACCATGACAACGTAATATGAGAAGAAGTTGTTAAATGTGTTAAAAGATTTTGTTCTGCTTATGAAAGTCTTAGGGGTAAGACGTGTATTTGTCTATCCGAGTGTGTGCAGAAACAATTTTGTGTGTGCATCAAAGATGCATTAGTAGCGTGTGCGCATGAAAAGAAATAGTTCATCGTTGCATCTACCGCTGGTTGTAAAGAGACATTAATAATATTGGAATTGTATCAAAGAATTTAAAAAATGTTTATGAGGAATTAAATTTCCATCTTTGAACAAGAAAAGGATTATGTGTGCATTCTTCATAAGTTATAATATTAACTTTCTCAGCCCCGTTACCGCAACCGGGGGGGGGGGGGCATGAAAAACTCATCGCTCAAGAATTACAGATGCGCCTAATTATCCAGAGTTGCAGGAGAAACTTCTGAATTTCTTCAAGATCGTCACCAAAGGTAGAAATTAATCTGCATCCACCTTCATCACAAATAATCGTGCTCCAAGATGGTGCCACAGTGTGGTGCATCATCATAGCATCTTCAAACATCGCATGCGCATTAAATATCGCCTCAAGATGGCTTCCCAACCTGGGGCTCCAAGATAATCCACTCGGAGATCATCTTATCATAATCCTTCTTAAATTTCGCTGCAAATCTTAGTTTCAATACAATGCAATAGAATTTAATACTTTGTCAGTCCTAAGTAAAAACTTTTAACACTCTGAATTTGCCTAAAAGGCCGACAAACCGTTTAAGTTGGTAAGTAGGCAAATATGGGGAGGCATATGTGAATAAGACTACAAATTTGAATAACATTAATATGTTGTTACGTCTTTTATTTTTATTTTATAATCCAAGTTTTACTTTCCTTGCATGGGCGCTTAATTATCATAATGGGATAAATTAAATTATTGCAGAAGTTTGCACATTAGAATTTAAACACTTTAACATCTGTACACAAAGATTCACGATATTAACTACAACTTGAAAATTGTATAGATTAGTATTAAATGGCCTTATTATATACATGTTTAAGATAAAAAACATTAGCCTCAAAAAAGCGAGCCCCACCCCCCCCCCAAAAAAAGTTAAATGTTTTGGACTCTGGAAGGGACATTAACGTTTTCTTTACGTGGACAGCATTGTAACCAGTGGAAAATTGCATTATAAAAAATAGCACACGAGTCCCCTAAGTCAATTACGAACACTAATGACACTAATGGTGTTCCATCCAAGGCTATGTCGTGTACAATGTATATTAATACGCGTGTGTGATCAATCCAATTTATTTCCTGCGCTAAAGGGGAAAATTTGAACCACTCATTGCTTCCCACGGCGTTTATTAAAGAATTAACGAAGTTTATGGCTATCAGGTGCCATGTGTATAACAGTTTAGAAGCATAAAAAAATCAGACACGCATGTCGAACTTTGACCATATAGTACGATTTTTCTCTCTTTATATTTCCCCCAGAAACAGGTATTTGTACACATTTTACATTAAAAAAGGAAAATCTAAATTCTCTTGATACAGGATGATTCTCCCGCCACAATACGTTCTGAAGCTATACAGAACGAACAATGAGTGTATTTTCAAACATAAGCGCTCGGCAGAGATGTAACGGAATGATCATTAAATTATAAGGCGCAGTAGACGACTCACATTGTGGTAAATATCTTGTGCAAGCACATAACGTAAAGAAGTATCAGATGTGACTCGAACCTCGGTTCTTTGGCTCATGCACCGATGCTCTTGCCTTTGAGCTATCTTGTGAGTTGAACCTGCACTCACAAAACCTTTTCATCTGATTCAAACATACCAGCAAACCTTCAAGGCGATCTCAGATTCTAAGGACATCACAACGCTTATAGTATCCGGGCTTTGTAGTTTAATAATAATAATAATAATAATAATAATAATAATAATAATAATAATAATAATAATAATAATAATAATAATAATAATAATAATATATCCATGACATAACAACCGAGTAACTGCCGGCCTCACGCCCACTACGGAAGGTAAAGTCTGTCTACTCAACGCAAGTGCACGGCGGCCGCTTTCTTTGAGGAACCCTCATAATCGTTTTACAACATGAACCCTCCTCCTGACGGTCCTTTCTACAAGGTTGCAACATTTTAACATCACCGTCTTGCACCTAATGAAACAGAACAACAGGAAGTTGGAACTTTGGCAACTGAGACTCCACGCGGAGTAGACATGCAACTGTCATTTTCAGAAAATCAGGGTTGCTATTGGTCCCCAACGTCAGTGTTCCATTTCTGAAGCGTGGAGATAGATTTATGACGGTCATTAGTGGGCGGAAAGGTCAGGTCCTTTGAGGTCCCTTTGAGTGGGAACTGCACATACGTTAAAAAAAAAAAGACTTTAGCAGTGAGTGAACATCAGCCAATTAGGGGAGGACACGTGGTCAACATCGGTATCCCCAGTCAGAAAGTTGGCTTTCTTGTCCAGGATTCGCTACCTATCGTACTTCCTCAATTTCCTTACGATGCTGAATGGGCACCAGTTGTATACTTACTGAATGAAGGTCCTTGGTGCAAGAATTAGCAGTGTGTTTCAGCTTGTTTTAAATTGCTTAGTTCTCAGCGTTCCACTTTATAATGACCGATTTCTTTTATTTTTAACAATGAGTCCAGGGTTCATAGAGCTTACAGTCACCAGACATACATCTTCCAGGATAAGGGGAAACCCCGGAGAAAACCTTATCCAGATAACTCACCCTGCCAAAGACTGGAACTCGAGACCTCTTGAACGTGAGGTAGACACTCTACTACCACGCTACAGAGGCGGACATATTGGGCATGACGCTTAATTTTTGCTGAAAAAAACTCTTTATCAGGCTTGAGGTTCCTTTACATGCTTAAATCTACATGAGAACACCGGTTTTACTTCCCTCCGAATGAAGCCATGTTAGGGATTTTTACAACCTCCACGGAGTTTCAACCCATAACCTCGAGAACTAGAGGTTAGTATGTTACCCCAAAGTCCACGGAGGGAGGCAGATTATGTGAAATGCCTTCATTTTGGGGTTAACTATTTTGGAGACATTCCCTTGAATTTTGAAGTACTTTTCTGAAATGGGAAGTCGTATTTCTTTTTTTTTTCCCCTCTCTCTTCTGCGCATATAAAGAGAATGAAATTTCAAATTCATTACACAGGTATTAGCTCTTAAAACATTTTAACTACCACTTCAGCCTATTTCCATTATACATATTAGGTAAATCTTATTTACTCGGGACATTTAGCAACGCGCATGGATTGGTAGCGCTATTGTCGTGTTTACATACTCACCCTGTATAACATGGCAAAGCGTGGAAGGTATAGGAAAGTATGTGCTACAGTGGAGTTGTTTACGCTATCGCACATACTCGGCCAGGCAGTGTAATGTACTGTATAGCCATGACCAGAAGGCTAGAGGGGTATAAAAGGTAGAGGAGCTTGAACTATTTATCTGCTCTGGTAGCGGATCTGTTTACTAGGAAATGAGTGTATGAGAGTGTATATGAGTCACCCATGCTGCCAGATCTATTGTTTGTTGGAGCGATAGGTATGATGTATAAGTGGGCTATGTGACAACACTTGTGTATTTTAAACGAGCCTTCCATCCTTGTCATACTCGGAAGGCGAGGATACACCGTGAGGAGACAGCAAAAGTGATTACGTTGGACATTCCTCTAGCTTGCCTTCTTGTCCTGGGCAGTCAGTATATTCTGTCGAGATACAATCACAACAAAGTGCCATCGGCATGCACGGGGAATCATACATAACATGATGAAATATTGTAACAAGGAGAAAGAACGCATCAAAATCCCTTTGCGCCACGCAGCTTGGTAATTTACATTTGTGTATAATAATTAATTGGCTAACCTTTCATATCAGACACGCAGTTCCAAGTGCTCCATTTGTGTTTTGTCATTTACTGTACGTCAAGTTACTAATTTTTTGCTCTTCAAGTAAACAAGATAACAGCGAAAGCAGCGCTCGTCAGTGAATGTCAATACGTCTCAACTCTTTGCCATGTAGTACACCGCATGTGTAGTTTCTCTGTTGGTCGCAAATAAACTCAGTTGCTATCTGTTCTGAGTAATGATAAAACAATTTATATATATATATATATCGATTAGCATTACGAAATAGGAGAATAACCATTTGAAGACAAACTTGCGAACAGAGAAAGTCCTATGAGTGCAACACGCCCCTTTTGCTTGAATCCCTTGCCGCGCCACAAAACAAATGCATTACATTTTAACGCCGTGCTGTTGTTTTGAAAGCATTTCCAATGACACCACCGCGAGGTAGGTAGGTAGGTGTTACCACAGCCAATCTCATTAAACGCTACAATGCGCCACGCGTACCACAAGAAAGTTGGGTTTCTCTCAAAGCACTGACTGAATTTCCCTCATTACATCAAAAGGTGCGTCCCAAACTTGAGAAGAGTTAGTTTCCTTTCTTTTTTTGCTGTTGTCTGTCGTCAGGCAGGATCAATATTTCCGAGCTATTGTTAAAGAGAAAGCTGGGGCAACCAACAAACGGATCAACTGTACCAATTCCTCTGCATATTGCCTATACATCCGGCACTGCCTTCTTACTTTTAATCTCTTTAACTGCGGTTACCATGACTACTTGGCAGTAAATATGAAACTATAAGAGGAAGTATATCCAACAAACTTCTTACCTTCAGCATCGCAAACAATAAAATAAATAAATAAATAAATAAATAATAAATAAAATCTGCAATTCCACGTCTTGCTCCATGACGAAACGCGTCATTCCAAATTTTATACCTACTTCATTATCCACCAATAGGAAGTTTACATATATGTTCATTTTATTTAAACATTTTAAATCTAATATCATTAACTATCTTAACGCTAAAATTTAAACCTGTCTGCCCGCCTCGGTAGCGTGGTGGTAACATGTCTGCCTCACGCTCAAGAGGTCCCGAGTTCGAATCTCGGTCAAGGTGAGTTACCTGGATAAGGTTTTTTCCGGGGTTTTCCCTTATCCTGGAAGACGAATGTCGGGTAACTCTAAGTTCTATGGACCCCGGGCTCATTTGAGCATCATTTCACCCATTCCATTCATCGTCCGATATGACAACGTTGGAGGACGTAAATTAAAAAAAAAAAACTGTCTCTGTACCGTAAGTGCTAGCTTGTCTGCCGCACGTTCAAGAAGTCCCGGGTTACGCATGTGAGTATAATATATAAAATTATATACTTAATTTGAGCGTTTATTGCATTTTTTGCTCAAACAGCAGTCACGATGAGCTCTAAACGCTATTCTAACTGCCCTAATGGCGGTCGACTCCATAATTCAGTGTGGTCAACGTATTTACCTCGCACACTTAGACCCAGTAATTGTTAACATGAGATTTACAAAAGATGTGACTTTCTCTTGACAAGACAAAACTAGGGAAGTGTCGCTATCCCAGCCTTAGATAAGAACAAAAGCAACAGTGAACCCACGGTCTACCGTTACGGTGTGAGAACACGCCGGTTTTATGCAAATGAGTAACCTTGTGGTGCTGCAGCATCAGCTGTATGACCCCCTGTCCATTCTAAGCTGACCTCTTGACAATGGTCCGCGCTGCCTAGTTAGGCACGATTTGATAAAACTGCTACTTTCTTAGAAACAATTTCATTAATTTGACCAGTGGCGTAGCGTGCAATGAAGCGCCGGCAGCCTCGCTTCCACAATAATTTCAGGAGAAAAAGAAGAATAACAAAATGCATTCCCAACAATATATTTGCTCTGGATACATTTGCAAAATTTATTCCCAAGCATTCGCGGTGTTACAGTTTGATAGCTGCTGCTTAATGCTCGAGTGATCAGTTCCGCGAGCTCATTCAATACTGGATATTTCTGTATTTGCGTATTCCTAGCCTTAAGTATTCCTTCGTTTGTTTCGAGGATCAATTGCGACTCTTTGGTAGGAAGCAGTGACAGATTTTGTCACGTGAAGTCTCTGTAGCGTGTGGAGAAAAGTTATTTTTAATGTGGCGTTTATAAATACAGCTGTAAGTATATTTCAATAGCATTAGCAATAGTATTTTACGTAGATTGGTAATTAAGTGGTGACAAATAGAAAATCCTTGTGAAGTTTTAAGTTAAGAAAAGTGTGTGAATTGCATACGTTCTCCACTTTAGATTAACAATTCACGTGATGTGGGCCAGCTGTAGGAAAAATTGGAACGTCTGAATGGAGAGGGGAAGCAGGAATGTCTTCTTATAGTGTGATCAGTCTTGCAATGAAAAAAGGGCTTACGTATGAGTGTACAATAGAAAGAGTACTAAAGAGTAGTTTAAGTTCTTTGAGTTATGAGGAATAACTGAATAAATTAAAAGTGACAAGACAAACAAACTTCTTAATAATAAGATTCAATACACCAAGATTAACTAATCTAAGCATGCCAAATTGGTCTCGTAAAAATATCAAGTGTAGAAATGTTTCCAGCGTAACAAAATCTTTTGCACACAACAAATTAAATTGGTCATGCAACTAAATAAAAAAATACACGTTTATAACAGATTATCTGACAACGTGAGGCATTTGATTCTTTTCAGTTCAAATCATGCAATCGGCTTGCGAATGTGTGTACCTACATTCAATGGTATATTTGTATAATAGCCTTAATATATTATTAATATAAAATTTTTCTGATTATAAGAACCCGTTCTAATAACAATATCATTTTGAATATACTCCGTGAACTTCTGTTTACATTAACGGAATGTATGAGAGATTTCATAAAAGAAATTAAAATATACAATAATCTATTTTGGTTGAAATGCTTTTAGAACAGTCAATTTTCAAATTATTTTGTTTTCTTCGTCTGCATTTTCCCATTTTTTAAGTAGTATACTATTGAAACTTTGTGCTTTCGTATCACATAGAGTGTGTAATATTATAAGTATTCATGTGTCAACCTGGAAACAGTTGACTGATATTTCGCCTCCGCTTGGCTTGTATAATAACTAGACAAACAAAAGTTGTAATCACATAACTTTCTGTATTCACTATTGTTCAAAACTTCAAACTATTTTTAAAAATACTTATTCTTCTATGTAAGTACTTCCTTTTAGTCGAGATAAACCTTCGCATAAATGACTTATTTCATATTTTCTTATCGGTAGAACAGAATTACGGGAATACAGTAAACTTTAAGTGATGGTAAAATATTTTAACAGCAGATCCTGTATAATAGCTTTAAAATTGCCTTCTTTATGCATGATCAAGTAAAGAATAAAAAAGAAAACTAATGAATTTCCATTTGAAAGGATTATAGAACTTGATAATACAAACAAATTAAAAGAAATATTTCGTAAATGAACTCTATATAAAGCATTTGATATATCTACATCGTGTGCTTTAAGAAGATCTACATTTTTTGTATATTAAGGTTAGTAAAAATGTAATGTAAATGTAGTTTTACATGTTAGTGTAAAAATAACTCTTTGTATGATAAATTGTTTCAAGTGATAACCTTTTATCGTCTTTTGTTTGTGTAACTGTTTTAACTATACCTTTCTTTTTAACTTTTATATCTAACATTTTAGTTCTAATAAGTTTATTTATTTATTTCCAATAAACCTTGTACTTTAGAGTATGCTAGGTTCACTTAATTAAGCCTCCAACTCCTTCCTTCTTTACAAGTGAGATTATTTTTAAAGGCATAAGAAAATAGGCATTGTGTGGGAGTTAAAATGTGTGTATAGTCTGAAATATCACACAGGCGCTACCTACTTCTTGAATGGAGAAACAAAAATTTTCAATGTTGTCTGTTTCTCGAGCACTGCATTTTCCAACAAAATAAAAACAAATGACTCAGTTCATGTAAATTATCTTTCGTCATTCAAACCGTTCAAGCGCGAAGAAAACGCCTACCAGTTTTTTGTTACTATTTCCCGGCCCATTCCTTTTTTCATTCCACGTTATTTCGTCAGTGTTTTGTTGGTGTTGGAAAGCGCTGCACCAACGTGACACTTTTGTTTTTGTATGCGTGTCGATGTGATCGTGAGGCACGAAGCACAGTGTGACAGGTCGTTATAAGCGAGACGGAACTTTTATGGAAAGCTGGACAAGAAACAAAATCAAGTATCTCTTGACTTGTAGCGTAAACACGGTGGCGTGGTCTAAATCTGAAAAACATCCGTTCTCCTCAACTACAATGTGTTAGAAATATGCAAAAAAATTTAATATCCAACTTTGAGAGAAAGTGACTTCTTTAAAACTTAAAATTAACATTTTTAAACCTATGTTCTCAATTTTATTTGTTTTTAAAGATTCTATTGCCATTTGAGCAATTGTATTGTATTTTATAGTTTCTAAGATATTCCTTATATTCTTTACAACGACGTGATTTCACTTTGGAATATACACTTGGTAACACAGAGCAAATGAAAACAAAACACTTCCTTATTCAGATATTCTTTTGCAATCCTGGCTAAAGGAAAATTCTCACTCTCCAGTCGGGATTCAACCCGGAGATCCTGGATTCGAAGGCTAGCATTCCAACCACCAGAAATGCAGCCCTAAAATTACGACTTTTGCTTAAATTAAGTGTCAATTTGTGTCAATAAATAGTTATCAGCCAGGGGGAAAAAATAGAAAACTGCGTATTTTCAAAAATGTGTCTTACGTGGAAAGACTTAAAATTTAAAAATCTATATTTCGAAAGTAGTTAATGCTTAAGGAAGAAGAGGAACTAAACTTGTGTGGAATATTTTGTGATAATTAATCCAAATGAATAAATCAGTTTTCTTTTAGTTTATATATAGTGGGGTAAAAGGACGTTTCCAGAAAAATCTGTCTGTCATCCTTGAAAGATGTACTGGCACTAATGTCGAAGCTTTGTATTACTTAAACTTTTCTTTTAAGATTGTGGTGTTCAGAAACACCAGGGACATTTTCTTTAAATAGTTGAATAAAAGGGACCTCAAAACGGAGTTTCTGATGACAAATTGAATGGAATGGAATACAATGTCTGTCCACCTCAGCTAAACCACATGGATGTAAAAATACTTAAAATAATGGCTACCCTCTTGATCCTGGGGTTGTTTTTTGATATCAACTATTTATTTTGCTATCTTTGCTTTTCTGAGTTATAGGAAATAATAAATATGAAGTTGCGCTTTACACTACAACTTATAAATAAACAGAGAATATTATTCTTAATAGTTTGCGGAATAAACCACAATTATGTGTTTCTTACCTTAAATAAAAAAGAAGTGATGCATAATAAACGGGCAAAGACATCTGTGCCTCCACAGAATACTACAGCAAGGCCGTTTACGTTCATTTGTTTCTAAACCGTGTTCAAGTAGGACAGTTGACTGCTGTCTCATCTACACTTCACGCATAAAACCTCCATGAAATGACTTTTCATTTAATCGATCGATGTTCCTATCGTATTCCCTGTTCATAATTTATGACGTCCAACAATATCCGTTCACAGGAATGTACATAGAATAACAACAGAATGGATAGGTCCATAACCAAACAGTTAAATGACTAGAGACAATCCTTTCATTTTTACCAGTAATATACTTACATCTGGGCATAACAGTCATGCTCCTTCGTAAAACTTGCTTTCAGATATCTCTAATAATAACTGTGTTTTATAAAATGTACAAGATTTTATATCTTATAAACATTTTTACTTTCTCACATTAGTCATGTACATTAGTCACACTGCGACATTTGCCTTGCGTAGCATCAGTGTTGACAACATGACTTTTAGAAAACACAACATTTTACATAAGGGAGGCAATGCGAATAATAAAACAATGAAAACAACAAACAAAATTTATTTAATTAATATATTATGCAATTAATAGATTATAACTTTTCCTAAACTTACTTAATTTTTAAGAAAATTGAAATGTTGACCCGTCATTTTATTTCCTGTGAAATCTATCTATAAAATTTTTGGGATGGAATAATAATATAGGCAGTCATTTATTACTTGATGAATACTGTAGTTCAAACATTGAAAAATTGTAATGAAATGTCTTTAGCAAAATTTAGTTTGGAAGATAAGGTTGAAAAGATTTAAGTTTCTACGCATTCAAGAAGAAAATCCTAAAATTTTATTTCCACAACAAATCTTATGAATTAATACAGAGAAATTAGATGTTTGGATGTCCTTTTCTAGAACAGCAGTTTGACTCGGGGAATAAACAGTTGACTGTTGCTCTAGCAGCTTGGTTGTAAACAATTGCGCATCTTCCTATGCAGATATCAGAACGTGATAAGCAAATCATATGCAGAAAAATATCGTTTTGTATCAGCAGTCCTGACGTCTTTACAGAAAAGAGAAATTGCCCCTGAATGGTAAACCGATAAACATCTGACCAGATTGCCATGGAGTCCCGTCATGTCCTTCGAGAGACCAGTAACAGACCTTGGGCCTAACGATGATGGCAAAGGCCGCTTGGATATCTGCAGCCGGTGACCTTCGGTGTCTATTCCAGCACGTCAATATAATAAATAAAGCAAACGTTTCTAAGCTACGAAGAAGATTCATCTGGTGGCGCTTGGCCGATATTTATAGGGCCAATTGACCTTGGGCACACTGCCTTCACATTTCCTGAAACAACGCTGCAATGAACCTTGGCCCAAATCTGCCGCCGCTGTCACCCCGCTTTCAAAATTATTGCAATGTTTTTAACCCGAAGCAGCACTTGCCATCTGTCCAAGGCTGTTAAAAAAACTGAACGTTGTCTCAGGTCGGGAAAAACACTTCTATCTAGTCCACGACGCACTGTCGTGTTTTGCAACTAAAATGTGCACTGCTTCCCATTTTATTTTGGGACAGAAGAGGTGCGCTGTAACCAGACTTACCTCACGTAAAAACACGTGAAACATACACAAGCAGTTCTGGAAATGCTACAAGATACGTAAACTTTGACGATGGAAGAATCGTCCAAAATAAGAGTCAAGTATACTTGACAATAACTATTACCTGTCTAACGAATGGGTACAGGGAGGTCACTCGGTTTGGAGAGGTCAAAGAAGGCGGGAATGCAGTACAGTACAGTCTGATCATCGAAACATTAGAACAGCGTACGTAACAGGACGTATATTGTATTACCTGTCTGACGAATAACTACAGTTATTATGGGAGGTCGCTGCTCGGTTTAAAGAGAGAGAAGGCGGGAATATAGTACATTACAGTCTGACCATCAAATCATCAGAACATCGTACGTAACACGGCGTATATTGTATTACTTGTCTGACGAATGAGTACAGTTGTTATGGGAGGTCGCTGCTCGGTTTAGAGAGATCAGAGAAGACGGGAATATAGTACAGTACAGTCTGACCATCTAAACATCAGAACATCGTACGTAGCACGACGTATATTGTATTTACCTGTCTGACGAATGAGTACAGTTAGGGGAGGTTGCTGCTCGGTTTAGACAGATCAGAGAAGACGGGAATATAGTACAGTACAGTCTGACCATCTAAACATCGTACGTAACACGACGTATATTGTATTATCTGTCTGTCGAATGAGTACAGTTGTTATGGGAGGTCGCTGCTCGGTTTAGAGAGATCAGAGAAGACGGGAATATGGTACAGTACAGTCTGACCATCAAAACATCAGAAAATCGTACGTAACACGACGTATATTATATTACTGTCTGACGAATGAATACAGTTGTTATGGGAGGTTGATCAGAGAAGATAGGAATGTAGTACAGTACAGTCTGACCATCGAAACATCAGAACATCGTACGTAACGCGACGTACATTTTTGTACTTGCTAAATCGATATCCCATGCCTTTAAGTATTCTCCAGAATGTGTTTTTCTACCTTCAAAAGAGATCTTTTATTAAAAGTTTTCCTATTGTAGAAATTTCTCTTTTCGTAAAACTCGAGAAAAGTTCTGCACACATTTCGAGTTCGAACCGTTTTGGATGTGGGCGATGTTGAAAGTTTTTCTCTGTACTCTTTGAATTTTGAAACTCTTTCACTATATTATGTACAGCTCGTTCACTGTAGTTGCTGTAGCATTATTTAACGTAATAATTAAGACATTTAGTTTCTCTCCATTACAAAACTGTAACACACTGAATATTAATTTTCTAATTTGTCACTGTACGACTTCGGGATGCGGTGTTTATATTTTGACTTGATTCGAATTCGTCCACTGTAGGAGACTCAATTGCTGTATTGCCGGACGGTACAGGGAGCTTATCTGTTAGTTTTTACGCAGTACCTTTTATTACATAATGCGAAAACACTAACATATAACCTGCTTTAGCAAAGCAGTCTGCAACCATCAAGGGAACGTGGACTTTGGAATCGTGGTGTTGCTGGTTGCTTTTTGAGTGTACACGCAGTTATTGCGGTGCTGTGCAGATGGCCTTAGTTGCACAGTTCATGTCAGTACATCATTCCGCAAATTGAATATCGGAGAACGTTAAACAAATCTGAAATACGTTCATTATTCCCGGATTTTCATACCCATTTTTCTGAATATTAAATTTATCGCAAACATTTTTGTTTTATTATAAATATAGACCATCTAGATTATCCCACATTAAATTTGATGATGAATTCATTTCATTTAGCTCTCCTCGTATTCTTTATGGAATGATTAAATATAATTAGGATCTTGTATGTTGAATCTCCTTTATAGTTATTTAGTTGTAATTTTATGACCCTCTGTACTATCGCTAATAACAAATGTTAAATCTAAACCTTTCAGAAGAATTGAAGTGCATCGTTTCAATATCTTAACGAGTAAAAGCGCTTCAAGGGGGGTGTGGTTTAAAGCTTTAATATTGAAAGAGTGTGAGTCTTATATTGTTATATTAGAGCGCACTTCAATAATATCAAAAGTGAAAATTCATTGTGAAATTATAAAACCCTGTGAATCCTGTTTGGCCGCTTCTGTAGCGTGTCTGCCTCACGTTCAAGAGGTCTCGAGTTCGAGTCTCGGTCAGGGTAAGGTATTTTTCGGGCTTCCTCCCTTATCTTGAAATATGAATGTCGGGTAATTTAAGCTCTATGGGCCCTGGACTCATTTTAGCACTATTTCATTCATTGCCCGATATGACTTAACGTTGGAGGACGTAAATTTAAAAAATAAATAAATACTATTTACCGATATTTTCCGCAAATTTCAGTGGTGCATGCCTTAAAAGGGGTGGCCCATTGGCAGATGGACCGAGGTATGGAGCTTGCCTGAAGAGGCTGAAAAAGCAATTAAAACTGGAATGGTATTGATCTGGGAATTAATGGATTAGCGGCGAAAACAAATAAACGCATGTGGAGATATAGTCGTCATCTTCAGGCCGTGTTAATGAGGTGGAAAGTCTGCAATTTCCTGCTCGTACCTCCCCGCTTATTGATTTGCCTGCTAGAGGGAGTGGCTCATGGTGGTGCTGCTGCAGCAAAGACCACCAGCACAACAAAACGTCACACGTCCACGTGTATTAGCTGTCAAACGATTTGACGTTACAACTTTGAAATTAACTGGCAATTCGTCGACTTATTCAAATATTAAGAACCAAAACCTCGTAGTTTTGTTATTAACAGCAAACTATTAGAAATACTTACATATGCTGAAATGTTTGTTGTTTATTCTTGACTATCCTGATAGTCTTTTATCTCTCAGTCCTTTATTATTTCCCCTACTGCTTATAGTATTGTATTACACCCAAAAATTCGATATCACGTATGTGTGAACAACCATATTCTTTTAAAAATTCAAATATCAAACTGGATACTTAAGTTTAAAATTTTCAAGAAAATCCTTCCACTACAGATTATCCTTTAAATGTAACATTTATGAAAATTAGATGGCCCTAACAGTCTTTTATTAAAATAACATAGTTTGAGATGCATATTTTCATGACAAATAAAATGTCTTAAATTTTCTGGAAAAGTCATTTTAAGACCTCTTCATTCTAAAAGACTTTTGCATAATTCCCGAGCAGGATGGCTCAGGCAGTTTCATCTTCGGCCCGCATTTGGGAGGTACGGGTTCGATTCCCATGGTCGACCTATCTGACCTATGATATTTTTTTCCTGGGGGTTTCCCAGGTCGCCAGGCGAATGCATCCGCCGAATTCCCTGTCGTTCAATTTCATCTCCATTATCATTTCATATGATCTCTCCTCTGCTGATCTCTTTCAGGGAAGAAGTGTTCGGCGTTGCATGGCAGGATGATATATCCTTGATAAAACTTTCTCCTCCGTTAGGACGGTCTCCCGTCTTCGAACCCGGTCTGGTGGGGCCGTTTCCGGCTTACGGTAGGGTGGGATGCTGGATTTTCTGGCCTGCCAAGGAGTTTCCAACTGGTAAAGTGTATGGACCCTGCCCTCTGCACTGTCATGACTCCTTGGGACGACCACCCTATGTCTCCTCTCGGCTCATCCTTCCTCCCGGAGGTGCCCCTCGTGGGGGCATAAGTACAATAGACCACGACCCAGTTCAGTACAATTTGCGTAACTGGTAAACCGTAAGAGATGGACAAAATCTTTCTACACAAAAATGTAGATCTCGTTATAATTTGTGTATGGAGTGAACCACTTTCAAGAATTCCTTGTTATTTGTTTGAATTCTCCAATACATCTCTTTTCTCAAAAGGGGAGTCGTGGATATGGGAAAATGCAAAATCAAAGCCGTCCATAGCGACCAGCTCAACGATGTAATAACCAAAACACATTAATTATTATTCCAATTCCTAAGAAGTATTCGGAAGCTAACATTTGACTATCGCCATGCACCCCTAAGGATATGCGTCATAAAGCTATTTCTGCAAACAATTATATGGAAAAACATTGGAGTTTTTATAAATATTTTATAAAAAAAGTGAGTAGAAAAATCATATGAGTGTACAATAGCTTTTAATTGTTAACGGTTCTGCGTACCCTATAATCCCTCATTAATCCCCCTGTGCAATGCCACATTAATGCTTGATCATGCCCGCCTCGGTAGCATGAGCATGTCTGCCGCACGTTCAAGAGGTCCCGAGTTCGAATCTCGGTCAGGATGAGTTACCTAGATAAGGTTTTTCCAGGGTTTTCCCTTATCCTCCAAGACGAATGTCTGGTAACTCTAAGCTCCATGGACCCTGGACTCATTGAGCATCATTTCACCCAATTCATTCACCGTTCGATATAACGTAACGTTGGGGCGGACGTAAATTAAAAAAAAATCCTTGATCATGAAATCAGGTTAGGATTTTCAAACAATACGTATGTATAATTAGAATTGTGACAGAGTTACTGTCATCCTCAGAGGCGAGTTCAAAACTACGCTTATGTATGAAAGTTCTTACTCTTAAGTTAACTGCATCCTTATCGAGGTCTGTGAATCGATCCCGATAAAGCTTTTTTAATTAAATTTTATTATTAAAACTACAATGGTCAAGAATTTTACGCTATGACTGCAATCATTTCTACTCATTCTTCCGACCATGCTAGTATTTGTTGTGTTTCTATTAATGCTTCGAGCCGAAAAACATACTTGTCATAACAATTTGATTTTAAAACGTATTACAAAACCTCCCAACAAAGACACTCCGTGCATACTGAAGATAGAAACTACAGCTAGCATACCGTAAAACCTTGTTTAGGCTTCTAGACAAATGAATACTTACAGAATAACACCTACTTATTGTTATACTCTACGCATGTACCAAAATCTAATTTCCGTGTATTAACTTTTCTGCATGTGAATAGTTCGTGTTTTCTTGATAATTTAAAGTTATAATTGTATTCTGCTTATTTTAATTAGCTTTGTGTTCTAAAAAACTTACTGATGTAATACGCGTGGATGGATCTTGACAATATATTTACGAAATGTCATCGCATGAAACTTCACTGAAAGTCAATAACATATCTCACACATAGAATTTGAACATCTTTTGAAGTACAACTAGGCAAAAAAAAAAAAAAAAAAAAGTATTCACTTACATTTCCATACATTTATGAATACGTTTAATATTCACGTTGTGAAGCTTAAATTGCAAACCTAAGGATATTTGGATTTCTAAGTTCACTGTAAATCGATATCATATGCCACATGCACGGAACCCTAGTAATATGCACAAGACGTCATTCCCAAGTATATCGAAACTTTCAGGGTAGGTTTTTAACTCAGTAATGAATTTGAAGCTAATTTACTTGTACCATATTGCTAACGCTAACGCAATCATTGCTTTAAAGCTAGTTCTATTAACTCTGTTTCAGCTTTGAGACTATTTCGTTATCATTAGTAATCTTTATTCGTAAATTTTGTATTCTCATAGCTGTTATCAATTTTATTGTTCCATTATCTTGCAAAAACTAATCATTTTGCCCATCAGTTGTAATTGGCGTATACTTAGCTTTCTTTATACTTATTGGTGAGCCTAATATTTTATATCCATAATTCAATTGGGTTATTATAATGGTAAACCAACAACTATGGCCAAAATCCGCAATACATACAGGATGTATCAGAAATTCTTTTACAAACTTTGGGCATGGGTTCCTTATACCACAAGAATTTAAAAACATTTAATATAAGCTTATGTCCATAATCCTTTATTTTCTTGTTAGAAGCTGTTTAACACAGTGGTACATTCATAACACACAAACCTCATAATAGATGCTCGAAATGTCCTCCTCTTGCTTTCAGGCAGGCCTGTACTCGTCGATCATGAGCTGTTGCACTCTTTCGATAGTGTCGAATGATTTCGCAGGCTTCCATTACACGAGGATTGAGGTCCGGAGAAAGTGCAGGCCATGGAACTTGTCCTCCTCCGCCTATCCATCTGCCATGTTTGATACCATCAGTGCATCTCTAACAATGCGACCAAGTCAATAGTTGTCTCCATTCATTAAACCATTCTATTAAATTTCATTTTTAGATTTCCATAACTCTTTGAATGTGAATTTATATAGTGTTGGTGATCGTCCTTGGATGTCTTCCCCTCCCTTTCTATTTGATCTTAGAATTATGATACAATTTACTGGTGTAATCTATTGTTTTTATTATACTATCTAGAACTTGCAGTATGTTTCTATTGTAACCTTGAAATATGTAATATGATAAATAAAATTGCGCAAATTTACTATGTTTTCATTGCAGTTATCACAATTCAGAAATATTTCATCAGAATTTTATTCGTTATAAGGCATTAAAACATGTATTTTGGGCAGCTTATTTTTTTATCTTCAACCTAAAGGCGTTTGAAGCACTGATTCAGCAAAAAGAAAAAAAAGTACTTTGCAGGAAGAAAAACAAAAGTGGCTTAATACTCTAGTTCATAACGAAATCAGACACATTTTGGGAATGTCAGATTTCTTCCACTTCAAGTACTCTCACGAGGTACTTTTTTCGTAATTTCTTTTGTTTTCAATGATGATTTATATTAAAATATAAGTTTTAACTGTAGTATATGATGAATTAATATCGAATTTGTTATGAAATAAATCTTTGAAATGATCTGTATCTCCAACGAAGTTTAAAGTTGTAACAACCAAATCTTGCGAGTTAGACAAAAACAGTACTGCAAACAGATTAGAAATACAATCCCGTATAATAGAGTCGAAAGTTCCCCATCTGCGTTCTGGTAAATTATGGCACATTGCATATTAAGTGTCTCCTTAGGAACGGGGGACTATAAATGGAGACAGAAGATGAGAATTACGAGTGATTTGTGACTAAAAACTGCAAAATGAGGCTCATAAAGCACTTCGCGTAACAAATAGTATGTTAGGAGTTACACTCTTTCTGATTATATATATAATGTAGCACAACTGTTCTTAAAATTTTAATTCTAAAATCTCTTTTACGTGCAGTTTCCCTAACCCATTAGTGACAAACTTTGTAAAGCGCAAATACTTTTAATTTCGATGTTATTCTCATACTTCTACAGAAAATTAACATTCTTGACTGAACATTCATACCTACAGCATACTTCATAATTATTAATAATTTATAAGTTAATTTTAAAAGTTTTTATTCGTGTTTTAATGCCAAATAGTGAAAACAAATGCAAATTCTCTAAAGATAAATTCCGTACCTTTCGTCAGATACTACTTAAATTAAGATTTTGAAGAATAGGTTTATGTACAACATTAAACGAGTCGAGAAAGTCCTGTGTCTTCACTGCTGACGTAGTAAAACTTAACAGAACTTTTTCTTCTTCATTATTCCGTAATGTAGATAAAGCAACAGCGTCTGAAAGTAGTTATCTATAAATTCTAGCTTACAGTGCATAAAATTCTCAAGTAAAACGTCATAAACGTTCGCACTGCGCACTTAGCTCTAAGAGACGTGATAAGCGGGTAATAAATCCGCGCCGTTTATCCCTAGCACGACGTGAAGTCCGCCTACAAGTTGCGGCAACCCGCTTCACTTTGACGTCATTCTCAGTCCTGCTGCCTGCTCCACGGCGTATGCATTTACGGAGAGAATAGTGTAGCGAGGTCGTTTTCTCTGCTGAATAGGCCATCAAGACGAGGGACGGTTATGTCTTACTTTGTCATTGGATCTGTTACTCCAGTGGACCATGACTTCGAGATATGTATACCACTGGACGGATTTTGTCTGTTGTTTCTGTAGATCTTTCCTTCCATTATTACAAACAGAGCGGTTAAAGATAAGTTTGACCAAGAACAACCTAGATGCTATTGGATCCCGTTGAACATCTTAAACAGACTTGTTTTCAACAAATTAACTTCAATATTGGGCTTTAAACCATGTGCTATGGCGTCAAACGGCCTACTATAACCTTAAAAGTGAACTGTGTGTGTTTTAAGTGCTAGAAATAAATGAGTAACTAAATTTACTGTCGCCACATTACAGGAGCTTTTACAAAATCGCAGTTATGAGTGGTAAATGGCTTGGATCCACAATAAACAAGTTTACATTACGGGAAGATCTAAATAAAGTGAATTAAATCGACGTTCGAGTTTAGTCAAGTGTATACGTTTATTGGGCACTTTAACGTTTCTTTTATTCATTGTTTTAGCGCATTTTCCTACATTTTCCTGTTTTACATTCCTCTAAAATGGAAAACTGCAAAAGAAAAGGATTCCCATTTAATTTTTTTCTTTCTTTTTATAATTTCATATTTCTGCGTTAAGTCATACCGGACGATGAATGGAATGGGTAAAATGATGCTCAAATGAGCCCAGGGCACATAAAGGTTAGAGTTGCCTGGCATTCGTCCTTCAGGATAAGGGAAAACCCCGGGAAAACCTTATCCAGGTAATTCACCCTGAGCGAGATTCGAACTCGGGACCTCTTGAACGTGAGGCAGACAGCTACCATCTACGCTACCGAGGCGGACTTCGCTTTGTTTTGTTTTTATTTATTTTATTTTACGTCCTCCAATGTTAAGTCATATCGGACGGTGAGTGAAATGGGTAAAATGATGCTCAAATGTGTCCAGGGTCCATGGAGCTTAGAGCTACCCGACATTCATCTTTGAGAATAAGGGAAAACCCCGGAAAAACCTTATCCAGGTAACTCACCCTGACCGAGATTCGAACTCGGAACTCTTGAACGTGACGCAGACACGCTACCATCTACGCTACCGAGGCGGACTTTGCTTTGGGTTGGCTATATGCTTTCTTATGATGTTAAATACGTACATAAGTTGACAAAACTAGCAGAATATGCACCTCTAGTAGCGTTACTGCCTCTCTGTGCAACTTAAGTGGCATGTGCTGTTCCGAAAACTACTTTTTCTGGGCTGTTAATAACAACTTAAATGTAAATTAAGTAAACACGCACAGGCTTTGTTTGCTATTCGAAAACGGCAACGTTTCTCTTTACGTAAACAAATAATTGTTATGGGAAAACGTTACAAATCTTTAAATATGCAACCTATTGACATTTTGTAAATAAACATGCTTAAAATATTATTTATGTAGCATTTAAAAGAGTAATAATAAGCTATTGGTTTAGATTTTATTAACACTTTAGTTCAGTATGCAAATTACAGTGCAAAAACATTTTAGAAGCGGCTAATAACTTGCTTTTGTTTTTTTCTCTCGCACGCGTGAAACAAGTGCCGAACGGTTTCAAGTATGGAGTCTACGTTTTAAACGATATACCACGTGGACTCTTCAAATTTGGCTTAAACCTATACAAAATTAAGTCATTTTTATGGAGAACCTTCTAATACTTTATAACGTTTATTTCCTAAAATATCGATTGCATTATTTCCACCAAAGTCGGGATACAACAATATTCTAATTCCGTACAAACAGTTGTAAGTATAAATGATACGAGTTCGCCCTTCACCCTTCCTCACATGAGTTTCCTGTATTTACTTTACCAACACGCCATCTGTCGGATGAGCAAGGCTTTCAAGGATAGAATTTCCTTTGCCGAAACTCCTGTTAACAAGTAGGTACCACTCTATAGTTTCGGAAACCTAAGAATTTTGTTTAAAGATTTGAATTATTAAAACTATTAAAATAATTTCTGCTATATCCCTGTAATAATTTCACACTCACGGGAAATTACAGTTAAATTTCAAAACAAATTCAGGCTTGTCGTAAGTTATAAAGCAAGAGGAAGTTCAAAAGTTTGTACTACAAAGTATTTTCTGCTTAAACGAAGAAATATTCTGAAACTAAGTCTAAAATTTTTTTTTCTATATTTTTAGTTTCTTTAACATTTATTTATAGAAATAAACGAAATTATTTCATATACCTAAAAGTCACGGGAAATCATTTTGATGCCACTGAATCAAAAAACATTTTTAGAAAACGGTTCATATTTGTGAAAAGCAAACTAAAAAAGAAATGAATGCCAAATAAGTTCATAATTCTTCCAAAGATGCTACACGATTTTCTCACAATAATTTACCCTTTTGCTGGGAAAGTTTTCGAAATTCCTGTAAATAAATACAGATTTATTTGGAACGACATGAAGAGAATGAAAAATAAATTTACATAAGTATACCTATAGAAATAAACAACAACGTGTAAAGTCTTATGAGTTTAACATCAGACCCTTTTTTGTTTTGGAGCCTTGGTTTACATATTCTGTGCGTAACCTAATTATATACAAGGTTTAAATTACATAATCTGATTAGTGGATGACCATGAAAATACATCACAGTAAATTATTATTACTAATTCTTTTTAATCATTCCATCTAGCATAATGCCCTTGAACTTCTAATATATGCACAACTTTCACCTCAGAAAAAAAAAAAAAAAAAGCGATTTGTCTATTCATATGACTTTCTCAAGTCACCATTGTAAAAACGTCTTAAGAATGTTTATCTTTTCTATTTCATGTAAATCGAAAAAGATATTTGTAGAAATGTTTGCTTACATTTCCTTGCAGGCTGAATGGCAATAAGGAGTCCTCTTTTAAGACTGGTTGCTATATAACTTTAAAATTGAGTTCGTATTTGAAAATTCAAACCAGTGACAAGGGCAGGAACAGTTCGCTTTAAAATTATTATTATTATTATTATTATTATTATTATTATTATTATTATTATTATTATTATTATTATTATTATTATTATTATTATTATTATTATTATTATTATTATTATTATTATTATTATTATTATTATTATTATTATTATTAATACATTTCATTACTTATGAAAGGCTTAAACAAAAAGGGCATTTTAATCAACATTGTGACAGTAATTTTTAAGAAAATCAAAATTTTGAAACACTTTTCCTTGTAAAGGATAGTTGTAGTGGAATATTTTCTCGAAAAACTTCCTATCGCATTCTTGGAAAATAAATTTTAACACAAGTCTGTTATTTCATCGATTTTGTACTTTTTGGTTATGCTGTCCAAAGAGACACATAAAAATTCTTATATATATATATATATATATATATATATATATATATATATATATATATATATATATATATTTCAGGGGGTCACAAAACATGTATTTCCGGGACATTTCGATGCCGAATTTCTAGGTGGAAAGCAATACTTCCCCTAATTATTATTCGTAGTAGAGAAAATAATAAATGAAATAAATAACCTGCTCTGGAAGGGTCTAGTGATTAATAGCTATTATGTACGTACTACAGTTTGGAAATCTTTTATTGCAAAATTATACGCTTTCATATATGATGTGTGTTGGCAACGCTGCTTTTAAGTTTCCGGAAGGTATGCTCATTGTTAGTCGCAGAAAACTCCGCTCCAAAATTTTACTATCAACACTTCAGAAAAGCAATTTTAAATTTGAAAGTCTAAATTTACTTCAAGCCGTCCCCAAAAACGGGTAGAAATATATTAATTCTGTATTTTTAATTGGCAATTACTTGATAAAACTGGCTCTAGCTGCTGTTCATAGAAATATACTTTTTTGTTTACATTGGAGAAAGCGAAAAATGTTACGGAAGTAGAAATAAAGGAATAAAACATTAAAAGACAGGCACAGATAGCTTTCTATCGCCAACTTCTACGTCACAAAGAGTGGACCTGTCTCGTAGAGGGACCCTATGTTGGTCGTTCCAAGGCCCCAAGAGATTGTATCACATAATATAGGAAACAAGGTCGGTAACGTAGAGAGCTTCCTTTGGTCATATCTTTTCTTCCTGTGTATTTCCTGACAAAACGTTAACTCGTGTTTAGATAAGGAACGTTTGAAGGCCTCGAGTGGCATTTAAACACGAAAGTCGCACAGATTCGCGTTTGTTTTGTGTGGAACCTTCACTGCGCGTGTCTTATTTGATTTTTCCCCCTGGGAGTTCTAAACTTCCATTCGAAAATAATTTAAAACTGATTTCTTCTGTAGCGAAAATGCTTTTGTACTTTTAATTTCGTATTGCAACGCTTTTCAGCTTGTATGAATGAATAACACAAAACAGATAGGTAAAAGGAAACTAACGAAAAACAAACGACCAAAAAAGAGAAGAGAATATAGAAGACAAAATACTGCGTTTATACAGAGTAATTCCACTGCTGATAAAGGGAATCAAATTAGGTTATGTACAACTAGTGTTCGTTCTTTATTATTATTATTAATTATTATTATTATTATTATTATTATTATTATTATTATTATTATTATTATTATTATTATTATTATTATTATTATTATTATTATTATTATTTACGTCCTCCAATGTCATATCGGACGATGAATGAGATGGGTGAAATGATGCTCAAATGAGCCCAGAGCCCGTAGAGCTAGAGTTACCATTCATCTTTCAGGTTAAGAGAAAACCCTGAAGATCCCTTATTACCCTAACCGAGATTCGAATTCGGGACCTCTTGAACGTGAGGCAGACGTTACAGTGGCGGGCACAGCTCGTGTGCTTACCTAAGATTTATGGTTTTCACTCCCTGACAAATTCTAATAGAAGTCCCGAGGCCTAACAGATCCTTATAATTTAAAGCTATTTCCTTCTGTTCTGGATGGTTCAAAAATCCATAAACAAAACACACCATTTATTCCATTTTTGAATGGGCCTTAGTATTTCGGAAATAGTGGGGTTCAAAATGCTACAAATCATGTCAAGTGTGAGATGCGCTGTGATATGGTGAGTGTTCTCTTAAATGAAAATATTTGCTATAAGACCTATCGAATCTTAGGGCCTATATTATTGCTCTGATATATTTACGAGTAAAGTTAAATGAAAAATGTTATAAGAAAACAAACTGCTAACTTGTTGGTTTAATTATAACATGTGACTTAACATTTCATATCGCTTAGATTTTGGTTAATCAAACACCAGCTTCAGTTTAAGAGATGCTCATTTCTTCTCGCACTTAAAACAACTGAAGGTAACGTAACGCATGCGTAAGAAATTCCAAAGCAGCGAGGCTTGTGCTTAGAAAATGAAGGAATTTAGAGAAAGATCTATCATAAAATTAAAATTTCCTCTGGAACATAGAAAGTTTGCAAATTACAACCAATGGTGCCATTCTAAATCATGTGGTCTTGCGTCTTGAAGGGAAATAAGCGGAGTTCACAAGCTGTCCAAATTTAGTACGTCGCAGTTCTATTAGCAGTAATTCACACTGCCGAGACGTGCTAATGTGAACCGCGCTAGTGGCTGGTGTTCCTCTACCTGCCGTCTTCCTATAAAGAACTTAAATTTAATATAAAATTTGTGCTGACGTAACAATCACTAAAAATTAGTTAAAATCGCGCTGCTCAAATGGTTACCCTGGCTTTATCTTTGTTAACAGAAAACTCTCAGATAACGCAATGATTATCTACGTGGAATTACACGTCATTTGTGATTCCTGCGCATTCCACTGGTTGAAGTGATGCGTTCATTGGTGCCTAGCACCCTTCTCACTCTTAAGAGAATAATCAGTGCGTTGCCTGAGAGGTTTCTATTAACAAAGATAAAGCCAAGGTAACATTTTGGGCAGCAGGATAACTGTTTCGGTATTTAATTACTTTTTGTCATAGCCGAAAAGCTTTAAGAAAGCACATTTGCAATGCGCAATTAAATGCATAAATCTCTGTCAGTGCGCAAGAACATCTGAGAATCGCAATGCAACGCAACCTGCCGTTCTCGCTAAATGGGTTTGCTCGCAAGACCCGGGTGGTGGGAGTGACCGATCGCGAACTCGGTGAATGGGGGACAAGTGGGGGACAAGCTAACCTTGGCCACGGCGGAGTGCGGAGACCTTGGGAGAGGTCACTGCCACAGTTTCGCTACTCGCGCACTGCTGCTACCTAGCGGCTCACTCTCCAACTTTCTTCCTGTCCCTCCGTGACCCGTTTGCGCCTGGAACACCCCGCCCCTCGTGTTCCTGATACAGGCGCCTGGTCCCGGACCGCACTTGTGCCTTCCGCAAGCTTTCTTACGATGTTCGCTCTCCAATACAAACAATAAACTCTGATCTGGCCGATCCATTCCTTGTTCTATGTTTCACTTTGCGCTTTGGAGCAATTCACACGGAGCTTTCCAACTTAGAACAATGTTATCTTTGGAACAGGATTTATGTCGAATCGTATAGAAGGATGGTGAATTATGCCCCTCGTTGAGGTGATCATTTGGAACAGGGTTGGAATTGATGATTCTTGAAGTCCCAGCTTACCTCGGCGTGGCTTCAGTCGGTTGAGCTAGATATCTTCTTTTACAGGGGTAGTACGGCGGAAGGAAATTTTACGTAAAATGAGTAATCATTTTCCTCTGTATTAAATAATGTAGAAACTTTTATTTCCTTACTTCAATTAACACCAGTTCGAACAAGATGTATGATACAACATTTATAACACTATTCTTACACAAGATTCACTTGATGTGACGCGTTTATCTGGATGCGTGCAAGAATCAAAAGTTTTATACGTTTGTTCACTACCGTGTATAATAATTAAATTGTGTGTCTTCTAGCGATGATATTCAATGTAAAGATTATCTAGTTATACTCGATGATTGTTACGAGAATAAACTTATACTCTTCCGCACACAACGGCGTTTAAGAAGAGAACCTTACATCCGTTCACGGCGACTGTTAGGAGAAGAATGACCAGTTCCGCTTCTTCTACACATTAGCATTTCGCTAATAGTTCGTCCCCCCTAGATGAATATTGAATATCCTCCATGGCAACGTAAAATCTTCTATATTTGATTGGTCCACGTTTTACGATATACGCGTCACACCAATCACAAATAAGTTTGTTATTCCACACTTTTGTGACGTCATTTCCACTTACATAGCTTCTCTGTGCGTGACTCACTCTACATAACCTCACATAATACAATATTTGAAACTCTTTGGGGACAACATAAAATAACTGTTTCAGATGCCCCTCTTCAGAATATATGGAAAATTAACTTAAATCTCCCAATAATATTGTTCCATATATTCTGAAGAATGCCCCAATAATTAAACATTATTACAACAATGAACAATCAATACAATTTAAAATAACAATATAAAATCAGAAATTATTCGAACACAATAATAATAAACAAAACATTTTTCAGTAATTCATAAACATATTATTATTATTTTTTTTTTTTTTTTAAATCATTTGTTCTTGTGAGTGTCAAGGCTTTTGAATGGTTTTAAAAGTGTTTTGTGATATTTTCCTATCATTTTATTATCATCGTCTCTTAATTCGTACGTATGATCCCCAAATTTTCTTACTATTTTATATGGACCTTTATATAACAAATTCATTCTCCAATAGGATTTGATTTTAGAACTGGAGATATTAAATGTCTTTACGAGAACTTTATCATATATTTCAGGATTCCATTTCGCTCCTTTTCTTTGTATCTTTGATAATCTTTTCTCTGCTTTTTCTTTTATTCTTCGAAATGCTTCAGCACACTTTTCTTCTTCATTCAATTCCATTTCATCTACTTTTAAGGTTGTTGGTGCTTTTATTACTAGAGGTTCAGGTTGTAGTCCAGTCATTAATTCGATTGGTGAAAATTTGGTAGTAGAGTTTGGGGTATTGTTAATGATTTTCTCAATAATATGGCAGTATTTGTACCAGCCTCGGTGGTTAGAATGACACAGAATTCTGAAATACAAGCCTAAATCACGCATCACTCTCTCGCAAGGATTTCCTTGGGGAAAATATGCTGAAGAGTAATACATCTTATTGTTCTTCATCTCTGAAGTAAACAATTTACTCCGGTGAACCGTTGCGTTGTCTGATAATATTGCCTTTATTGGCCCATACTTTGGTATCCAATCTTTTAAAATTTTATTTCCATTTTCTAGCATATCGTTTATTACTTCAGATGCTTGTTGTCTAATAGCGATAGGCACAGATCTACTTTTATGAGTATAAGGAGCAATGTCGTTCACCTTAAATGTATGTATGTACTTATTACACAATCCAGGTTTCGTACTAAAAACGTTCCTGTTCTTTAGTATACATAACCTCAACTGTTCTCTTTGCGCGTGATTTAAATTGTATGTTTTCCCTAACTTTTCTTTCAAAGTTCTTTGGAATATCATTTCTTCCTCTTCTTGTTTTCGCTCGGTGTCGGTATTTAATGTGTTTATTTGGCAACAATGATCTCCAAGGTCAAACGTCTCATTTTCTTTATTATTTAAAAGTAAATTTTCTTTACCACTATCATCTTCTTCATTATTTATTATATCTTCTTCGTATAATATTATATTTTCTACAAAAAACCTATCATTATTTATACTATCCTTCTCATCTTCTTTTAATATAATTTCTTCTAACAAATTTATTTTGATTACTTCATTATCTCCTTTGACCTTCATTTCATGTTTTTCGAAATCTATCACACTTTGCCAACCATACAATACATCATTGCCAATAATAATATCACGAGCTAAGTTTGGTATTACCAATACGATAAAATTGAAATTCAAATCATCTATTCGCGCAGGAATTAACGCTTGATATTTAACTTTATCTTTCTTTTTCCCAATAGCTGTGCTACAGTATACATTACACACGTTTAAATATTCAATCCTAAACTTGGATAGTAATTCCTTGAATAAGTTCTCACTTATTACTGATGAACTAGCTCCTGTGTCTATCAATACTTTATATTCGCTATCGCCTATACGAAGGTTAATCTGAGGTGGATTTACTAATTCCCGATCTTTACTTCTGGAGAGAGCGAGCTTATCTTCTGGTAAATTTTGAATTTTGATTTTGCCCTGTGTCATTTCTACCGAACCACTTTCCAAGGCACAAAATGATTTGGTACTCAGTTTTCCGCATTAGTGCGGTCGGTAGTTACACTAGCAGTTGGGTTGGTACTACCGTTATTTATTTCTCCTTCTATTCCCTGAGTCGGTGTCCTTTCTAGGTTATTGTCTGCCCTTTCAAACCTAGGACCCCTAAAATCTCTTAATGAAGAGTCTTCGATGCTAGTTCCTCTTCCTCTACTTTGATAACCCGTTCTTAAGTTATTTCCCCTGTAAAACCTCAGTTGATTCACCTGATTACTCCTCACATTTCCCACAGGTTGGTCATTATTATAATTCCTCCTAGGAGTATTTGGTATTCTCCTTCCTATACCTGGCACTACCGATTCATATGTCTTTCTGGGGTTGTACTCTCTTCGTTCATAGTTGTCTCTTGAACGTGCCCCGCCCCAATTTTGGTTAAAACTATTTTGGTTTTGGTTAGTATGGTTGTGATTTTCCCTGAATGTTGGTCTTACTTCCTGTCTATTTACTTGCTTTTGTTCTATATGAGTCTTGTCAGAATCAACTTGACTATGAGTAGAATCAGAATTAAGGTTATGAGCCTCAAATTCTGATAATAACTCAATCATATCAGTAAAGTCGACGGGCTTAGCCACAATTAGGTGGTTTCTAATGTGCGGTGGATAATGTATTAGCATATTCACGATCTCGGTTTCTGACATATCTGGATTCACAAGTTTACTTTTGTTAGCAAGTTTTAGGAAATATTCTGTCATGGACACACCCTTCTTGAACTCGAATTTACCAGTGGCCAGTTCGACTTTAATTCTTCTCTGTCTTTCTGGACCCCAGAACCTATTTATAAACACATTCCTAAACATACTATACGTTTCATGTGATGCTAGTGTTAACCTCAGCCATTCTAAAGCATTTTTCTTCAAACACCTTTTAACAATCATCATCCTAAATTCATTTGGAATCTTTTTAATTTTAAAATATTCTTCTAATTCCTTTAGAAATATTTTGGGATTGTCTCCCGATTCTTCTTCGAAAGTAGGTGGACTTATGTCATGCAACAAATAATTTGTACAATTTGTGTTACCTTGACTGTGTAACTGTGTATGTGTGTGCATGTTTTGTATTTGTCCATTACCATTTACTTCACAATCAGGTGACAAAGATTCTGTATCGTCACTCTCCAAATAATTCTCTAAGTTTTGTACAATATTACCTGAATTACCAGGTGAGTCAATACATGTAATATTCTTAGATTTTATTACCCTCTGGTTCTCAGAAATTTTGCTTGCCTGTAATGCAATCACAACTTGATTCAGCTTGCTAATGTTTTCTTTCTCTCTCTCAAAACTTTCCTGTGCCAAATCTATTCTTGTAATCATTTCACTATTCAACTTACTGACTTCATCATATTTAACTTTTAGTTCATCTTGTTGTGTTTGCACTTCAGTAGCAATTAGTTTAACATCATTTCTGATACTATTTACCTCTCTTACAAAATTATTCTGTATTTCAATATTTTCCTCATGGTATTTCCGTGAATTATCTAATAAGACTACATCTATTTCTTGTCTTATTCTATTCTCTAATTCCCCTATTTCTACTTTTTGTTTTTCTACAAATTCTACTTGTTGTTGCTTAAGGATTTCTGACTCCTTAGCCAATTCACTTCTTATATCTTTTACTACATTTTCCTGACTTATTTTCATTTCCTGAAACATCTCTTTTAACTTAGACATTTCTCCATCATGAGATTCTATTTTCTGTTTTAAAGATTTTATGCCTTCTCTACACTCTTCTCTTCCTTTCTCAATTTCATTTCTTAGGTTACCTAAACCTTGATCTATCCTAGCTTCTAACTTCTCTGAATTTTGATCTACCTTTTCTGAATTTTGATCTACCTTTTCTGAATTCTGTTTTATTTCCTGTCTTATTTCCTGTCTAAAACTATTTAAATTTTCTGAATTTTGATTCATATCCTGTCTTAAATTATCCATTTTAGCATCAAAATTACTCATCATTTTCTCTAACCTGTCTATTATCATTTCATTAACTTTACTCTGCATAATTTCTGTTCTACTTGTTCCTGCATCATCACTAATCATTCCTTCCACTACTTCCCTGACTTCTTGTATTTCTGCTCTCTTATCACTAACTAGTCTTTCCACTCCTTCCCCAACATTTTTATTCTTATTGTCTGTTAATTTTTTACCTTCCATTTTAGGTAATATTTTTCCCTTTCTTAATAACATAAAAAAAATGAAAATTATAATTTTGTCACTTTTTCTATTAATTATCTATTAAGATTTTCCGTACTCACTTTTCTTCTTTCTTCTTTCTTGATTCGAAGTTACCTGTCCATTACACTATTTATTCTCCTGTGGTGTAATCCTCCTTCTGCCTATTCGAGCCATACAGTTGGGCGCCATTTTGGAACAGGATTTATGTCGAATCGTATAGAAGGATGGTGAATTATGCCCCTCGTTGAGGTGATCATTTGGAACAGGGTTGGAATTGATGATTCTTGAAGTCCCAGCTTACCTCGGCGTGGCTTCAGTCGGTTGAGCTAGATATCTTCTTTTACAGGGGTAGTACGGCGGAAGGAAATTTTACGTAAAATGAGTAATCATTTTCCTCTGTATTAAATAATGTAGAAACTTTTATTTCCTTACTTCAATTAACACCAGTTCGAACAAGATGTATGATACAACATTTATAACACTATTCTTACACAAGATTCACTTGATGTGACGCGTTTATCTGGATGCGTGCAAGAATCAAAAGTTTTATACGTTTGTTCACTACCGTGTATAATAATTAAATTGTGTGTCTTCTAGCGATGATATTCAATGTAAAGATTATCTAGTTATACTCGATGATTGTTACGAGAATAAACTTATACTCTTCCGCACACAACGGCGTTTAAGAAGAGAACCTTACATCCGTTCACGGCGACTGTTAGGAGAAGAATGACCAGTTCCGCTTCTTCTACACATTAGCATTTCGCTAATAGTTCGTCCCCCCTAGATGAATATTGAATATCCTCCATGGCAACGTAAAATCTTCTATATTTGATTGGTCCACGTTTTACGATATACGCGTCACACCAATCACAAATAAGTTTGTTATTCCACACTTTTGTGACGTCATTTCCACTTACATAGCTTCTCTGTGCGTGACTCACTCTACATAACCTCACATAATACAATATTTGAAACTCTTTGGGGACAACATAAAATAACTGTTTCATCTTGCTAAACGGTCAAAGCCCAAATGAAGCTAGTAACACAATTCTTGGTCATATCAGAATCAGAGTAGCATATATACGTAATGTATATAGTCCAGAACAAATCAATGTAATATTTTGCCACAAAAGAGAAGTTTCTTTTTGTTTAATTTTTCTATTTCTGCAATTTACGTCCTCCAACGTTGTCATATAGTTTCTTTTCCTTTTTTACAAAAGTTAAAAATAGAAGAATTAAATAAAATAATAACAATGTAGAATTAACTGAAAACAACACTTGGAAATATTTTTTTTGAGAAAAGTTAAAAATAGGAGAATTAAACAAAATAATAACAATACAGATTCGACTGAAAACAACACTTAGAATACCAGCAAACAGGATATGCTGTGCAGTATGTAATTACAGACCTCAAGGATACAGAAACCCAGGATGTCCGAAGAAACGATGGACACAACAAGATTTTGCGAGATAAAGGTGCTAAGAATATTATTGCATATACCTACTGTGTGCCACTTAGTTTTGGTTGAGGATTAATATTAATTAAAATATTAAATACAAATGACTAGGAAATGAACAATTGAATGTAATCTGAGTTATTAGTTAAGCCATTCAATTTGAACAAAATGAACGTCCATTAAGTTAATAATAAGGGTGCCAAAATGTACTTTCACTTGCAATATTTTAAAATAAATGCTCTCAGTTATATTATCACACTTGCTCTTTCTCTTGCTCTCTCTCTCTCTCTCTCTCTCTCTCTCTCTCTCTCTCTCTCTCTCTCTCTCTCTCTCTCTCTCTCTCTCTCTCTCTCTCTCTCTCTCTCTCTCTCTCTCTCTCTCTCTCTCTCTCTCTCTCTCTCTCTCTCTCTCTCTCTCTCCCCTGCGCCATTGTCAAGTAGCTTATTCCCAGTGCATGTGAGTTCTGTGATGGACAACACGGCGCAGGGGCGGGTTTTCTCCAGGATCTCCGGTTTCCCCCGCCATTATTCCACCAATCTCTCCATAATAACTTCTCTGTAATATTCTTAAAAATGGAGCCTGCCAGTACATTAAAAAAAGCTCTTTTTTCTCATACAAACTTTTTTGTTTATATAACAACCAAGTAATATAGACTGCCAAATTTAGATTACACTTTGTAAGTACTAGAATTTAGACTAGAAAAATCGTTAATCCCGCTTACTGTAACTGCTTCGACTATTTTGGTGTAATATGTGCTATGCTACAAGTGAAAGGCTGTTTGCTTTCAGCTGGTGACACACAAAACTATATCAGGCATCAATAAATTCCGTTCTCATTTTAGCTTAAGTGATACAGTTCGACTTTAATGGCGTGCTTCCACAACTAACTTTGCTGGGAAACTATAAGCTATCTGCTTTATTACAAGTTCGAGAAACACATACCTACCCCACCAGCCTTAAATCTGCTACACTGAAGAAACTAGAATGTAGACAAGTTTACTGAATAATATACTTAGAGGTTGCTTTTATCGCTATATTTCATTTAGTTACCTTGAATAATTCATCAAAACGGTTCATTTATGCCAGAAAATGTCATTCGTAAAAAAAGTTTTTCACAGCAAAAATGAAGGACACAAACAAATATTGCTTAAGCACATAGAAGTTGTCAATTTTTTTCACAGAGTACCAATTTGTATAGCTTAACTTGCCCTTAAAAATGGCATGATTTTATCTGTGCGGTGGTACAAAATTCATAGCAGAAAATAGATGTATTATTTTAAAAATATATATTTAAATTGTGTTTTGTCTACATTAATAATAATATAATGCTACACAAAAAATACATTGTTGCCAATTTTCAATATTGCCTTCCCTTAAGTTGGCACAATTGGTGGCGTCAAGTTTCTCGTCTTCGACGTACAATCGACTGAAATTAAATAAACTAAAATTTAGTTAATAAAAGTTAATGCAACATACAGTGCAACATAATCAGCGAACTTTTGGGATTTCTTTTGAGGTTTTTCCATCATATTTCAAGACTTCTGACAATGTACAGAGAGGGGTTAGCTCAACACCCGCTCGCTAGATGGCTGTACGCGGAAGGCTTATTGGATGTAGCTTTTTTTTTAAAAAAAAAATTAAAATTCTCGAACGTAGATCATATCGAATGATGAATGAAATAATGCCCAAAAAGTCCAGGATCCATAGAGCTTAGAGTTACCTTACATTCGTCTTTCAGAATAAGGGGGCAACCTTACCCAGATCACTTGCCCTGGCCGAAATTCGATTTCGGGACCTCTTGAATATGAGGCAGACAGAGGTATGTCTGCTTCAAATTTGGGGTTTGAAAAGATTTCTCTAATGGACCATACGTTAGAAAAAGACACAAAACTCTTTACATTTACCTGTTTTTAAATCAGAGAAGAATAAAACAGCAATGGTAGTATTTGGTATTATACACCATAGAGTATCAAACAGACACCATTTTAAACCTATCACATATAAATTTAATGAATTATTATTCCATCCAAAACTTGATGTAGAGATTATATCAAAATTCACGTTTCGGGATCCCCTCAGTAAATATGTGTGTATATATATTGTGCGCCTGTGTACGGTGTAATCCAAAAACAAAATACTAAATTTGGTTTTTAATTTTAGCATCCAATTTCCAGAATACAACCTGCAGTTTTTTAACAATATTTTTCCACTCCAAATTTTGATGAAAATGTTCACATGTTCAACCTAGGAATTCCACTTCGTTCGGAATTAATTTTGTACAAATAGTAAACCATAAGAGATAGTCATGAACTTAATACACAAAATATCTAGATTTCCTTAAAATACACAGTTTACGCACATGATTTTTTGATAGAATTAACTACTTTCAAGACATTCTTTGCTAATGGCTTGAAAAGTGCAACATTTTTGCGTTTCTTTAAGTACTGAGTCACCATTCCTTTGTTTCTCGTAAAATCGTGCAACGGTTATGAAACTTCAAATAAAATGACTTTAAATATTTGGAAAATAAAGGTGCAGGTATTCCAAAATTAAAATGGTTAGTCCTACAAAAGCTTTGATTTGCCATAAATTCTGTGCTTTAAAGAGACCTACACTTTCTTATGATGTGTCAATTTTACAAAACTTATTCACAATGAAAAGGATTTTCATGATATTCGCAGAAGAGTTAAGATATGCATTTTGTTAAATAAATATATAAAACGAGTGTTATTTTACTTAAAATTATTAGAGGTATTTTTTAGAAAATTAAAAATAGGAATAGATTTTCATTTAAGCGGTGGTTCAGGATGGAGGAACTGTATTAAAATCTCTGTGTCGAAGCCACCTACTTCCGATTAACTGCCGTAATCGAATTGTTGGGTGAAATGCAATACGTCGAATTACTCAAGGAAAAGTAATAACACGTGGAATACAGGACGATTTTGACAGTCCTGGCGTTTTTGCACTCTTAGATTCGTTCCTTCTGAAAATTCCACGAATTTGAAAGTTATAAAAACGTGTATTTCTTCTGAAATGACAATTCCGAAATTTTGGGTGCATAGACAACGGTTACAGCTGCTAACAAAACACCATCGGCGTGAATGCCACTTACAAACAAGAGAAGGTGTTGTGTACAACAGGATCCATTCTAGGCCGACTAGAATGAGGCCAACAGAATCCCAAGACTAAAATTACCTACTAAGCCTGCCGTCTCTTGTTTAGCTGGAATTCTGTGGTGAGAGGGAGATATGTTGTGGCATGTGCAGCAGCTGTGGTAGGCACAAACGTAATGCTTCATGGATTTCTGAGTACGCCCTTCCGAAACAACTCCATGCTTGTTCCTTCCTAACTAGATTATACACCGTCTATATGGGAGAATTCAAAGCATCATCTCTCCTTTCAATTTAACATCCAAAACCTGCATTAGTACACCAATGTTAATGTAAAGAATTTGTTATTGTTACTTTTATTTATTTATTTGCGAATGAGCCCATGTAGAGATACGCAAAATACTTCGAGACGTTTCTTAGCTCTTTTATGAATCCAAAGTTGTCTCATTCTTTGGCTGAGGACTTTCTTTCTCTCGTCTGTCCACGTTGTTCCAGTCCTCTTGGTCAACTTGCCCCTTATGCATCTTCATTCTAAAGACGTCACTGTGTTAGAAAAGGGTTTCTCAGAAAATTAATTTTAAAGTAATGATTGTTACTTTTAACGATTGTTAAAGGTCTCTTTAAATTGTCAAGTGATGGCCTAAAATGGTGCAAATGATAAAAATAGCATGCCATTTTAACTACACACCCTAAGCTACCAAAAATGCCAAAAAAGTCCATGATACATTTTCTCGCAATTAAATGGAAAGAGTATGGAATTTTAAGAGAAGCTATAACTAAATATGTGGCATTAAAGGACAGAGAAAGTAATGTGAATTGTGATCCCTTATGTCATCATTAGCAGCAGACAACGGTGTTGATCTGTGCTGAGATGTTATCATTATAATTTGCGATTCTGATGCCTGGTTACTGCATAAAACATCCGACTAACGGTATGCCTGTACCGTTAAAATACAGCACTCGGCCATGCCATATTAGATATTATATGCATAAAATATTTAAAATAGCTGCCGTAAAAGGACAAAGAAGGTGAATAAGCTTTAGGAATGACATCTTGGCAAACATCTGCATATCAATGTTTTGGTTGTTTCCGTATTTCTTATCACTAGGCAAATCCAACTGACAAAACACATGCGATGTCTACATCAGACAGAAACCATGCGATGGTTACCATAGCATAATGAAATTCAGTTACCCCTGGGTGAGATGTCTAAACTTTGCTATTGTTATCTAAATGTTTTTGACATTTTTTAAGTTTGTCTTAAAATGTATGCAGATATCTTAAGTACTTTTTGAGATAAAAACATTTAACTTTAAAAAATAGTATCACATTAAGTACTAATACACAAATACTGGCGTATAAGATTGTTTTGCCCCGCTCCGTAGCGTAAATAGTAGCGCGTCTGCCTCACGTTCAAGAGCTCGCGAGTTCGAAACTCCGTCAGATTGTTATCTGGATAAGGATTTTTCAGAGGATTTTCCTTATCCTGAGAAATGAATGTTACGTAACTAAGCTCTATGGACCCTGGACTCGTTGGATGACGTTACTTGTTCTCTCTTCTGGTTGTTTCAGCTTTTTTTATCTTTAAATGTAACTGTAGAAACTATTTTTCGCCAGTGGTGGAACTGATGTCATACTTGGAACAATTTAAATGTATAGAGAACTATACGTCAGTTTAACTAATTCTTTCCAAGCTTTTTCTGTAAGCATAATTGGTTACAAATTAGGTCTTACGTAATAAACGTAATGAAAATCACACGTGCTTAGATGCTCTGAAAGCAAAAGCAGACACTCTACCATCTACGCTACCGAGGCGGGCGCCGGTGGGCGTGAGTTTTCCTCTAGCAGAGGCTTTTCATTATTTCCGTACCCACTGTTCCTTCACATCTTTCAGATGTGTGATTCTACATTACCATTGTGGTGAATGGCTCAACTCGTCGAGCACAAAGCTTTGTTTTTTTTTCCCCCATGGCGCGACAGCCCTTAGAGGGCCAAGGCCTACCAACCCGACTGCCGGCCTCACGCCCACTTACGCACGGCAGAGGTGGAGATGTGGTCAGCATCTCGGCATCCCCCAGCCGGAATTGGTTTCCGTGACCAGGGCCACTTACCTAGAGTAAGCTCCTCACTTTCCTCACGATGCTGAGTGGGCACCGGTCCTATACCCGGGACCTAAAATCCCCACCACATGGGTGGGATCGAACCCGGGCCGCTTTCCGTGGCCAGGGACCAAGGTATGCTGCCTTAGCCCGCTACGCCACGGCGCAGGACAGCACAAAGCTTACAGATCAAAACTTATTCGCTCTAGACCAAACCTAAATACCATGCTGGACTAAAAGCGTTAAATTTCTGAGTCAATTAATCCTGCAATCTGAACGAAATCCCAGCTTCTAACATTTGTAACGACCTTATTTCTTAGGACACCCACTTTTTCCGATTGATTCAGGTTTGATTCCAGGTTCCTTTTATATACACCAAATTCCTTGATATGTGTAGAATCTAATTAGCCTATAACAGGGGTGCCACTGTGCAGATGCCTTAATTAAATATACCAGGTGCGTTCAAGCTATAACACCAATTTTTTTTCAAGACTGAGACCAGATAGGAACATGTGGACTCTTTGTGAATGCGTGACAAGAGATGGCAGCACTGTGCAGTGCATAGTACTCTAGTGGCAGCGACGAGAGTTAGGACTGCTTTTGATAGTTAAAATGGTGACGTTTTCATTACAAGAACAGCGTGTAATCATTCGTTTTATTAATTTTTGTGGTGTGACACCTGTTGAAATCCATCGCCAGTTGAGTGAGGTATGTGGTGATGGTACCATGGATGTGTCTAATGTACGTTCCTGAGTGCGACAGTTCAATGAAGACAGAACATCGTGTGACAACAAACCAAGACAGTTGCACACATCGCCTACAAAATTGGCATTTCCGTGGGATCTGTGCACACAATCCTGCATGAAGATCTGAAAATGCTCAATCGGCGATCCTCCAAAAGAACGTTTTCCACTCGCTGGATCATGTCGTCACACGATGTTCTGCTTTCATTGATCTGTGACGCCCAGGAACACACATTAGACACATCCATGGTACCATCACCACACACTTCCAAATTAAACTTTAACAGAATTTTTCTCCTACAGAAAAGAGCTATCAGATACCTGCAAAAATAGCACGTACAAGTTCATGCAAGTCCTATTTTAACAAATTAAACAGATTTACTCTTCCCTGCATATTTGTTCTGCGAACAATACTTTTTGTACATAGCAAGAATATAACCTCCACAAATTCCGATGCCCACACATATGAAATAAGGGGAAAGAATAACTATATAGTTTAAGGTCACAGGCTAAAACTTTTTGAACATAAGCCCCAATATTTTGGTCCAAAACTACTTAATAAGCTTCTGGAAAGCATATAAAAATGATGTGTCAGCTGCTAAGTTTAAATCTAAACTGACTAAATTCTTGATTAATTAGAGCCAACTGAAAAATTCAATGCCATGGCCGGGATTTGAACCACGAATCTACTGGTTTCCGTCCAGTCGCTCTAACTCCTTGAGCTACCATGGTCAACGTGCCTTCCTGACATTAAATTCTCCAATTGACTCATTATATTTCCCGGTAGACCACTTAAGGTTCTCATATTTGAGACAACCACTTGTGGCGACTTACTATTGTAAGTACTTAATTACCAGGATTTGTATCGTAGATTATTTTTAATGTAAATTTATATTGAGGAATTAATCCTTAAAGAATTAATCCTTTTAAATACATTACTCCGGTATATGGCTGATTTTTTTTTATTAATTAGAGCCAACTGAAAAATTCAATGCCATGGCCGGGATTTGAACCACGGATCTACTGGTTTCTTGTTAAGACAACTTCGATGATTTTGAATAATTATGTTATATATATATATATATATATGTGTGTGTGTGTGTGTGTGAGAGAGAGAGAGAGAGAGAGAGAGAGAGAGAGAGAGAGAGAGAGAGAGAGAGAGAGAGAGAGAGAGAGAGAGAGAGAGAGAGAGAGAGAGAAGATAAATGACAATTCTTTTTGACATTTCTAATCGTTTACTTTTAAGAGTATGTATGTATTACAAATGAGATGGCATGATTGTGTTCAAACACTGTCTTACGTTGCAATAAATATGAATATAACTGGCGATAAATTTCAATAGGTGTCACACCACGAAAATGGAGAAAACAATGATTACACGCTGTTCTTGTAATGAAAACGTCGCCATTTTAATTATCAAAAACAGTATTAACTCTCGTCGCTGCCACTAGAGTTATATGCACTGTACAGTGCTGCCATCTCTGTCACGCGTTCACAAAGAGTCCGCGTGTATTAGAAAAACAAAAGTTCCTATTGGGTCCCAGTCCTGAAAAAAAAAAAATAGGGTGTGTTAGAGCTTGAACGCACCTCGTACTGCAGTAATTATATAACTGAGTATGGCAAGGCACGTTTGCACTAGAGCACTTGCTGCACATTTGACTTAAAATACAAATGTTAAGCTCTATATTCAATAAGAAATAAACATTATTATTACTTCTGCTATATCCAAATACATCTAAGGCTGTCCATTTGCTTTGGTATCACAACTCGAATTCCCAAGCATAGCAATGTATGTTTTTTCTTTACAATAGTTACAATTTTATCTTCCTTTTTGGAGGGGCACTATCTATATTAGATACATCTAGCTAATGTCAGAATCTCGATAATTCTAAATATAATTAGTGTTGAGTATGACATAATTGTAGGAGATATCAAAATTTTCTTAGTGACCTAGAAGTTAGATTTGATTTAGGGAGGGTTGGCAAACCTTGCTGGCGTTAACGAAGTACTACCCAAAAGATACATGAAAATAAATAACCACCGATGACGAAGGTCACGCATTTTCTCCACACCCAATTTCGCAAACTAGTCCGATCAACATTTTTGTCAACAGAACTGCGCCATCAAGGTTGGCAAGCGTTGAATAATTAATACAACAAAGCCATCTTTATGTAATATCGATAGACAGATAGTTACGGCGTAAACTCCAACGGTTTGCAGTACGGCTTTTGTTGAGCTTCTGTGGACCACTTCAAGGTCGTGCACAAGTACCTCATTCTCCTCCCATTGTCTTCAGGTACAATAGATTCGTCTCTCTCGTCAACAGACACCGTCAAACACTGGTAAGGTATTGCCGGATTGTTTCCCCCTGCTTAGACTTGTGTATTGCTTCCTAGTGTTCGACTTTACAACTGGACGTCACTTTTAACCTAAATATCTTGATCGTGACATAAAGCTAAATCAACATTATTATCAAGAATAATAGTTAGCCACCTAGGTGATGTGGGAGTAACGTGTCTTCCTCAAATTTGAAAATCAGAGTTCGAATTTATTTTATATATTTTAATATAACATTTTTTAATTAAATTAAGTTACGAGTTGTGTCCGTAAATTAAGGTCTCCAATTTTATTTAATATAGAACATGTTTATTGTCAATGAATATTACATTCATTGCAGCGGATTTCAACGTAATCACCATTGTGATCGATGCTCTTTTGGATGCGCTGTGACAGTTTTTGTATACCCTTGTCATAGCACTCTCCCGCCAAGTTGCACAGGTAGCGCTCAACCTCGTTTTTCAAATCATCGTCTGTCTGGAAATGTGTTTCACCCAGGTGTGACTTCAACTCAGGAAACAAATGATAATCACTAGTTGCCGCTTCAACACGTTGCCGTTTATGGTCTTCGTTGAGCATTTTGGGGGCTCGCCTCGCACACACCATGCGATAGTGCAAATGTTCGGTCAAAATCTTGTCAATCGTAGTCTTACTGACGTCAGCGATAAGTTCGCACAGCTCGCGAACTGTCACACGTCGATCTTTAAGCATTTCTTACTCCACTTTTGCAATTGTTTCGGCTGAAACCGAAGGCCGACCAGAACGCTGTTCGTCATGGACGTCTGTACGTCCGTCTTTGAACTCTCTGACCCACTTTCGCACGATTTTGACGTCCATACAGTGTGGCCCATAGACTTTGTATAACTAACGATGAATTTCAATGGGGGTAGTTCCCTTGGCACTAAAAAAAAAACGGATCACTGCACGCAACTCGCACTTGGCGGCGGAGTGATAGGAAGCTCCATCGCAAACGGCTGCCCAGCCCAGACTAATAGTTCCAACGGGTTCGCAGTGGTGAGGATTTGAAGGGGGTCAAACCAAGCTACACACCAGTGTTGCCGGATATCGCGTAATAGCGTTCCTCGCGGCTCCAGCGCCTTGTAGACCTTATTTTACGGACACGCCTAGTATATTGGACGATGAATGAACTGGAGAAAGGATACTCAAGTGAATCCAAGCTTACAGTACCAGATATTCATCCTTCAAGATAAGGAAACACTCCGGAAATAAACATATCCAGATAACTCACACACCGAGAAACGAAGTCGGGACTTCTTGAATGTAAGGTAGACACGCTATTCCCCACAGCATAGAGGTGGGCTCATATAAATATTTTATGAATTCCCAGGATCATATCAGCGTCACTGATGTCGAAATTTAGTCCCGCATAGTTCATTTATGTGC
Source organism: Mantis religiosa (assembly GCA_030765055.1). Taxonomy (NCBI): domain Eukaryota; kingdom Metazoa; phylum Arthropoda; class Insecta; order Mantodea; family Mantidae; genus Mantis; species Mantis religiosa. The sequence goes on along the minus strand of CM060953.1, from coordinate 181,245,179 downwards.
CGATAAATTTACTGACATAGGGCTGTCGCTTCAAAGCACATAAAAAAAACCATCGGTGTATCGGGTTTGAACCCAAGGCCTTGGGATTCGGAGGACAGCGCCTAAACAACTGTCCACCCAGAACTACTTATCTCGGATACGGTAAATTCTGGGATGTTCCCATAACCCTAAATGATGAATGTCAGGTAAGCTTAAGTACTATGGACCTCATTTGAACATCATTTCATTAATGTCGTTTGTTCATCGTGCGATAATGGCCTACCCGATTAAATATAGCTGTACAACAATAAATGATAAACAAAATAAAAAAGAAACATAAAGGTTATATCCGTGATTATGGGTACAGATGAATTTATATCACGGCCTTTCTGCTTTTATAAATATAGAATTTATTTTAATTACGTATTTATTTCTACATTTAACTTCAAAACTAAGAAAAAAAAATTAAAGAGACCACAGTAAAATAAAAAATAAAAATTGTGTATATTTACGGATTTATTTCTGTAAGTGCATTATATAGTGCGATCCATATAAACCTGGACCAATTTAATAGGCCATACTGTAACTTTGGGAGAATATAATACACAATTGGGAGATAACATACTATTTACATCTCAGAGAAAAAGTTGGAAGTATGCTCCACCAGCATCTATACATGTTTACACTCGTAAACACAGACCAAAACACCAGATATTGGGCTGCTGTAAACCCCCAAGTGATCCACGGAACCCCACTGCATATGAAAAGGTTGGAGTATGGTGCGCGGTGTCAGCTTCCAGGATCGTTGGTCCCATTTTCTTTGATACGACTGTAGACACTGAAGTTTATATGGATATCTTCAAGACATTTGTGGAGCAGCTGGATGATATCGAAATGAGAGAAGGTTATTTCCAGCAAGATGGAGCAACGTGCCATACATCTATAGACACCATGGAACTTGTAAGCACTTACTTTGATAACCGAATAATCTCAAAAGGTCTGACCTAACCTCACCGGACTATTTTCTTGTGGGGGTATCTAAAAATAGAGTGTACAAGAATAGGCAACAGACAATTGATGTTCTCAAGGAATCCATTCGAACCGAAATAAGTAACATTGGCGAGGATACTCTCCGTAAAACTTCAGAGAATATGGTGAGACGAGTACAAACATGTATAGATACTGCTGGAGGACACTTCCAACATTTTCTCTGAGATGTAAATAGTGTAATGTAATCTCCCAATTGTGTGTTATATTCTCCCAAAGTTACACGTGTGTCTTATTATTGGTTCAAAAGTTATGGCCCATTGAAATGGTTCAGGTTTATATGGATCTACTCTACATTTCTACTTACTTCTTGTGTATGCAGTGACGTAACCTGAAGCACTTATGTATTATATTATTGATTCTTGGTCTTCCCCTCATACTTATCTCTAACTGCCCTGGTTATTTTCCATTGTATTTACATACATTACGAAAATACAAATACCCAAGCCTAAGGAGCGAAATCGAATCCCCAATCCCTTGCGGCACGAAACGTCAAAGCGTCTGCGGTTAATATCGTGTTATTCACAATGATAGTTGGATTCTCCTGCATTCTCTCGTAAAAACATTCAACACAATTACTTCCTCGTCGCTTTTAACGGCTTATCTTTCACCTTTATTGCCACTCAAGTTGACAAACTTTGTGTAGGAGCAGTCAGTTTATCGCCTTAATGACTTCTCCGTGAAGAGGGCGTAAACGATACTACACAGAATTAACCGGTAGCCGCAGCCTTGCTTAGTTTTTGCTTTTAACTGTCATGAAATAGTAAATCAAACGTCTCTAGCCTTGTGTGATTTACATATTTCTCGAAAACTCATTGATAACGAACGGTACTACATCAATATTTATTTTATTTGCAGACATTAAAAGTACTGTTTGCCCAGGACAAGAAGGCAAGCTAGTGGAATGTGTAACGTAATCACTTTTGCTGTCCCCTCGGTGTTTATACTCGTCTTCCGAGTATGAAAAGGATGGAAGGTTGTTTCACCCATACATAATACCTATCGCTGCATTTACAACAACCATTAGATCTGGCAGCACGGGTGACTCATATGTACTCTCATACACTCACTTCCTAGTAAACTGATCCGCTACCGGAGCAGATAAACAGATCAAGCTCTTCTGACCTTCTAGCCTTCTTGTCGTGGGCATACACTAATATGTTTTTTGGTGGTTTAGCTCCAAGTAGGCGTGACACGTACAAGCTACAAGTGTTTAGCTGAGAGCGAGGGATAGGTTGCCGGGAGGGTTAAAGCAGAGTGGGCAGGGCTAGCGATAACTAATGTCGAAATCATTTTTACGAAACTAATAACAAAAGAAGTAATCAGTCACGGTTTTTACAAGCCCGAATGTTTATTATTTGTGCTATCTGTAACTTGGCCCCATAGAGAAACAAAAATTAAAATGTTGAAACAGGAACTTTTGATCCTATAGACTAATTAAACAGTTAATTATGTTTAATAATTAAATATATTTCCGAACTGTAAAAGGTATATTTGACTGTTTCTAAAACTGAAAATGTAGATTTCTATGTACAATTTTGTAACGTGAACCTGGGCAAATATATGTGACAAAACTTGCACTATCCGGCGAGAGCCCAGAAGGGCGGATGTAGCACAATACATGGTATGTCAGCTCCTGAGATGTACCGTTAAGACAGGTCAATACACTGCTAGTTTTTCCTTGTGATGCCGTGTTTCAGTATATAAGGGGGTAGATGGACCATTCAGCCCTTCCATTCTATTCTAGTCAAGTATAATCTGTGCATTTCGTCCGGTGTGTCCACCGGTTTATTTAATTCTTTCACCACGCACCGCGTCAAGTTAAGTTCAAGTATAGTAGTTGCATTGTAGGCTGCCACCGCTGGTGAAAGTGCAATTATTTGAAGTGCCCTAGTCCCACATAAGTAGGGGGCGCATTTTGCCTTATTTGCCTATTTTATTCCTTTGTTCAGAAACGTTGGCTTTTAAGTTATAAGCATGTTTCCTACAATTATTAGCCTAATTTCTTAGTTTTATAGTGCCTATAAATGCCTATTTCATACGTTTGTGCCTATTCTGCTTATTAGCCGAAAACTGCATTTTTAGCCAATTTCTTCTGCTTGTAATTTGTGACAACAGCTTTTGCATTTGTTGGTTTCAACGTGAAGTTTTCCGGAAAGAAATTTCTTACTGCTGCACATTGGATATAAAAAGGAGTTTATTTAAGGAGACACATCTGTGCAAATTGGCCCAAAACTTACAAAACCAAATTTAGCTTTTTTTTTGTCTTAAAACTCACATAGACATACTTCAATAATATAGTTTTTTTTTTGTGACACTACAGCAAACGTCACATGACTATTTAAATAACCCTACACCTGTATCATGGCTGCTATTACGTAAGTTTAACCTCGAATTTCTGAGATTCCAAATTTTCTGTATTTTCCTAACTTCAAAATGTTCCACAGGATGCAATTTTCTATCAATCTGTATGAAATTCTAAACATGCCTGTAAGGGCAACTGCATATTAAGCGTACTCATTTACATTTGTTGTGTTTTTGTTATTTGTATTGAAAAGAATTATAATGCTTACTTCTTACTGAAAACGCTTAGGAAAATAAAAATTGTTAAATAGGTATGATTATTTTTTCCCTTCGTTGATATGGCGAAGACAAATATTTCACATAGGTACAGGTCATTAATAGATTAAAATGGGTGCAGAAACTTATACCCCAAGCATTAATTTTTAAAATTAAACTATGTGGGACATTTTGAAAGTCGCCTGTAATTTAGACATAAACTGTTAATTCCTCAAAAACTATTGTAACTAGAAAGCTGAAACTTGGTATTAAATGGTGTAAATTTGAAACAAATCTAACAAAAGCTTCAAGAATTTCAATTTTCACCCCCAAGGCCCCCCCCCCCCCTCCAAAACCCACGCTTTTGTTTTTTGACATAGTTAATTACTTCACACCTTTCTGCACATTATGCTTCTTACTTAGTAAAATGGATTTATATGTATTTTAATTATACAATATCTGTTGTTTTATCTTGCTGTGGAGACATTTATGAAATTTGGAATAAATGTAGAACTATTTCGTCTACGGAACCGCAAAATAGTATGTGTTTAGCGAATTTGTTCCAGCATATGTTGCGATTTTATAGCGCATTTACAGTGCTTTTTAGGAGCCATTTTATTAAAATCGTGTATTTCTAATTGTTTACTTAGCAAATTTTTAGTGTCTATTTAAGTGCCTATTTTGTCCATTTTTAGTGCCTTTTTGCCTGCCTATTTCACGCATTTTTGGTGCCTATTAATCCGCTCTCTACACATAAGTGTTAATAAAGATTAAATCAAAGTTCAGAAAATATCGGATGTTTGTTTGTCTCGACCCGAAACTCTGATAAACCAAAGAGTCCGTGCAGGACACGAAGTTTACATCAGCTGGAGGAAAGGGCAAAGCAGACCGCGGACCAGCGACAGCGGAGACCGAGGAAGGACGTCGAGTCCAGGTACGGCAGAATGAGGCGGTGAGAAAGTACTGCCGCAAAGTTTAAGTACGTCGCATTAAATACTTTAATATTTATCCTTGCATTCAATATTTATCCTTGCGAGATCTAAGCAGGGCTAATCACCCCAAACTACCTCGTATTGAAGTGCGATGTACAGAAGCTGAAACAGTAACGTGTCCTAAACTATGTCGGTTCACGATCTCTTCCTTGATGTTAACTCCAATTATCTGCTCAAGCTATGAGAAACTTATCTCAGGGTATGTGTGGGTGAGAAAGGATGACACTGGTTCTGACTTCCAAACTTTTAATGAACCGTCTACACTTTAGCGGAGAAGTTGCCGAAACTCCGGTGTTAAAGCATTTGATTCCTCTACCAGGCGATAACACGCGGTTCTGTCATTCAGACAAGAATGATGACTAACCCGTCTTGTCCCATCAGCAATTAGACCACAAGTGTCTTAGATTATACCCAGGATGTGCCTCAAGTTCTAATGAACTCCTCTTTGGCAATGACTCCAATCCCCATTTCTACTTTTTTTTTATATTTGCTGCTTTACAACTTAAAAGTCCGGCTATAAATTTCTGAGAAATTCTACTCCACATTCCAAGAATCCCATTCTAGTCTGCCATACACCTAATTTGAGAAACTTGAAAAGCACCTTCCCCTCCTACTAGCGTAACCGTCCAAACTACTTCTATGAATTTACCTGAAAACCAACCGTTGCTAATTATCACTGGGCAACAATGAAAACGTTTCGGATTTAAAAATAGTGAATTTACATGTATTTACACCTGCTGAATTCAAACATCGCCATAAAAATGATAGATTAGCTCTTGTTTTGAAGATAAAGTGGCATTTAATTTTTTAGAGTGAAGATTTTAAATTTGGGGGAAATTTTTTGGGAGTTGGCACACCTGTCAAATAACAAAACACAATCGGAGAGAAATTTTGGAAATTAAGTGATGCAAAAGTTAAGGGAGGCAGTTTTTTCGGACCACAAATAAGAGAACTTGTAAAGGATCCTGCATTTGACCAAATTTTGGAGGGGAAAGAAAAGGAAGCTTGGGAAGCCTTCAAGGGTGTTGTTCACGGATGTTTAGGCAACAAGAATTTGGTGACAGTGCTCCTGCAAAAATACCGTAACCTTGGATGCAGCATGTCCCTTAAGATCCATTTTCTCCACTGCCACCTAGACTTTTTCCCTCCTAGTTGTGGAGCTGTTAGTGATGAAGATGGGGAGAGATTCCATCAGGACATTTCTGTTATGTAACAAAGATATCAGAGCCGTTGGAATGAAGTAATGCTTGCGGATTACTGTTGGTCTTTGTATAGGGATTCTGCTCTTTTAGCTTGCCATCACAAGAGGCAAGCTAAAAGACGACGAAGTCAATAGGCCACCACATGTTTCTCTTCAGACACGACTATCTGCGAAGTATTCTTCCAGCAATTTAGAACTCTTAGCATGTTAAAAAAAAAAAATAAAATGAACTTTCATTTATGTTAGCAAGTATGTTATAGTCATATTTGTTTTTCTCAACCCAAAATTAGTCGGAATTGCTTCATGAAGTGCTCGAAACATACAAAAATTAATTTCTTATTGCCCAGTGTTATCGTACTTAATGTCATGTTACCCCGAGCCAAGATGTATTCACAATCTATTGTCAAACCTGCAACCCCTCAACATTTAACCCAACTTCATAAAATATTCACATTTAATTTTATTATAGGCTAAAATTTATTTGCCTCATCGTTTCTCTATTAGGGCGCCGGTGTAGCGCAGTGGTTTCGTTCGCGGCTCCCGTGCGCTTTTAAGTCGGCCCTATCCACGCCTTCACTTCTATCTAGCACATGTGAAGCGTCCCCTATGCCCAAAGTGGTTCGGAGTCCATGGTATAAGCTGTAGGTCCACTCGCCTCGCCGTTATCTTCACTATCACCATATCATTGGAGGTAATGGACACCGCCCTCTCGGTGCCCCCACCTGAGAAATGGTGCCCGGATATCACATGGTGGGGCGAAGTTACCCCGAAGGCCAAGGCTACCCTGTGGGGTAACACACACACATTTCTTTATCAAGGAAAAGGGGATGGTCCATGCGCTGTTTACTATAGTGCACGAGATTTAACTTGACCCCCGGTTTTTAGAAAGAGAAAGAAATACGTACTCATGATCTCTTTCTAACCCGCCCCTCTTTTATTGCCTACCAAGCATCAGTGGCGGATTGGCCCCTATTCCCCTTCTTCATTGTCAGAAATTTCAAAATGTTCCTCATGTCACAATTCCAATCATCTTCTAAGTTAATTATGAACCTACCACTAATTACATCTATTAATCCATCTTTCTCCCAATAAAACTGTTCAATGTTTTCAACATGTTCACAAGCTCCCCGCCGGATTTGTTCAGACACTTTACCTACTACACTATCAAACAATACTTTTACGTCACTAAGCTTAAATGATATATTTTGGGACATCATAAGGAATAACGATACGGAGGTAGTGGTATTACAGCGTGGCCCTTCTGTCAGTAATTTTCCTCCGTGTCAGTTCTTTACAAATGTAAATTTCATTATGCTCGTTACAGATATAGTTGGCTTTCTGCATTTTTGGGCATCGCATTCGTCTATAAAAAATTCATTGACATTGCGGCAAACCCGCATACCATGTTAAATTGATTGGGTTCTAATTGGAGCTATGAGTTCTCTTATCCTCAGGTGTATGGTTGTAGGAAATGGATTTTGGTGGTTATTGGTTACTCAGTTGTATTAATAGCACCTTGCCTGTAGCAGAATTATTTGGTTTAATTCCTACTAAGTTTGCTTATCGACTTGGATCGGTGACCACCTGTTAGTAAAATTCCTAACATAAATTCAATTTTACTTGAAACCCTGGATTACTTGTTTGAAGTTACTTCCGCGTGGTTTTTATTTCTTCTTTATACGGCGACTACTCTGCTCTAATAAACTTCTAATGCTGCTTCCACTTACGCTATTCTTAACTTCCCTGCATTTCGGACTTATAAATCTTCACTTCTCTTCTTAACGTGCAGGAAGACGTCCTTCCTGTCGTAGTATCACCTTTTAAGTAAGATTATCTTACTTCGCGATTCAGTTCGAACCTTATTTTGACCCCCTCTCTAACTTTATCACATGACCAAACTAGCTCACCATTCTCAAATGTTAAATTATTATTGGTTTCTCATTTTCGCATTGGTTTGCAAAACTCATCTAACTCATTGACGTTCAACCCACCCTGAGTTGTTTGTACCGGTATACATCGTTATCAAATCAGCGAAGTAAATACCTTTAGCGTTCATGCTCAACTGCATTTTGAAAGCCCTTTGTCCCAGAAATTTCTGGCTGGAAGTATACCCTAGTTCTCAGACATTGAACTTTTACTAGCACAAAGAAGATAACGGTCCTCCCTTCCTGTCTCTCCTAAATGTGCAGATTTTTACAAGAATATTTTTTCCTTTCCTGGATGCTGATATGTATGCTATATTAAATTATATTCTTCCCTTCTTATTCTTCAAGTCAACTGCTATTTTAATAAATACTCTATCCATTATAATTTCATATTATTATAACAAAATTTTTATATTAGTTTAGCAAAAGCATTTTTATTAATTTATCTTCTTTTTTAATTATCTGATTTCGATTAATTCGCCACCTCCTATCCCAACATCATGTTTAAAATAATGACAAAATTCTCAAATTCTAAAATCATTTTTCACATTTCCAACACGTTAACAACCGATACTTCACTTGCAACACCACTGATGCTTGCTTGCGCTTACCCACATACCACGGCAGGTAATTAGGGAATACAATAGGGCTTTAAAAGGGACTGACCATTTTAAGGAAAGAAACCCAGCGCCCCTGCTAGACAAGGATAGTGCAAAACGTGCCAAATTAAATCTCGTGCATTATACTTATAACACCCTGTATAGTATGGCGTATTGCGTCGTGTGTTTACATCAAGTTGGAACGATTAATAGTTGTTTTCCTAATAATTCTTTTGAGATGCTTAACCTTACAACCTACACCGCTAAACAAAGTCCGTTGCACCAGTTCACATTAACATTGCGACTTACGTACACGTGCCAGGTTATTTCTAACAGGAAGTGTGCTGCTGCCTTGGCCTCCTAGACATTTGTATGGAAAAATGGGATCTGATAATACCCCCAGATCAACAACCCGTGGCACAGTGCCATTTCATTCGCTCGAAATGTGCAGCGCTTGCATAGAGCAGTAAATTAACTTCATACGTAGTTCTCTTCCACGTTTTAAATACGAGAATTGCTTTCCTTATGAGTAACACATTAAATGCACCCATCTGTTATAAAAATAGTTAAAATATTGCTCCATAATTTCGAAACTGTGCAATAAACATTCGATAAAACTGTTAACTTAGAGCTTTTTGGTATTACAATGTATATTCTTTCTTGAACAACATTCCGGCAGTTAGAATTTGATACAACAATTATTTTATCCATATGCTCAATAAATTTGCTGTTTTCAATAGTTTGATTTATAGATTAATAAATATACCTCTGAATAAAGATGAATTTAATATAAACATATTATTCTCACTTTCTTCTCGGGCAGCCAGCCAGGTGAAAAGATAATTAGATATCAACATTTCGGGAGTGTGCATCCCTTCCATCATCAGGATATTTATAAAATGTTATAACCACAAAATGAATCACTGGATATAACACAAATATAAACAGACAAAACACTATCAAAATTCGCATTACTGAACAAAAGACTGTTTTCAGTAAATTAAATGCCAGGTCAGGAGATGGCGTGAGTATAGAAAATTGTGTCAAAGAAACGTAACTACTTAACTTGATTGTCAAGCTGTATTGATCTTTGCTTCTTAATTCGACGTATTTCCATTTTTAAGGCCGGTTTCCAAAAGGAGCTGAACTGAAATCCAGCATCATGATTAAGCATGCTCCTTTCAGAGGAAATCGCCAAAGCCTCCTTAATTCTCCGCTCCCAGTAACTGTTGCATTTTGCCAAGATGGTCGTTATCAAAACAAAGCTCTGTCAACCCAGACCTCTCAGGTTGCATTAAACGAATGCTCCGTTTATGTTCATTTATTCGGTAGCGAAGGTCCTTCCAGTTTGCCCTATATACGGTGCCCTACATTCACAGGGAATGCGGTACACTCCCGGAACTTGGAAGTCCAGTTTGTCTTTCACTGGTCTCAACAGATGTTTAACCTTCGGAGGTGGCTTGTGGATGGCCCTGAGGTTGTATTTGGCGAGAATTCTGCTGATTCTGCCGGACAGATTGCCGGTAAACGGGATGCAGGATGTAGCGGTAGGCTTCCCTTTCCTAGCTTTGGTGATCGAGGCTTCAACGTCATAACCGGAGAAGAAAGTGAGCGTATTCGTCGCCATGAAAGGTTCAGGTCTTATTTTATATAAACATATTATTATTATTATTATTATTATTATTATTATTATTATTATTATTATTTATAAATAAAAAATGAAAAATTTAAAGATCAAAAAACTGTTAATGATATTTCTACCCTTAAAACAAAAGACGATTATAATTTTAAAATATTCACTTAACATTCTTGTTAATAAACATTTTCAAAACAATTTTAAAGAGTTTGGTATAACTTCAGTTCTTCAGAATAAGTATAGTATTAAAATTTATTACATTTCTCTAGAAAAGATAAAATTCGTAATAATAAAAAATCTGTTATTTATTAGTTTAATTGTTTCGATTGTGATAAAGTTTATATTAAAAAGACAAAACGTAATTTAGAAACCAGAACGAAAGAACATTTTCGTAACATTAAGTATAAACAAACTGATAAATCATGAAATAAATCCTGAAGTTAAATTATTAAAACAATTAAATGGTCCAATAGATTTAATGGTTTGGGAAAAGATATTTATTTTAAAAAACAAACATCGCGTAATGAATTTTGAAATACCAGCACTTGATTCTGTTTTTAATTTTGTTTTATTTTCAGATTTTTGTAGTACTAACAAGAACATATTAACATCTAGCTTTTGTAACGATGACTGCTTTGTTGTTTCCGGCTGAATATGTGGAAGAATTTCCATGAACTCGCGATCCCGAACAATTTATAAGGAAAGTGTCATCATTTCTTATAAGATAAGTGAAGGTTTAAGTTAGAAATTGTTATATTTGTATATATTTGTTTGCTTCACTGTTAATGGCTTCATATTTGACGTATTTGCTCAAGAATAAGTTTATGTTTTTCGGTTAACATAAGTTTGAATGCTAAGAAAGGTCACTCCACATTTACAGATTTTATTGGGGGAGAAAATTAAAAGCACTCGCGTGTGGGGAAACTTCTTCAGGAAAGCAAGTTTTCACTTTGAAGGTATTTATTCACAGAAAGCAAAACACTGCCAGGTATCGCTCAAACATTGCATACTTTAGAGGAACACTCAAGTTTACTCTAAACCTCGCTAAGAAGGACTCACCTAAACACTTTTTCGAGGAGGGGACTTCAGCTAAACCTTTGAAATGTGTCTTCACTACAGCCAGGAGGATCGTTTGATAAATCTAGTAAAAAATCAAGAATAATTTTTCTTTCGTGAATATCTCACCTTATTTCTAGATATACGGCTGACATGATGGTTATACACTTGGTCCAACGATGTTCAAGCTTTTTCATCCCGTCGGAAAAGTAGATTCGGTCTAGGTGTGCAAAATACCCGTTGACGGTGACTATCGCTTCTTCATTTGATGAACATTTCTTACCACCAAGTCAAATTCTTAAGTTTGGGAACAAGAAGAAGTCACTTGGGGCTAAGTCTGGTGAATAAGGTGGATGAGGAAGCAATTCAAAGTCCAACTCATGCACTTTCGTCATTGCAATTGCTGATGTGTGTGATTGTGCATTATCTTGGTGAAACAGCACATTTTTGCGCTTCAATGTCGGTCTCTTTTCAGTCAACTCATGTTGCAAACCATCCAACAATAAGGCTAATAGGCTCCACTTATGGTTCTACCTTTTTCCCAAATAGTCTATGAGGATTATTCCTTGAGAATCCCAAAAAAATCAATGGTTATGTCCTTACCAGCTGACAAAATTGTCCTTAACCTTCTTTGGTGCACTTTCAGCAGCCTTTGTCCATTGTTTTGACTCTGGTGTGTAACGATAGATCCAAGTTTCACCCACACAAAAATTCCTGCGGATTGCGATTAAACATGGCCAGATCCTTGGTAAAAGTGTTCTTCCGGATGGCCTTTTGGTCAACTGTGAGTAATCGCGGCACCCATCTTGCACACAGCTTTTACTTTGCCAATTTTTCATGCAGGATATCGTGCACTCGCTCAGTTGAGATGCCTACAGTTTTAGAAATCTCAGGAATTTTGATTCGGCAGTCTTGTATAACCAGATCGTGGAGTTTTTCAATTATGTCCTGTGTGGTGACCTCAATTGGGTGACCAGGGCGCGATTCATCTTCGCTGCTTCTAAGACCACGCTCAAATTCATTGATCCAAAAGTAAACGGCCTTCAATGTTGGTGCAGAGTTCGTGTGAACTTCAATTCAGTTTTGACTTGTGAGGTAATGCAGCCCTTCAAATGAACATGTTTAATAACAACACGAAACTCCATTTTGAATTGCAGCTATCACACTGACCGGTTCAGATGGCTGTCAACAATGAACTGTATATTGTTGTATAATTTTCTGTGCAATCTTTTTCAATAATCAAACTTACCAACCACAAAGTTGCAACAAAAAAATTTCCATCCCTTCCTGGAAATTTACCAAACTTATCAAATAACCCTCGTAAAACAAATTCTGTCTCTGCAGTAAGAAATTTATACTTTTATCGCGTGATGACAATTTTTTTTTAAATTTAATATTTATAAATACTTAGAAAAATATATAGCAAAAGAAGAAACATGCATTTGAATCCATTATAAAACTTTTACATGCAAGCACGGAAGAACCAGAAACTAACTACAATATGTAATTCCATATCACAGTTAAAAATAAAAAATAAAATAGATTTGAATACAATTGGGATGTCTAGTTATAACAGCTTGGAAATTGCACGAAAATGTATCACTAAAAATTATATTAAAAGGTTCTTAATCAATTTGGCTAGATTTAATCTCAAGTTTGTATTCGTAAACATGATTTAGTTACATTTCTTTCCAATATAAACTTTAGCTTTTAAATTACAGAATTACAAAACGGAATTTCAATGTCCTGTGACAAAAGTTACATACGAATACATTTTAAAATATTTTTTTTTTCCTTAGTCATCCACGTCAGTTAATGGATTGACGTTTTCATGTCCGTATTTTAATAATCAATAATGCACATGACCATGTCAAAACACCTCGCCTCCGAAGTATTTCTTTCAACAATGAGACACCCAAACAAAATAATGCAATAAGATTATACAAAATACGTATTTTATCAGCTGTTTTTTTTTCCCTGGTTTGTGGATTTCATATACACTAGTCACACACATTCAAAACATACATTAAATAATTCCAGTGTGTCAAAATACGACAGCTTAATCAAAATGATTAGAGCGTATTTCGTATAAAAAGAGCCGGATTATTCATGTACAGCTTTGTCCGAGGTGTTTAAATATATACAATACTTATTTTTTAAGTACCTCGATCTCTGGCATGCACGCGTTTAACAATATAACCTTTAATATATTACAGTATTCATATAAAGTCGATACTTCAATTGGCATTACACGAAATACATTTTTGACAAATATTAATCTCAAATTAATCAAGATATAATATGGTCTAGGACTGCAGAAGTGTCGTTGGAAGGGGTTACCGCCAAAGTCTTGATGGGGCCTTCCGACAGAAACCATTCCAGGACCAGGTCCTTTACTGCTTCAATGGGGGTTGTGCTATAAACGGCATTTTCGTAGGGAGTTTTTTTATTTTGTATTTTTATTATTGTTTTTGTGGTGAGGCATTTGGAATAGAGAGAGCATGTGTTTAGATTCGGTGGAGGAGTATGGTCTAGGGTACACGCATATGATATGGAAAACAAAACAATTTGTAATTGTTTCATTTGTAAGGCCCTCGTTAACTTCGTAGGCCATATCGGGGGCTTTGATCTGAGAAACTTGTGATGTTATTGACGGCAGTTGGTGGCTGCTAGCCGAATTGTATTTAATCTTAATTTCATGGCTAACAGGGTAAAAATCTTCAGTATTTTCTTCAGAAGCGACCAAGGGTCTAACCTATCTAATATTTATATGGAAACCTTTTCAAACTTTTTTATTTTCTCCAAAATAAATACATGGCAAAATGTATTTCTTGAATGTTCTAGGAAGGAATTTTGGTAATTGTAAAACTGGTAAACGTTAAGCGAGAGTAGAAAACGTACCATATAAAAATACAGTTCTCTTTAAAGCAATTTATTTCAATGCCTGCCGTGCTAGGGGTCCCGGGTTCGATTCCCGGTGGTGGGGGTGGGGATTTTTCTCCGACCAAGATGATTCCTCATCTTCCCCAGAGTCTGGAAGTATGGATGAGTGTGAATGTGAGCGTGATCTAATGATTAAAACCCAACGTATACGAGTTAACACCTTCGATATGTTCCAAGGAAGAACGGCCGTCGATATGACCATTGAATATTTTTTTGTGTAATAACAACTTCTAAGCATTTGCGCGATATCCATTATTAATGATTAGAAATATTCATGACAACCATTGATAGAACACTTAACATGTATATATGTTTTATTAGTTGTGCAAAACCTTAAACGTCCAGTAGTTTCAAAGCGCTATAGCTTGTAAAAATAAACATTAAGAGAAATTGCCATAGGTATATTTGAGATGGGGAACATTTAAAAACAAAAGTTATATCATTACAAGTAGATTGTAATTTACTTTCCACCCCAAAACCTTTAAAAAGTATCGAGTTTTGCTGGTCATTCATTAAAATCCAGTACTTCCAAGAAGGAACACGTAAACTGCCCCTCACAGAAATCTAGAAGTTGTATCAATGACTTGCAAGTTCTAGGAATGATTGTCAACTTTCCGAGATGCGCCGCATGGTTGCGCGCGCAAGCAGACCGGCTTGGGGCGGGGCCCAGGCATGCCCCTGACCCGTTCAGTCCCGCTGACCTTCTGTTGCCTGCTTTGCCCTTGAACGGGTTCGAGGCCCGGAGTTGTGGGAGGAACGTCATCGCTCACTCGAGGAAGACGTAGGTTCCAGATTCTGCGCCCTGGAGGTTTCCCAGGTTGCATTCAAAACATTTCGCTTTCCATATCACTTACTACAACAAAGTGCTGAATTCCACCAGGAATTTAAAATATATTTACACCGTAAACAGGTATTTAACCTTTCCCGAAATATGATAAACAAATATGCATATATTCATATTTAAATTCCAGCGACTTACAAGTATGTGACACCAAGACGTTCTAGAAAAGTTCCACACTTAAACTATCCATGAAGAAATTCCTCCCTAATTTTTATTTCTTCAAAATAAACGATTTCGATTAAACTGTCACATACAAGAGTACAATTTGCACGAAAAATAAAACGTTTATTTCAATTTTCCGCGATTAGTTCGATCTACATTTCGTTCTAAATGTTCTAAAATATTCAATCATTTATGGGGAACTCTTTAACTCTTTTTAACGGGTTAGGTCATATCGAACGATGAAAGAAATGGGTGAACTCATGCTGAAATGGCCCAGGGGAGAAACCCCACGCAGAAAATCCATACAACTCATTCTGACCGAGATTCAAACTCGCGACCTCTTTAACGTGAGACAGACACGCTACCACTACGCTACGGAGACCAGCGAATTTCTAAGATAGGATAAAGACAAGGTTAAACCCATTTCCCTAGTTTGTTCCTCGACTTGACTACCGTTCAGTCTTTTCTCTTAATACCATATCGCCGTAAATTCCGACTACCCGCAACACATAGGGGGCAAGTAGAAGAATGACACTGCAAATCATGAATTGGCTGGACTATATTCTACTATATAAAAATGTAAACGCATATTAAAAGACGCAATTTATGCAAAATATATTTTTACAGCATTTACTACTTCCTATATATTGGTTGACATTACTTCGAAATTTTAAGTAGTTCTACTTGTTTTGATGATATAGAACGGTTCGTTTGTTTCCCGCGATATCATGCAGATCAACAAATAAGTGACCTGCTTTTTAAAGATGCACAAAGACATTAATTATATTGAATAATAGTTTGTGTTCACAATTTGAAATCGCACCACTTCTAGCACAGCAGTGGGGCTGTGATGCGCAGAGAGAAGATAAAGATTTAGGTTGCAGCCTCTTGGTTCTGGACCAGTGCCATGGATTTATAGTGCCACGGTAAACCGCTGTTCTCTAATGAACTGTTCTCGCTTTACGATTTAACTTGCCTTACTCTTGTAACGTATCAGTCAAACTGTCTAGCTAAGTGTAACTTTAGAAACCCTGAAATTGCCTCTAGAGGCAAACTGATCACCAAACAGTGCTAATGCACGACCTAATGCTACCATTTAAGATATATTATTTAGATAGCTACATTTTAAAAATCCATATACTGAATAGAGAGTATTCTTTTTAAAATTAACGTCCTCCACCGTTAAGTCACATTGGACGATGATGTTCAAATGAGTCCAAGTTCCTTAGAGCTTAAAGTTACCCGACATTCATTCTTCAGAACAGGGGAAAACTACAGAAGAAACTTTTCCAGATAACCCACCCTGACCAAGATCAGAAATCGGGACCTTTTGAATGTGAGGCAGACACGCTACCACCATGCTAGAGGCGGGCCAACGAGAGGTCGCAAAAGCTTTTCCACTAAGATACACGACTCCACATTAAATCCAGCATGTCAAAGAGTCATAGAAACCATTAGTTGTGAGATGTAAACAATATTCATCACTGTCACTAGATGTGTCTGATGAGAACCCTAACGGGTTGCAGGCCGCGTCGTGGCTCAGTGGTTAGACCGCTTAGCTCTCACCAAGGCTGCCCGGGTTCGATCCCAGGCGACCGAAGAGTGAGATTGGTGATGGACAACACGGCGCTGGGGCGGGTTTTCTCCGGAACCTCCAGTTTTCCCCGCCATCTCATTCCACCGGTGCTCCATCTCCATCTCATGTATCATCAGTGTCACCGCCTGCGGTACCGTATGTAGTAAAAGCGGGCGTTAAACACTACACATTTTATCTAACGGGTTGCTCTGTATAAAGTCTTGTTGAATATAGTGTCTCATTGTATACTAGTAGTCATTAGTTGTGACAGTACGTACATTATTGTGGGAGTTACATTCCATTTTGATTGGCACATGAAAATGTGCTATCCGGTTAGATTTTAATTATATTCATCCAGCGTTCCTGCTATATTGCTCCTAACCTCAAAGGGCTTAGTCTGGTACTGTCTTTCTACTGTACAAAGCAAATATCCATTGTATGTGTTCATCTTCGACAGTGAAAAGCACAGCTTATACCAGAAACTTGTTAGAAAGTATACTAACCTAGCAACTTTAAAGTTTGTATTTTTAGAGTAGTGTTTAACGCCAATTCTTAATGCATACGGCACCACAGACGATGTTTGCATGTTTATAGTAATTACAGTATAGATACAGTTAAAAAATGATGAAAACAATGCTTTATATAACGTGGTTGTTCTGGACATCAGATTAAAATCATTTCTATTACAACGCTGTTAAAAACAATACGTAAGCACTGGGAGCGCCTTCGAGAGGCGACGAGAAAATTCTGTACGTTCTCTTCCCCCGCCTCCCACTAAGATTTTGAGTGTGTTTGCGAGGCTGTCAGCCAGTGACTTAGTGAGTTTGAGCAGCTTTAGGAGCGTCAGCTGATAAGCCCAGGGCTCTCAGCACAATCTCTAGAAAGGTCAATACATTTGTCATATCGGTGTTCTAATACATCATGCTTCTCAAAATAGCTGTTTACCACCTCAATGACCCCGTTGCTAAATCTTCGTCCTCCAAGAATTTTTTTGAGGCTCAGGAACAGGTGGTAGTTACTGGGTGCTAGACCTGTCGAATAGGGTGGTTGTTCAGGCAATTGGAAAACTAATTCACACATTTTTCCCACTGCAATGACTGAACGATGGGCCGGAGCTTTGTCGTGAAGAAACAAGACGCTTTTCTTTGCCAAATGAGGTCTTTATCTTTTCATCTTATCACTCAGACGTTGCAGTAAGCTTACGTGGTAGTCAGCAGTCGTACTCTTACCCTCTTCCAAGTAATTATACTACATAAAATTATTCCCTACACATCCCAGAAAACACTCGCCATAACCTTTTTTTTTTGGTAATTTATGTCCTTTAACGTTTTAAGTCATATCGGACGATGAATGGAATGAATGAAATGCTCAAATGAGCCCACGGTCCACAGAGCTTAGAGTTACCCGACATTCGTCTTTCAGGATAAGGGAAAACCCCGGAAAAACCTTATCCAGGTAACTCGCCCTGACCGAGATTCGAACTCGGGACCTCTTGAACGTGAGGCAGACACTCTACCACCACGCTACCGAGGCGGGCGAGATGAAGAGTGACGATCATCCAACTGATACGGGAAGGCGATGTGGTCAGCATCTCGGCACCCCCAGTCGGAAAGTTGATTTCCTTGACCGCAATAATTCCCTATGCATCCAAGAAAACACTCGCCATAATCTTGTTAGCTGACAAAATTTACTTTGCCCTTTTTGGAGTTGGTTCAACTGGCGCAATTCAATGTTTTGACTGTGATTTACTTTCTGGAGTGTAGTGATGTGTCCAAGTTTCATCCATGGCAATAAACCGTCTCATATCCACTGGGATATTTACGGGACAGCTCCAAATTCTTAACAGAAACAGTTTTTCTTTGCAACTTGTGATCAGGTGACAACAAACGCGGCACCCATCTTGCACAGACCTTGTGAAAGCCCAAAACATTACTTAAATATTACCTGCACGTTCTTCTGATATGTTTACAGCCTTTGCTATCTCAAACAACTTTAATCTGTGGTCTTCCAGTGCTAAACGATGAATTTTTTCAATGATTTCTGGAGTTGTGACTTCCACAGGAAGTCCAGAGCGAGGCTCATCACTAGTGCTCGTACGTCCCATTTTAAACTCTGCAAACCACATTTTAATCATTGTATATGAAGGGGAAGAGTCTTTCTATGTAATCCATTTCCTCCTTGATTTCTTTAGGTGTTAAGCCTTTCAAATGGAAGTATTTCATCACTGCTCTTTTTTCAAAATCCTCTTTTTTTCGTGAAACCTCTGCGCTTGTCTTGTTTAAAATGCTGTCATTCAAAAACTAAACCAGCTAATGACCTGTAACACCTGTATTGACTTGTATGGAGATAAGTTAGTCTAGAGTTAAACTATATGATGCTATCCCTCATTCTGGCCTAATGTCGCCATCTCTACGTGAGACCCGAACCTGAACCATTTCTATACGCCATAACTTTTGAAGCAATAATAGGACACACGTGCAACTTTGTGAGAATATAATACACAATTGAGAGATCACATTACACTATTTACATCTCAGAGAAAGTGTTGGAAGTGTCCTCCACCACTGTTTGTACTCGTCTCACCATATTCTCTGAAGTTTTACGGAGATGATCTCGAATTGAGAGAAGGTTATTTCCAGCAAGATGGAGCGCAACGTGCCATACAGCTAATGACACCATGGAACTTGCGACCAGTTTCTTTGATAATCGAATGATCACAAAAGGTCTGTGGCCTCCAAGATCCCCTGAGCTAACCTCACCGGACTTTTTCTTGTGGGGGGTATCTAAAAATAGAGTGTACAAGAATAGGCCACGGACTGCTTATGTTCTCAAGGAATCCATACGAACCGAAATAAGTATCATTGGCAAGGATACTCTCCGTAAAACTTCAGAGAATATGGTCCAGAGGTAGTCCTAGTCGGGCGGGGCCATTTTTCTTTTTTCCCATCCGGGTGTCTTCTGCCGCAGTACCTAGCCGCTTTGATGCTTAATCTGCGAAATGAGCTAATTGGTATCATGTTCTGCTGGGGTGTTTGAATTTTTCGTGAAATTTGAAATGGGATGCCCTTGTTTAATTCTCACAGGCAGCTGCACTTAAGCGTTCCCCCGTTTTGGGAGACACGATTTGAGTTTTTGCTCCGTTTTGGTTACGGGTTGTATATCGCTTGATTCATCAGGCGTAAAAGTGGGTCCTAGAGACATCTGGGGTTTCTCTTGGGTTAGCCAAGGGGCCCCAAGACGTCTCTTTGTAGTCTGAAGGATGGCAAGCGTCTTTGATCCCTCTGGTCATACCTGCCCAGAAAGTTCATTAAAGGGTTGTTGTGATTTTGGATTTTGTCGTACATTGATCGTGCCCTCTCGCGGATGACATCGACAATGCACGGGATCTCCGAGTGCTCATGTAGGATATGAGCAGGAAATCTCCAGTCTGTATCGTATATGATACGCAGTGCCTTGTTCTGCAGCGTCTGGAGCCTGACGAAAGTGGTAGAGAATATGGTGATACAAGTGCAAACATGTAGATACTGGTGGAGGACACTTCCAACATTTTCTCTGAGATGTAAATAGTGCAATGTAATCTCCCAATTGTGTATTATATTCTCCCAAAGTTGCACGTGTGTACTGTTATTGGTTCAAAAGTTATGACCTATTGAAATGGTCCAGGGTTATATGGATCGCACTATATAAAAGTTGGTAAAATGCTTACTGCAGAATACGAGATCTTCGTTTCTTTCCTTTAAAATATAAATAATAATTTTGGGGTCTAATGCAATACGCCCTATTAGTTTAGAAGTTTATTACTATCATCACGATTTAACAAATTATCTGATCCTGCTCTGTGAAATGTTGCATGTAGTTGAAATAAAATGGGTATTATGAGCGGTCAACAAATACCACGATGCGTCGCTTATAACGCGGTGGTTGATGAAATACGGCGAAATGGGGCATTAAATTGCGTGTGGTTGATTAAGGTAGAATATAAACAAAACCGGATTAAAACGGGAGGTACGCTGTCCCAAATTTAAACACCACAAAGGTATCCCATTCTGCGGGCCTTTATTAATAGACTCATTTTCTGCCCAATTACTTTGCCAGTCACGCCGTTAAACACAGCTCCACCCTTCTATGCTCCAGGGAGGTTAAGTAGCTATGTGTTTGTTTTTCGCGCAAAATAAACACCGTTATGGAACTTACGGCCTGCCGTTTTCTGCTTCGGTGCACCTTGGGCTCCAGTCTTACCTGAAACAAAAAGACAAAAGGCAATGTAGCGAAACACCTACAGTTGGAATAATAGCAAAGACGCTAAGCAACATAATATTTAACGAGCGCTTTTCAATTTTAGCTCACGTTAACCTTAGTCTTAATCGTTTATTTTTAACACTTTCTACACACTATTCTTACGAAAGTGTGTCAATCAAGATAACTATATTACACATTTCGTTGGGGAAGCTGAATAGCGCCAGAAGTTTAAAAGCGGTTCGCCATATGCTGGCCTTGAAATTTCATTACTTATCTTAACATCTTGAGAAACAGCTGAATAGCACTTAAAAATGACAAAGGATTTTAAATTTAAAGTAGTAACAGTATTCACTCCCTCTAACTCACCAGCCCCTGTGCCGTGTCTGCCTCACGTTTAAGAGGTCCCGAGTTCGAATCTGCAATTGTTGTTTTTTCGGTGCTCTCCCTTATCCTGAAAGATAAATGTCTGGTAACTCTAAGCTCTATGTACACGTGTATGTACGATAGGCTCACGTAAACAAATCCATCGTTACAAATTCTTTTCGATACGCTTTGCCAAGTTGACTTATCGTTAAACCCCCCTACACAGTGCGACAGCTCATATAGGGCCAGGACATTCCAACCCGACTGCCGGCTTCACGCACACTCTTCACGCAAGGAAGAGGTGGGCGATCATCCAACCTATACTGGGAGGAGATGTGGCATCTCGGCACCCCCAGATGGAAAGTTGGCTTTCTTGTCTAGGGCCGCTTACCTAGCGTAAGCTCCTCACTTTCCTCACGATGCTGAGTGGGCACCAATCCTATACCCGATATATAACCTCGAGGGTATCTACCAGGGAACATCCTCACAGAGTGAAAACTGAGGTCCCCCCCTTCTAATGACCAGGGAGTTACCGAGCTGTCCCAAAAGGGCGCCCGCCACCTCCGTGGGACTTACCATAGGTCAAGACCTAGGGACTAACAAGCCTCCCCCACCCCATCTGGTCTCTTGGACTCAAGACGGGATGGAAGTGGATACGCCACTTATTTGCGACAACCCCAAAGGGGAAGGCTACCGAACAACCTCGGTAGGGCCGTCTGGTGATCTAGCACACCTTATAATAGCTATGCAGGCTAGTATCCGGGAATATATGGCTTCCCTCAACCCCGTCCGGAGTCGTACCCGATCTCCCACGGGTATAGGGAACCACTGCCCCCTCAAGTCCAACCCAATCCGAACAACCCCCAACGGGAGGGGCTCAAATGTTCGGCCCGAGGTTCCTCTAGTAACGTCAGAGGTACCACGAGTGCTAGGGACCCGCAGCGCTCGCACAACAGCAGATGAAGGGGACGGATCCCCTCCCCTACGGAGTCCTATACCCGATACTTAAAACCCGCAACTCCAGAGGTGGGATCTATCCCGGGTCGCTTTCCGTGGCAGAGAACCAATGATGCCTTAGCCCACTACGCCGTGGCGCAAGACAGACTTAACGTTGGAGGACGAAAATTAAAGAAGTAGTAACAAAGCACGTTTTATGCATATTATAAAATGTATTCATTAAATTTGACAATTATTAGATAAGATTGTATTTTTTCAGAGCACACATGGGCCAGCTGCGTACTGCCATGTACACGAATTAATTTGGATACCGCCTGAAGCAAATCAATATTGAGCAACATTTTCGCAAATAGTTCGGTCATCGTCTCACATGCCCATGGAGGTACCCGCAGTAGTAGCAGCCTCTCCCGATATAGGAAGAGCCTGTTCTTGCCACATGCAACAGGTTGTCAGATGATGCGGGCGAGGTCCACTTCACTACGAAATATTTATACCACCGCTCAATCCGACACTTGCCTCTTTTCATGCAACATTTTGCTACGGTGTCTGGAGAAAATAAAAGTGCAGCGCTTCTAGTGCAAATCTCACGTGACATTATTGCCCTTTTCAAGAACTGGGAAATGGATAGGTAGTAGCGGGGCTCCAAACTGGCCGTCTCTATCTTTGCCTCAGGGAAGTGAAAAGTGGGTTAGAAATGCATAAGACGGCATACAAAATTTGTTACGCGAATTAATTGTGAAGTAGAGGAAGAGAAATAAGTACCCAAATTTCAACGTAACAAGGATTTTGAAAAATGTCCCGTACCTGTCTCTGTGCATGTGTGTGAATAGTGTAAATCAAATGCGAAATGAAGGATACCTAAACTGTTTAAAGTAATTTAAATTCAGTAAGTTCCAAATCCAAGCTACATTTACATGTAAGATAGCCATTGAAAACTTCGACTTTCAAAACAAATGGCTAACGACTTTCATTATAATGCCATATCTTAAGAAGTTTACTTAAAAAAAAAAAAAAAAAAAAAAAAAACGTAAATTTGATTTTTCTATGAACAGACTGTGAAATTCTCTCCATTCACGGTTTATTTATTATTTTCTATAACCATTAAACCATAAGATATCACAAAAACATACCTAAAAAAACATGTAGAAATTTTTAAAGTACGCCATTTGTAAGGTTTTCAATGGGTTGAGTTCTTTGACACTCCGCTAGAGGGAAATCTCTGAGCAGCGCGATTGTGTAAAAGGTTTTCCTTCACTTCATCCGTTCCTCCTGCGAATAGTAACCACAAAAGCTCTACTTCAGTCAAGTGAATGAGATGTCCCTCTCCTCGCCATGGATGTGCGATAGGCTTGCGTAAACAACTCAATTCTTCACAGATTTCTGGTTGACAACACGGCGCTGCCCGCCTCGGTAGCGTGGTGGTAGGATGTCTGCCTCACGTTCAATAGGTCCCGAGTTCGAATCTCGGTCAGGGTGAGTTACCTGGATAAGGTTTTTCCGGGGGTTTCCCTTATACTGAAAGACGAATGTCGGTAACTCTAAGCTCTATGGACCCCGAGCTCATTTGAGCATCGTCCGATATGACAACGTGGAGGACGTAAATTACAAAAGACACGGCGCTGAGGCGGGTTTTCTCCGGGATATCCATCTCATTCCACAGAATTTCTTTCTTTCTTTCTTTTTTTCTTTCTTTCTTTCCCCTTCAATTTACATCCTCCAATGTTAAGTCATATAAGTTGATGAATGAAATGGGGCTCAAATGAGTCCGGGGTCCATGGAGATTAGAGTTACCCGACATTAGTCCATCAGGGTAAGGGAAAACCCCGGAAAAAACCGTATCCAGGTAACTCATCCTGACCGAGATTCGAACTCGGAAGCTCTTGCATGTGAGCAGAGCAATACCATCTACGCTATCGAGGCGGGCATCACATTCCATAAAACTCCATTTTCGTCTCATTTATCATCAGTAGCGCCGCCTGCGGTGCCGTATGTAGTAAAACTGGACGGTAAACACTACACATTTTTTCAGACATTTTCCGATAGGCTCCCACGCTTTGACGTACAGTATTGATAACGTTAAGAAAAACATAAAACATGAAGAAAGACAAGAATTTTACAAATACACTTTTTTCCCACCAGCTTAAATACTGTCTATTACTTATAGCTGTTATGTAGGTAAACATAAAAACACATCTGCCTAATTTCCAATAGTCCACGTATCTGCCTTGAACATAACTGATTTCCAGGTTTCCCTTGAGCTAATGTTTTTCATATTGACTTCATTTCATCGTAACCTTAGCTACGTAACCTAAATTTTTAAATTGTCTGGTAATGACTTCAGTTCTCCATACACTGTTTAGAATTATTAATTATATTCGTATCATTTATTTACAACACATCAATCTTAACATCAATAATTTCGATATAACTGGTCGCTTAATGTGCCATACTTATGTACTACGTATTAAGAATGTTCTAGAATGGAGCAGGTAAAAATATCACAGGCAAGTTTTTATAATTTACGTTCGTTACACTGAATTTCCGATTCATTGAGGCAGTTGTGCATTAAACAAGGTCACAGCTAGCGATACCGGAGTACCAATTATGCAGCAGATGATAATCACGTGATGATCACTTTGCTTGCCGGAAATTGGCTAAATCAGTCGTACGCTGGTACGATGTGTGTGTTCATAAACATTATGTAAGTTATGTCCTTGCTCACACTGTCATTGAGCGTTATTTTATAGACTGTACATAGACTTGTAAACAGCACTGTTGGTTTCTTCAGTGGTGGTCAATGAAATGATGAACGCCTGGGTAAAAAAACAGTTGGGCATCACGTTGCAGAAAGTCATGGCAGTGTTTAAAAGGCAAGCAAAATTTCACGTGTGTGTCTGCCTCACGGTTATGAGGTCCCGAGTTTAATCTCGGCCAGTGTGAGTTATCTGGATAAGCTTTTCTACGGATTTCCCTTAACATGAAAGATGAATGTCAGGTAACTATAAGCTCTATGTAATCTGGGCTCCTTTAAGCATCGTTACACCCATTCCATTCATCCTCCGAAATGATATGTCCCAGAACACTAATTTATACAATTTTTTATAGAAATATTACGCCGAACGAAACATCTCCGCGGTGTCATATGAAGCTAAAATTTCCGGATGACCCGGATTCGAATCCCATTGAGTCTGCTACCCTGACCTTCGTTTTTTTCGTGGTTTTTTCCAGGTCGGTGAAACTGTAGAGGCTTCTGTACTACGATGTATTTCCTAACTCCATCATCCCTTTCAGCTTATTTCATCTTCATATGTTTTAAAGTTGATGGACCAAGCTACGAGATTAGTATACACATGATAGTGCGTCTGTGATATTTGCACTTTGTACAGCATGCACCCTGAAGCTTGGATGAGAAACTCCGAATTGCCGATGACGCTTGCGCCACTGGAATCGTTGAAGAACCGACCCTGTTCGTCCTCTCGGTCGCCTATCACCCGTTCTTTCTAGAGATCACGCAGGACGATCAGTTAGAGATGAGCTCAAATAGCTAAGGAGTACTTCCTTCTGTCTACCCTAAAATATATGGAGTTTAAAATTTAGATTCTTGTATACTTCATACATTTTTCTTGGAAACTAAAATATAATAACTTTTATTTCTTTATTTAAACCAATTTGGTAGTGCTACTTAAGAGCTATATTTAATATCGTACTCAACATTTTAAAAATATGTTTTAATTGAAATTGTATGAAAAAATTTAGGACGAAACATCAGGTTAAGGACATCTGATTTATTGTTGCAAAGAAAAGTACTCTGGATTTCTCAGATAATAAATTAATTTCTTACTACGGCCTTCGGGGTTACCTCGCTGCACCATGTGATGACCGGACCCATTTCTCAGGTGGAGGCACCCAGAGGGCGGTGTCCATTATCTCCGATGATAGGGTGATAGCGAAGATGACGGTGAGACGAGAGGACCTGCAGTTTATACCGTGGACTTCGAACCACGTTGGGCATAGGGGACATTTTACAGAGGGAAAGAGGTGAAGGCGTGGATAGGGCCGACTTAAAATCGCCACCCCAGAGCCGGGAATCAAACTCGGGGCCCTTACCACGGGAGCCGCGAACGAAACCACAGCGCTACCCCGGCGCCCATTAAAACGTTTTACACTACAAATATTTCACACAGTATAAATAGTCCGCTGAGATATTGGGTGAAAGATTTCCTGGCTTCGTGCTCCCTCCAGGAGTTTTGTTATTTTTGTATAGCGGAAAATGCATACATTTATAACGTGTTCTTTATTCCTTAATTTTGCATCCGTATTTATGGACAGTCAGAAACAATAAAATGAAGAGAAATTAAAGGTATATATTATACTACATGGCAAAGCGTTGAGGCGTACTGACCTACCCTGAAGAGCGCTGCATTTGCTTGCTATCTTGTCTACTACAAGAGCGAAACATTATTAACCTGGAGTACAGTAAGTGACGAAACACAAATAGAACACTTGAGAGTTGTGTGTCTGATATGAAAAGTTAGCCAGTTAATTATTATACACAAATGAAAATTACCACTGCAGCCGCTTGACACAAAGGGATTTTGATTCCCCTTCTTTCTCTTTGTTACAATATTGGATCATGTTATATATAATTTTTCGGGTATGCCGATGTATTTACACGTTACTGTGATTACATCTTTTTTTTATTTTATTCAATGATCGATCAGCAGTACATGCTTTACAGATCCTTGTTGGCTAATTGAATCTCTATGAACTATATAATAACATGTAAGGAAAACCAAGTTGGCTCCTATTATCTTCTTAACACTGTGAAACAAGAGAAAAATAAGTTAATTAAAACAAACAAGTAATCAAAGAGATAAGAACAACAGTCATTGTGAAACAATAATCATAGTTTTTCAATCAGAGTCACTAAGGAGGAGATACTGTGGGAGTCGTCTCTTCAGGCGCGTGGGCTGGCGGGTTCGTACGCCGATGTCGTACATCACAGCTCCTGGAACATCTGGCAGGTTTGAGAAGAAGCGAGAGGCGATCTGACGTATGTAATGGTGAAGAGGAAGGAGACCAAGTTCTTTATGCAGTTGTTGATTTCTTACGTACCAAGGGGCATCCGTGGCGATGCGCAGAAATCGATTTTGCAGGACCTGTAGCCTTCGGAGATGAGTGTTGCTAGCCGTACCCCATACCTGGGAAGCATATGTGATAAGTGGCCGGACAAGAGATTTGTAGAGAAGCAGAGAGCATTCAATCCCAAGAGGAGTGTGTCTGTGAAGTAGCGGACCGAGTTTTGAAAGTCGTCCTGATGCCAACGAGATAAGTCGATCAATATGGGCTCACCACGTAAGTTTAGTGTCCAGCATTACTCCAAGGTATTTGACGGAGGTGGTAGGAGGTAGCCAGGGAATTGATTCATGCTTAATATGCAATTCGGGAGAGTTGGAGATGCGACGTAAGCTAAAAATCTTAGCTGCGGTCTTTTGAGTGTTTAGACGTATGCGCCAAGTATCGAACCATTCAACGAGGCAGTCAAGAGAGGTTTGTACCACTCCTCTAGTGGTAGGGAGATCTGTGCCGGAATGATATAAAACAGTATCATCAGCGTATAAGGCTATGGAGGTAGGGGCCAAGTCAGGAAGATCATAGGTATAGATGCTAAATAAGATTGGCGCCAATATGGATCCCTGAGGAACTCCTGCTGTAATATGGCGCTGAGAGGACTCCGTACCACCAATGCGAACAGTAAATGTGCGATCTGATAGAAAACTACAAATGGTAGTGAGCAGATACTGTGGAAGTCCAATGCTATACAGTTTGAAGATTAACCCCTCATGCCAAACTTTATCAAAGGCCTGTGCTACGTCGAGGAACAGGGCGGTTGTGTGCTTTCGTTGCTCAAAACCATGAATTACTGTTTGTCTTAAACGTAGTAGTTGGTGAGAGGTAATATGTCTAGAACGAAATCCAAATTGGAAGGGTGGAATGATATGGTTTTCAGTGGTATATTTAAGGAGACGGCGAAGGAGAACCTTTTCAAAGAGTTTGGACAAGGAAGGCAGCAAACTTATCGGACGTTAGCTGTCGGGGAGATTTTTAGGTTTATTAGGTTTGTGAAACACAATGATTTGAGCCAATTTCCAGGTGTGAGGAAAAAAGCCAAGTCGAAGACAAGCGTTCAGGATTGAAGACAAATGTGCCAGGGCCTTCATGATTACATCTGAACCGAGTTTACATACACTGACTCGCCGTGAAAGTGCGATAGGCTCGCATAAACAACTCCATTGTTACACATATTTTCCGATACGCTTACAAGGGTTGCCGTGTAGTAGTAATGTTACGGATAGTTGCAGAGTTTGTGAAGGTTTCTTACAACGATAACTATAGTCCCTCCGGGTTTAAATGGTGACACACACACAGAGTACGGTTGTATCACTCCAACAATAAACACGTGTTGACGTTCACTGCAACCAGCTGTTTACGCTTTTATCGCAACTGTCATGTTTTACTTCACCTCCTTTTTAATGTTTTGGAGGTTAATTACAGCGTTCATTACGCTCGCTTACAAATCATATACGCAATGTACTAACGAACTATTCCCATTCGTACTTCACTATTTTACCCATGCACACTTCGGACAGAGTACAGAAATGTGGATCATTTAGCTGCCAGCGTAACGCGCAGCAACAAAATGCATTTATTTTACTGACTTTGTTAGAAGACTGTCAACGTCTGTCCATACTCAGCCACAGCAAAGCTACATGAAACAAGATTGTGTACTGAACAGGCGTTTTCTTCCGCTTCCATTCTTTTAATACATTTTCGCTTCGGCAATACTTACTCCCAATTTCAAAACACTCTCCACGCTATTCACTTTTTCTAAACTTCCAACAATTGCAACATTAAATTCAATCGCTGATAATGAAATATGATTACATTAAACGATAAGTAAGAGCCTGGCCTTGTTTGCACGTCACTGCTTGTTTACCACACGGCAAGTGGGAAAACTAAACAAATAAAGCAGGTAACAGCTGTTCTTTATCGCCAAAAGGAAGGAAAACACGATCAAGAACTGATATCGACTAGTAAACAAAGCGTGTCACACATTACGATTCGTTATTGTTCTCCCTGTTATTATACTACCAACTGCGTAAAAGATTTCAAAACGTCACAGTATTGCTGAAAGCATGATTAAGGTTCAAGGATAAAAGCATCAAATTTGCAAATATTAAACTTCAAAACTCCAAGAATATACCTTACTCGCAATAAATTGAAAATTATATCACGTTCCTGATTCATATTAACAGTGTATAATTTAATAGATTGTTACAGAAATGATAACAGCAAACTGGCTTTGAAATCAGTGACATTCAAGTTCAAATCTAATTCCCTTGATACCTCTTCAAAGTCACATCGTAACTTTCAGTTGTTTAATCAGGATTATATTAAAGAAATTACGACGTAAGTCAAACTTAGAGAGGGGGAAACATACTATCTTAAGAATTAGTTTTAACAAATGAATTGCGGAATTCACATGACTCTCTCTACTCAGTATCATACAACTTAACTTTTTTTGTGTGGTAATTTTACATCTTCCAACGTTGTCATATCGGACAATGATGCTCAAATGAGTCCAGAGTCCATGGAGTTTAGAGCTACCCGACATTCGTCTGTAAGGATAAGGAAAAAAACCCGAAAAAAACCTTATCCAGGTAACCCACCCTGACCGAGATTCGAACTCGGGACCTCTTGAACGTGAGGCAGACATCTACGCTACCGAGGTGGACATAACACTTACTAGCCCAGTGGTTTTGTTCGCGGCTCCCGTGCAAAGGGTCCCGAGTTCAATTCCTGGCTCTGGGGTTGGCGATTTTAAGTCGGCCCTATCTACGCCTTCCCCTCTGTCTAGCACATGTGAAGTGTCCGCGATGCCCAACATGGCTCGGAGACAACGGTATAAGCTATAGGTCCTCTCGCCTCACCGTCATCTTCGCTATCACCCTATCATTGGAGGTGATGGACACCGCTCTCTGGGTGCCTCCAACTAAGCAATGGGTCCACACATCACGTGGTGGGGCGAGGTTACCCCGAAGGCCAAGGTTGCCATGTGGGGCGTATTGGTAGCCATCCGAACACTTACTTTCCTGGTATCTATTTCAAAATAGAACATGTATGGCCATTTGCAATGGGAGTAACAGAATACAGTAGACGAGGCGATGGTAAAACCTTTTAAGAGATAATCGCAAATTCAAATCAATAACTAGGAGTAATTCAGAAAGAACTACAAAAATGTATTTGAATAAAGTGCGTCCTTTAAACAAATCTACAATTTTTGCATAGCAAAATATATTTTAACGATTTACCGCTTATGGAAATACAGACAGAATGAAGAGATTTCAAAGGTTGTTCCTACAACATTCAAGATAAAAATTTTCACGTAAAAGCCTTAATTTTCATCAAAATCGTTAGATGAGATTTTCAGAAAATTAATTTTTAAAAAAAAAATACATTTAAAGGATAGTTTTGGGAAAAGCAGTTTTTGTTTTTATTATACTTTTAATTTTCTTGCTGCATTCTTGGAAGAAGCCAAATATTTAACCAAATTTGCACATTTTTGTTGATTTACATCCTCCAAAGTTAAGTCATGTCAGACGATAAATGAAATGATACTCAAATGAGTCCAGGGTTAATAGAGCTTAGAGGTATCAGATATTCATCTTTCAGGATAAGGAAAACCTCCAACGTTAAGTCATCGGACGATGAATGAAATGATACTCAAATGAGTCCAGGGTTCATAGAGCTTAGAGGTATCAGACATTCATCTTTCAGGATAAGGGAAAACCTCCAACGTTAAGTCATATCGATGTATGAAATGACACTCAAATGAACTCAGGGTCCATACAGTTTAAAGTTACCTGACATTCATCATTCAGAGTAAGGGAAAACCTCCAACGTAAATTCATATCTGAGGATGAATGAAATAGATGAATTGATGTTTAAATGAGCCTAGGGTCCATACAGCTTAGAGTTACCTGACATTCATGTTGTCATATCGCACGATGAATGTCATGATGTTCAAATGAGTACAGTGTTCATGGGGCTTAGAATTATAAGACAATTCATCTTTCAGGATAAAGGAAAACTTCCAATGTTAAGTCATATCGGACGATAAATGAAATGATACTCAAATGAGTCCAGGGTTCATAGAGCTTAGAGTTACCAGACATTCATCTTTCAGGATAAGGGAAAACCTCCAACGTTTAGTCATATCAGACGATGAATGAAATGATGTTCAAATGAGTACAGGGTACATAGAGCTTAGAGTTACCAGACATTCATCTTTTAGGATAAGGGAAAAC
This sequence comes from Mantis religiosa, assembly GCA_030765055.1. NCBI lineage: Eukaryota > Metazoa > Arthropoda > Insecta > Mantodea > Mantidae > Mantis > Mantis religiosa. Next base: position 181,213,736 of record CM060953.1, on the reverse strand, counting down.
CTCCAACGTTTAGTCATATCAGACGATAAATGAAATGATGCTCAAATGAGTACAGGGTACATAGAGCTTAGAGTTATCAGACATTCATCTTTCAGGATAAGGGAAAACCTCCAAGTTAAGTCATATTGGACGATGAATGAAATACTACTACAATGAGTCCAGGATTCATTGAGCTTAGAGTTACCGGAGCTAAGCTGGTTACCTTATCTTTCAAGATAAGGGGAAAACTCCAATGTTGTCATATCGCACGATGAATGAAATAGATGAAATGGTGTTCAAATGAACCCAGATACATAGAGATTAGAGTTACCCGATGTTCATTTTTCAGGATGAGGGAAAACCCTGTAAAAACCTTATCCAGATAACCCATCCTGACCGAGATTCGATTTCAGGATCTCTTGAAGTTGAGGCAGACATGCTACAGAGGGGACATGCACAGACGCACATGCGTCTAAAAATTCTTCTTGTTTAGGTTTCAAATGAACCCCTAAACATTAAGTTCCGATGAAATCACAGTATCGAAATTTTGGATGGAGCGCAATACGTCCGTAATTTACGGCAACTGCGTAGTACGAGAGTTCAGTAAAATGTAAGGTGTGTCTGAAGCCTTGGCTTTCAAAGTGAAAGAAGTATTACTAGATGTACATAAGGGCAGTTATTTTGGTGTCGTAATACGACATTCTTAACACAGAGGACAGTTTTACAAGGTCTAACTTGCCACGCCCACCCGCATTACTTGTACATCTAAAATTTAAACTGGCTGAAACGTACAACAGAAAAAATGTAAATATCTTTAAAACGTAATATATATCAAGGAAATCTTCTGTGGCGTCGACCATTACGAGATATTAATGATTGGTTTTGATTTTTCAATTCTTTTGGCAATTTTAAAAAACGCTGTCGTAGTTGTTTCTCGCGATGTGATGGAAAGCTTATGGAATTTCAAATCCAGAAAATACGGGGCGTTTCTAAACATTTTACTGCCCACTCGGTTTCCTCTACCCCGTGTACTTCCTGTATTTTTCCTTTCAGCAGAAAAATTTGCAAAGTTTTGTGAGAATAGTTCGTGTTCATAAATGTTCATAATTTCTACAATAAAGTGTTGTTTGTTTTTAGAAACATCAGACGAATAACGCGATGCTTTGTGCAAGCAGTTATTGGGTAAGAAAACACAAAGTTGGTAAAACGAGCTGCTATGCTGCCAGACACAGGCCAGGTAAGGCAAACAAGACGAGAACAATAGAAGAGCAAGCACCGCACCGCTTCATGGTCAGCGGGGCCGTCGGTCGAGCAAGCCCTCCAGGGTTAAACCTTGGAACGTTCGTTCAATGCCGGATCTGCTACACTTCCTCCGGTTAACTGTCACACTGCGGTATTTTGGGACAGCCCTCCGTCACAAGAGATGGACCACGATAACACATGAAGTGATATTCGCAAAGAACACTTAGCAAGCCTAATCTCATAGAAAAACACACACAAAATAAACTCGCCATGGCAAGGCAGGACTGGCCGTATACGAACCGCGAGCCATAACGACCTCGGCCACCAGCATGTGGGTGAATCCAATGTGACCTTTCTTAGTTAACCTCTAAGTTGCCACATTCATAACCAGACATAGGAATTCTTAAGCAGTTAACTTTCAACCCAGTAAACAACACCGATTACTGATGGGCAGATAAACACTCTGATGAGTGCAGCATAAGAGACTGTACGACCGTTGGAGGGGTTTATAAGGTAATGGAACATCCAGTTCAACTCCATTTCCTTTGGTCCTGGCTTTAGTGCTTAAAAATTCCTATACCTGTTCACAAGTCAAGATCAACATATGTAAATATATGGGAAATTTCAAGTTTTAACACAGTAAAATGCTCAAGCATATTTATTTAATAAAATGCAATTAAAAGGAACCACAAGGCGTCTCTGTGGACATATGCCTGCGGCCTTTAGCCTCCCGTGTTTCCTTCACATCATACCTCCCTCCTGGATAATCAATTTTTATTAACGTCCTGCAACGTTGTATCATACTGTACAATGAATGAAATTATGCTCAAATGAGTCTAGAATCCATTGAGCTTAGAGTCACCATTCACCTTTCAGAATGAGGGAATACCCAGTCATATCGGACGATAAATGAAATGATGTTCAAATGAGACCAGGGTACACAGAGCTTAGAATTACCAGACATTCATCTTTCACGATGAGGGCAAACCTAATCATATCGGATGATGAGTGAAATGATGTTCAAATGAGACCAGGGTACACAGAGCTTAGAGTTACCAGACATTCGTCTTTCAGGATGAGGGAAAACCTAGTCATATCGGACGATGAATGAAATGATGTTCAAATGAGAACAGGGTACACAGAGCTTAAGAGTTACCAGATATTCGTCTTTCAGGATGAGAGAAAACCTAGTCATAACGGACTAGAGTGAAATGAGGTTCAAATGAGTCCAGGGTACATAGCGTTTAGCATTACCGACATTCATATTTCATGATAAAGGAAAACCTCCAACCTGAAGTCATATCGGACAATGAATGAAGTGATGTTCAAATGAGTCCAGGATCCATAGAGCTTAGAGTTACCAGACATTCATCTTTCAGGATAAGGGAAAAGCCCGAAAAAACTTATCCAGATAACCCACCCTGATCGAGATTCGATCTCGGGACCTCTGAACAGTCAATTGCGAATCTATGTAGGCCTAAGTATGCTAGGTGTCTCCCTTTCCATATCTATATTCTGCTTGAAAGAGTATGAATTACTTATGAGGCCCGTTTTGAAGAGCTCTAATTGTACCTACCCTATTTGAGCCTCAATTTCATTTGAAATGTTAACATGATACGCCACCGATACACCCAACTACCGGTGATGACTGAGAAACTCAAAAGTCAAGTCGAAATTCATTGTACCTTATAAATATTTGGTATAAAAAACTTCATACTTATTTTCCAAAACAAATGACTGCTGGGATGGTATGATTCATTCAGTGTAAAATCTAGCATAACTATTGTCATCAGAAGCAATAGTATTACGTAGCTACAAAACTAAACGTGAGGACAGCTATGAAAATGAATGCTAGTGTTTAAATATGACACAGTGATGATTGTTGATGGATTTCGAATTTGGCGAAACACCAGATCTGTAGACTACTGGTCTACACAAAGAGCACAAAAGAATGCTGCTATGCAACTCCAAGCACCAGCTGTCTGCCGTTCTGTCCACCTGGCTCGTCCGGCAGAATTTCTTCCTACCCACGTTTTCAACAGGTGGCCTCCTGCCTCCTCCATCTTTAAGTAGGACTTCTTTCGGTTTCCGAGAATCTTCCATGTCAAATTCACAATACAACATTATACTGAAACCTCACGACTTACACATAACGTACGCATAGAAGTTTAAAACATCTTAATTCAAGTGTTTATCTCGCCTTACAATGATATAAACACAGTTGTAAATTTATAACACAGAAGATTGCAAGTTCTAAGCTAATAATGCAATTCAGACCTCAGAATTGCTTGCAGAAAGACACGAATACAACGTTTTGACAGTCAGAAAGGAAAAAGAACTCTTAGAATTTTTATATTACAGAGTAAAACTTATGTTTCAAATGCCAATATCTAGTTAGGATTTGACAACGTATGATGTAGAAACTTTGGTGTGGACGGGACAAGTGTTGATAAAAAACTGTCTTAACAATTTACACAACTGTTTTACAGTAATCGATTATCGAGAGTCCATAGCACATAAAACCGCGCACGGGTTATACAATGTTTAGGTATTGTGTTTGTGTTTTAATGCTTCATTTTCACTGTGAATGCCCTCTAAGCCTGTTATAAAATTTTAAATTCTATTGGCACTTTTAAGGCATAACTCCAACCTTTATAGAGATTCACGAAAAAAAAAAAAAAAAAAAAAAAAAAAAAAAAAAAAAAAAAAAACTGAAAGCTAACCAGAAATATCAATTTTGGTCAAAATACATTACTTAAACAGCAGTAGTAAAAAGATCCGTATGACTTCATATATTTTAAAACATTAATTTTATTTTCTTGGAAGGTGCTTAGAGCTGAATGTCAAGAATTAAACGTGGCAACTTCAATTTTAAATAGTTTTTGCTTTATCAGAAATAAAACAAGTCTGATTTTAAGTAAAACATCCCACATCATTTCACTTTTTCTACCAAATGCATGTAGTAGACCTAAGCATTATAATCCGCTCAAACACTCGAAATGTGTCTAATATCAGAATCATTTCAAAATGTTCATGTTCCCCCACAATAATTATTCTTTACTTAAAAAATAGTCGTAATTTTTATCCCCTCAAAATGGCTTTAACGATTTTAAGCAAAATATACCTCATAAAATCGTGTGTAGTGTATGCCGAATTTTCTGTGAATTGTCTGGAAGGTTATATTCATCATGATTCAATTTAAATACACCAATGAAATTTGTATAAAATAGACAAACATGTAGGAAATACATGGAAAACGTAAACGTCATTAGAATATGCAATTTCTCTTTAGCTTTTTCGTAGTTATTTGCTATCGAAATATCTTGCTTTTCGTTTTCTTTCTTTCTTTTTTTATGTTTTGGAATCAATGAATGAATTCCTGTAATTCTTATGTGGAATATAGAGCCTTCTGAACCGCGCAACCTCGAGGCCCGTAGGCAACGGGTTGAGGATCAGAAGTTTCCTGGTCAGAGAGATTCCGGGATGAGTGATCAGCCCAAAGCCGGAAGTGAAAGTACTAAAGGTGATGTGATAGGAAATATAATGATGGAGCAATCGGTAGAATGCTGGCGGGGGAAACCGGAGAAAACCCGCCATAGCGCCATGTTCCCCACCACAAATCTCACTTTGAGGTCGCCTGGGATCGAACCTGGCCCACCTTGGTGAGAGCCAAGCGGTCTAACCACTCAGCCATGGCACTGCCACTTTAATGCTTTTAGGTTTGTTAAATATGTCCTCCTTATTAAAAGCAAATATTCCTTTTGTTTTGCTTGGTCCTTAATATTGAATCAAATAGTAATATATTACAGTTTTGAGATCCCTTTCCTCTGCTGATATTTTTTCCTCCGTTTATTTGACATAGCTTTATGTGCTGCGACGGATCTGCTAGGTGTGTGAGGAACAGTTACCCTTTTGAATCTTATTCCTGTATCATACAATATTGCTTCGTCATGTGTTCTACAGAGGCCTTAGTGTTAGGCAACTGTGAGGGACATAAGGGTGCCGTCCAGTCTACCTGCTTTATCTGCGGATGGATTGCAGTGTGTGCCATCTATTTTTATTCTGTTGTTTTTTAGATTTAATATGGAAATTTGGATCCTGATATTTAATATCTAATCTAAGTTACCTTGGAGCCTGAGGTAAACCACAAAAGAAGCCCAGTCAGATGGTCAACCGTGAGATTTAAAGCCAGAATCTCCCTAGTTCAGGTCATATTAATGCGCCAAGCATCAAGATATTCTGATTAATTCCTTAATTTGCTGCCCCTTTCATCTGTTTTATATTTGTATTAATAGGCATATGCTCTTAGCAACATTCAAGTTGGTATCGAGTTTGTAAACACAGCATTCAAATGTGACAGAGATGAAGCACAATATGTCCTGCTAATTTTACACAGAAACATAAACGGGTAATAAAGAAATATTGTTATGTTCAGTTGGCAAAGTGGACAAAGTAGGTCATGATGAGTGTAACCGTGTTTCCTTCCTTTGCTCTGGTCAGGGACTCTGAAGGCATTTCTAGGTTAAGTGCGAGCACAAATCTCTGAGTTATTTGTTTTGGTTTCAACAAAATTAGTGTTCATAGTCCGAGACAAAACTGCGTAGAAAGGCTCCTGGCTACGATCATCACAACAAATGAAGCTAACGAGGTTAACCGTTGTACCCAATCAAGTGAAACGCAATATCGATTGTATGAATTATCGAGCATGATCGTTCGTTTCACGGTAGGCGACTCTAATGAAGTGTTGGCGTAGTAAAGTAGGATGATGTATGCATAGAGCGTTGTCACACGCCAAACGTTTGCCAGCTCAGAGCTTTCCAGCCAAATTTGCTGCCTCGTAAATTAAAACACTGGAAGGAGAAACTGTTTTCCCTAAGAAGTGGGGCTCTTGTCTTGGCCCCTTTTGCAGTAATTCTTTCTGTTCATACCAGAAAGTCTGTGGAGCATAGGTCAAAACGCTTGGCTCCGATACTTATGGACGCTGATTGCAGTGAACACGTTCATTTGAGCAAATCACTCTTCTTGGAGTTATATTTCAACTTAAAAACCACCCTGAGTACCTAAGATAGTGTTAATTGTGTAAATAATACCACAAATTTCTTGATCACTGCTGAAGGTAACAAACAGCTGTTGAGATTTTGAATCTTTGTACAAAAGTAGATAATGATGGACACTGGCTAATGAATTCAAATGAGTAATCCAGAGATTTTCTTCTATTTATGTTCTCTCCATTCCGTATACGTGAAAATTATCCAGAATGAGGGAGCACAATTGAAAAATCGCTTCATTTGGCTGCCCATCTTCTAACTACGAGATATAGCAAATGGTCCTGTTTTTATAATAATTTTCAATTACCACAGTGTAACTTTCGTTGGTGAATCTGACATTGTAAGATGGGAATGCGCTACACAAACACGAGCATTTATGCAGATCATACAAAGGAGAACACAATGTAGGTGGTAGTGTATCTGTGACGTTCAAGAGGTCCCAAAATCGAATCTCGGTCACGGCGAGGTATCTAGATACATTTTTGTTTTCCGTCATCTTGAATGTCTGGTAACTTTAAACTCTATGCGCCCTGGGCCCACCTCGGTAGCGTAGATGGTAGCGTGTCTGTCTCACGTTCAGGAGGTCCCGAGTTCGAATCTCGGTCAGGGTGAGTTATCTGGATAAGGTTTTACCGGGGGTTTCCCTTATCCTGAAAGGCGAATGTCCGGTAACTCTAAGTCCCATGTACCCCGTACTCATTTGAGCACCATTTCACCCATTTCATTCATCGCCCGATATGACTTAACGTTGGAGGACGTAAACTGCATATGCACCCTGGGCTCATTTGAACATCATTTCATTCTTCATCAGATGTGATTTAACGTTGGAGGGCGCTAATAATAATAATAATAATAATAATAATAATAATAATAATAATAATAATAATAATAATAATAATAATAATAATAATAAATAATTGGGATTTCATTACGAAGGGGATTCAGTGCATAGGCCACCATGGTGGGCCCATTGTTCCTATGTCCCCAGGTGGGGCATCCCCTGAGGAAGGATGAGGCGACGGAGACAGGGAGGCTGTTCCAAGGAGCCACGACAGTACAGAGGGCAGGGTCCCTAGAGTGTGCTTGGATAGAGACTTCCCCCGACAGGCAAGGACAACGAACTCGCTCCCCTACAGCGGGACGGTAACGAGTCCAGCAGACAAGCCTTAATGGTCCCAGGCAGACGATCCCAGCCCCAAAGGTCCCTGGCTGGCGGTCCCGAAATGGTCCCAGCAGAGGAGCGGAGACCGGCAACCTACCTACCGGAAGAGAAAGTAGTTTTACTAAGAGCATATCATCCTGACATGCACCGCCGAGACATCTGCCGACACTTCTACCCTGAAATAGACCACCATATGAGATGATATGAAATGACAAACAATGGAGATGAAATGGAGGGACAGGCAATTCGGGGGATGTAATTAACCTACCCAGCATTCGCCTAGCGACCCGGGAAAACCCCCGAAAAAACCCATGGGTCAGGTAGGTCGGCCACGGATATCAAACCCGGGCCTCCCGAATACGGACCACAGACGAAACCGCCTGAGCCATCCCGCTCGATAATGATGATGATGATGATGATAATAATAATAATAATAATAATAATAATAATAATAATAATAATAATAATAATAATAATAATAATAATAATAATAATAATAATAATAATAATAATAATAATAATAATAATGATAAATAAAATAATAACGCAACGAAATCTCTTCTCGAAATGTTTTCAAAGAACGTTGTGATACTATGCTGTCAGAAATTAGAAAAAAATAAAATAAAAAAATAAAGCTGCTTTGCCTTATCGAGGAAAAAATCAGCGCATCCGTGTTATTGAAAATGAATTCATATATTTAACGCAAAAATTGCCCCGATCTCTATCTCTTCAATTTGATTCATTGCCTAATCTAGTTTAATTTAAATATCGTCATAAAATGTTCATTTTTTTTCTTTCTATGTAAGTCAGGCTTCTCCTCTAGTTACGTTTGTATTGTAGAGATTATTACAACAACAGCTTCCCCCCCCCCCCCGCAACCTGTAAATAAATTTATAATCGCGGGATTTTGAACTTTGTACTACAGAGAGTCCACTCATACCAAAGAGAGAAATCTAATGCTTACTCACATCAAATTACAGAAGTCTCGTATCTGAAAACAGAGCACTACATTCCCAGATATCTCTCTCTACTCACATGCTCGAAGCAAAAGCTTGGTTCATATAAGAATGGGAACATATTTGAAAAAGTAAGGGCTCTCACGTTCTCTGTTTTATTTTATACCACAAAATTGAAGTCGTTTAGGCACTACCGGTGTATGTAAATCAGAAAAATGAATTCCAGAGCATCTTATTGTCATTTTTTTTTAAATTAACGTCCTCCAATGTTAAATCATAATGGACAATAAATGAATTGAGTGAAATGCTCAAATGAGAGTCCAGTTCCATAGAGCTTACAGTTAGCCAACATTCATCTTTCAGGATAATGGAAAACCCCGAAAAATTTTATCGGGGTAACTTACCCTGACCGGATACGAACTCCGGACCTCTTGAACGTGCACCAGAAACGCTACCGAGCGCCTTCTGGTTTACTGACTTCAATGACTCCCATCTTTTCGATTGGATAGTTGTTTCACCTTATCCTAATGAACTTTTCTGAAAGTTCTGTAGCACCCACAACATACACACTTGGAGGAGTAAGTGAAACTCGGCCGACCCCTCCTTAATCCAATTGGATAAGGTGGGGGTGGGTGAGCTGGGAAACAGAATAGTGCGCGTGTCTTGATTACACCCATATACACTCCCCGTGTTTAAAAAGAAGTGAATAGATCGGTTCACCAATCACATTTTGTGTCAACTCCCAGGTCCAGTCAGTCCACAATGACGAGGGACCTTTTCACTTTTTATCGATTAATCGCAATTGTAGAGGCATGTTTGTCAAATTCTTTACGGCCACTATTGTGCAGTTAATTAAACATGTATCATTCCCCCGCCAAATACGTTCGTACTACCACGTAGTAAGGTGTTTCAACACCCGTGTTTATGAAGCGGCAAAGAGGACTATAAAAGAAATGACCATAGAAATTTAATGCCTCGAGACTCAAACAAGTTCAGGGCAAACAACAAGAATCACGGACTACAGTATTGTAGTTTATTAAGCAACTGTATCTTGTGCATCAAATATTATAATTAACAGCGTGTTTGAGCCATTTTATCTCTACAGTAAGAAGAACAAATTCAAACATAGGGGAAATAAATGTTTCGAGATTCCCTCCTTAAGAAAAAAGGTATTTTATAGAAAAGCTTCTTCGTGGATGTTTTCCACTGTGTAACTCAAACACGAAATATCAAACTTGGTGTATAAGGTTAAGTTTTTCACGACAGCCTTTCTCCGCACTACCCTTTATATGGGAATATTTGTATAGTTGTGCAAAACCATTAAACCACGGGATCATGCAAAAGCTTTATTACACTACATAGTTTATATACAATAGTTCTTTTCATTTTCGAGGTACAATCTTGTAGCTCTTGATTTGCATTTTTCAACAGTTCACATTTCTTGAAAAATTTAGCTTAAATGTATGTCATTTCTTTCTAGCGAAGTCTTGGAAACAGTAGAACATTTTATAAACAGCATAAAGCGATTCTTTTTTTTTTTTTTTCATGTATTTTTTTGAACATATCGATGATGTTAGGTCGTAATCGTTGGATTGTATCATTATATCACGCAACGTTTTCACTCTCATTCATACTTCCAGACTCTGGCGAAGATGGGGAATTACCTTGGTTGGAGAAAAATCCCCTACCCCAACCGGGAAACGAACCCGGCACCCCTAGCACGACAGGCAGATGCTCTACCGACTGAGCAGCCTACGAGGCCAGTCATAAAGCGATTCCATTTTAAAGTATTTCACTATCTCTTGTTTCCTTTGTAGATGGTAGCGTGTCTCCTTCACGTTCAAGAGGTCCTGAGTGCGAATCTCAGATTGAGTTATCTGGATAAGGGTTTTTCACGGTATTCCCTTATCCTGAAAGATGACTGTCAGGTAAACTCTAAGCTCTATCGACCCTGGACTCATTTGAGCGTAATTCAACATCCCACATGACTTAACGTTGGAGCACGTTAAAAAAGAACCTCTGTATATAGGATGACTTAGGCATATATGATAAAATTACTTCTACAAAAAATGTTCTTAATTAATGTGGCAAATACAAATATGCTTTTGTAAGAATAGTTTGTAAAGGCGTTATAAGAGTACACGGCAATAAAGAGAAAGTCATTAGAATGTAATTATAACATTTTTCGCACTAAAACTCAATCTTATTATATTCTGTTAGCTTAATGTGAAACAAACACGCCGTAGTAGTTTCATTGTTGGTAATCTTGGTTCCCCACCTGTGAAAATTAGGCAAGTTCAGAGACGTTCAGTATCGCCTACCGCTGCAATGGAGGTAACACGCGAGGAACAAAGTGTGGCTTTGAAATTCTGCTTTCGTCTCAACAAATCTTCAGTTGAGGCCTATACAATGTTACAGGAGGCCTATGGAGAGTCTGTTCTTCCCTACAGCACAGCTTAAGGTGGTTTAAAATGTTTAAAGAGGGGAGACAATCAATTTCAAAGGAAGGTGGACCCGGTGCTCCAGTTACTGCTCTTACGGAAGAAAACATCAACACTACTGCTGCCATTGTGAGAGAGGATCGACTAATTACCTTAAGATCACTTTCTGAAATCCTGAACACTTCATTGGCTGCCACCCACACGTTGATGACAGAAACATTACACATGAGACGAGTTGTGATGGGTTCCAAGACTGTTGATTCCCGAACAAAAGGACATTCGCATGCAGATCTGCATGCAGTTAAAGTTGATGTTAGAGGAAGATCCAGAGTTTCTTTCAAATGTAATCACTGCTGATGAAACTTGGCTACATCATTTTGAGCCTGAGAGCAAACAGCAAAGCTCAGTGTGGAAATCTCCTCCATCACCAAGTCCCATAAAGGCAAAAGTGGTTGATTCTGCTGGGAAAGTTATGGTCATCTCATTCTTTGATATTCATGGAATGGTTTATCAGCATGTTGTACCTGCACACACATCAGTAACTGGGCAATACTACAGGGATGTCCTGAAAACATTGCAAGTCCATATCAGACGCAAAAGACCACATTTCCGTGAAGCAGGCTGGATGCTGCAACCACTATAATGCGCGGCCGCATATTGCCAATGCGTTGCTGAATATCTTGCAAAAATCAACGTGAAGTGTATCCCTCGCCCTACCTATAGTTCGGATTTAGTTCCATGTGACTTTTTTCTATTCCCTAACTTGAAGAAACGCCTTCGTGGGAGGCATTTTCCATCATCAGAAGCACTGGTTAAGGCTGCGGAGGCGATTTTGAAGGATCTCTCAAAAAATGGTTTCCAGCATGTCTTTGAAGACTGGCAGAAACGCTGGGACAAGTGCATCGCATTCAGGGGAGACTATTTTGAGAAGGACCAACAAAATTATGAGGATGAGTGAAGGTACGTTGTCAAAAAAAAAGTGATCGTTCTTTATTGAACAGCCCTTATTCACCTTATATTATTATTATTATTATTATTATTATTATTATTATTATTATTATTATTATTATTATTATTATTATTATTATTATTATTATTATTATTATTATTATTATTATTATTATTATTATTATTATTATTTCTGTGTCCTTATTTGACGATTTGTTCCTATTTCTTCCCATTCGTTCAACACAGTTCTAATATTGAGAATTCATTCCATTTTTTTATGATTCGTTGCAAATCCACCCCTTTAAGTTTTTTCTCTGCATCTGCATATGAACAGTTTATGTTAATACCTGCGTCCTCTGTCCCGAACCTTTTTTCCATTTATCATTTCACTGTCTTTGTGTTTCTTGTCAACCATTGTTCTAAACTTCCTGTTTTTAATCGGTGTCAGCGTTATATTTCTTTCTAAAACAATTTCATTGCTTAGTTGAATGTGTATTTAACAAACTCTATTCTTTTCATACCCACATTTCGCATGCTTTCCCTTGCTTAATCGCAACGTTCTTTTTCTATACTGTACACAACACAATGCAGTTATGTATTCCTTAGTAAGAGTAAAAATTCTTTTTACATATTTTCTTTATCAATTATCTCCACAGACGTAGTTATTGCATCCCTAAACAAATTCCATAATTTCTCTGGAAATGTCAGTGAAAGAGGGAGATGATAATATATTAGGGCTGGAGAATTGCATAACTCAAGGATATAGTATAAATACATTTCATATTTTAGTTACATGTGAATGAAATTTGCGATACCCCGGCCAAAAGTTACCCTTTATTATATAAATGTTTTCAATAAAAGACCATATACTTAAGTTACCCGACAAATAAAATAGTTATATTGAATTTTCTATGAAACAACTTACGGAGTCCTTTTTACATAATGAATACATAACTGGTAATATTGCCACTGTAACATAAATCGTTAATTTACAGCAAAATGAATAAGTGCACCGAAATCTTGAGGTACATAATCCATTACTTAGAACATTAAAATAAAATTGAAAGTTACTCTCACGCGTCCATAGAAGCATAAAATAAGTACACTGGCTCCCATAAATAATCGGACAGACTTTGCATTTCACTATGGGGTTCTCTATAAATCAGGATAGATTATGTGCATCAATCTCAAGGTACTCCTTGTGTTAAGCAAAAATTATTAGCTATGAATATCCATTTTGGAGATTGAAAATGTTGCTAAACTAAGAGCTTCCCCATTCAACCTTGTTTACCTCAAGAGTTTACGACATAAAAAGAATCGGACAGCACAAATTAAGTGCAATACAAACGAGTAGATGAAGTCTGTCAGTAGACAAAAGAACATCGTAGAAGAAGTACGTCAACTGTGCACCAAGAAGAAGGCAAGAGCATAGTATGGGGTCCAGAGGTACGCAGAGTGTGTTTGAACAGAGACAGTGATCTATCACTATGAAAAGTTAAAAAATAGCAGTGATTGTGAATCTTAGCAAACGTATAGTTAGTGACAATTCACCGGTATAAGTATGAAGACAGAATTGAATCTAGAGCAAAGCCAGGGCAACCAAAACTTCTTACCGATAGGCAGGAGTCTCATTTTATACGGAAGGTAAAACGGAATCCGCGTATAAGTGCTCCGCTGATTTGTGCTGAGATTCAGGAAGAACTGGGACTGACAGTCCTGAAACGGTCAAAAGGGTCATGCGAAAACAAGATTTTAATGGTCACGTAGCCAGAAAAAAAGGAAGCGATTGCAATTTGCCAAAGACTCTGTTAACAAGACAACCGATTGGTGGGACAAAGTTATTTTTTGTGACGAAAGCAAATACAACCTTGCTGGTTCCGATGGCAGGGTGGTTGTGTGGAGGAAACCAAACACGGAGCTGGAAGAGCGCAATTTACAAGGCACAGTCAAACACGGCGGAGGGACTGTAATGGTATGGGGCTGTATTTCCTCTACGGGAGTGGGAAAGCTGGTGTTCATAGACACAACCATGAACACGGAAGTCTATCTTACACTATTACAGAAAAATTTAAAACATGGTGCAGAAATGATGGGTATTTTGGACAGCTTCTCATTTTATCAGGATAATGATTCGAAGCATACGTCCCACATTGTGCAGTTATATGTAGTTACTTTACAATTGTCCTCGTGTACTGCATCCACCTCCTCAGTCCCGGATCTTACTCCCATAGAAGTAGTACGGGATAAACTGGAGAAGGCTGTGCGGAAGCACCCCATCACCTCCAAGCAGCACTTGAAGGAGAGGTTGCAAGAGGAATGGAGCAAACTTTCTACAGCCCACCTGAAAACCCTGGTTCATAGCACGCCAAATAGGTTGCGAGAAGCAGTGAAAAGAAGAGGAAGAGTCACAAAGTACTAAGCCATATTTTATATCACACTCCAGTTGTTATGTCCGATTACTTTTGAAAGCCAAAAATGCCACATTTCTTTTTAATTCTTAACAAAGCACGCATTATATAATTTTTATGTGAAATAACATTTATTTTCTTACAAGAACGAACCATGTAACTGTCGATTATCATTAATTTCAATAAAATAGCACATCAAATGTTGATTTTTACTTTCAAAACTTAGTACTCTGCCTCGTCCGATTATTTATGGGAGTCTCTGTACGTAAATTTCATTGCAGTGCGATGCAGCAGATATTATTGGCAGCTTATCTGCTGTAGAATAGGCTTTTAAATACAAAAGGGGAGAAACGGCGTGAATTTCGGATGTTTATACACTTTGTGTGTTCTTAAAGTACTTGACTCAATTCGTCAATACTTTTCACGCTCAGATTCTAAAAGCATAACAAATGAACATCTACTCATAATGACAAACGCTGTTTTTATGTCCTTGCATGCATACTAATGAAAAATCATTCAATCTATCCCAAATTCAATTCAATAAAAATAATTTATCTAATGAAATTCGAGATAACTCCTGAAGTTTTCAACTTAAAATACATCTGCTTACACGAAGCAACAATTACATCACTCACAAAACCCGGGCGCCCAGGTATTCATATTAATTTCGTCACAACAGAGCAGGCCATGTTGCTCGTAAAGCGATTGCAATTAAAGTCGATTATTATCGAACCGCGCGCACATACGTATATGAAGTACTAAATTGCAACTCATCCACGGAATTAAACAGTGAGAAAGATGAATCACGTACATGAGACAGTTGAAAGTGTAAATTGAAACGAATGTGAGCGCCGTTTTACGGAAATGAGGCAGTAATTCATGTGAGGTCGCCACTTGAGTTAGACATCGTCAAGGTCGTTCAACTTCCTCTCGTGCACTGCGACGTTATTATAGCTGTATAATATGTGCCGTTTCTGCGGCTATTATTCCAGTTTCTTCTATTCTTCACAAAGAAATGATTACGTGCTATTAAACCTTGTCTCGGGTTAGGAAATGCCCCTTCGTCACAGAATTCCTAGCCACTAATACGCTATATTAGTAATATCATAAGACAGCTTGTAATTTATAAATCGAAATTTCAGAAATAGGAGCAAAAGCAATTTGATCAATTAATTTACTAAGGTAATAAATCCCAATCGAGTTTTGTTTTCCGCTGGATAAATAAAAAATGCTGTAAAGGTTTCATATCATTGTAAATGCGGAAGAAATGACTTAAATATAGAAAATTTGTATATTATATAGTTTAAAAGACGGAATCATCACACAGCTTGTAAGCCATAAACCTTCGTTTATAAACAATTATTATACCTACTGCAATAAATAGTCAAACTTTAACAAAGCCCTACAGTTTGTACAACTGCGCTTGCGTAGTGGAAAAAGTCACTACATGACAGCCACAAAGCGTTTGCTGCCAACCAAAGCGTTTGTGGACTCATTTTGAAACAATGTCGAATAGTTTTAATGAGGTTTCTGTACAGAACATACTTGTGAATCAGCACTGAAAATTCAATGGAACAGAAAACAGCTATTGCTGTTGTTACTCCCACTAAAATTCAAAGCCACTTACCTCAAGGCCATCTGCTGCCACTGAATGCATCGTTTCAGGAAGATAAACCTCCTTTGATGCTCTTTGCTGTGATTATAAGTTTCTTATTCTCTGTCTAGTTTTTGTTATCTACTTGTATAGTATTCTTGTCTGTAAAAAGTTGTAAGCTGAACGCCTTTTGCTATACAAACAAGACAAAATTATACGTGAAAATAAGATAAAAAAAACTGCAGATGCAATATGTATAGAAAGACACGACTTAGCAACTAAGAAAACGAAAGTCGCAATGAAACAAAGGACAATCGGATTGTGGTTATGTATGCGGTACACAATTCTTTAATTCGCATTTTATTCAAATACTGCAGCGTAGCACTTATTATACATATATAAGTTATATAATATGCTTCTGGGTGCTAAAGGTTAGTAATACTCAAGCATAATGTTTTTATATTTCCTGTACATGTTGCAATAAATTCATGATTATGACATGTGTCATTAAAATCTACATATTTACCAGTTTAACCTGTATGTCGAATAACTGTGTGAGTGCTTCTATATTAAGGAACTTCCGTGAGGAAGGCATAGCACTTAATATTTCGCATACGGTATTTATCCAATAAGTACTCGAACATTGTACGCAGCTTTTCCACAATATGAAAGGCTTTCAGGGGAGGTAAAGGATATCAGAAATACAACCACTCCTATATTTCAAAACCATTTCCGCAAATATCAGGAGAATTCTAGTTCGTTAATAGGAAATGCATAAGTACGAAATAGCAGTTTCCCATTAAAAGGCATGATTTACCACTTAAAACGTCCAGAAACTAAGTTTCACATACATATATGGAGAAGTAAATTACGTCAATTATAGAATTTAAAGATAACAGCACTGGAATTACACTATTTCTTTGTTAAAAACAATGCCATAGCTTGAATCAACAATCCCCTACAACTTGTTCTTGGAGGATCAATTTGAATTCCTTCACGTGTGTTCTCTACCAGCTCAACAACTTATAGGAAGTATACCTGGCCATAATCTCTAGTGATACAAGAAACTTAAGTGCTACGTTTCAACAGTTCCAGCAACTTGTGGAGTACGGACAGCTTCATTAGGGGTATACTAAGGAAATACATACCGCAGTGCATGTTTGCTGCATTTTGGACACATTTGTTAGGTTTACATTTCAAACTTGAAGCATTTGTACTATATTTTAAGAAAACTAAGTGATTCAGATACTCGTGAACAGAAAATCATTATTGAAATTCACTGTAAATTACTTAAAATCTTCAGTTTGTCCCAAACCAAAAAGAGATGGGGAGACGTGACTTTCAAAACGAGGGAAGCTCCAAATAACAATTTCCTTTAAACATAGAACAATGACTCAAGGATACAATGTCTAAGGATACTCTTCAGTACTCTTTCTATTGTACAGTCACACGTAGCCCTTCTCACATTGCAAGACTGCACACACTACAAGCAGACATATTCCTACTTCCCCTCTCCACTCAAACGTCCCAATTTTTCCTAGAGCTGGCCCACACCACGTGAACTGTTAGCTTAAAATGGAGAAAGTATGTAATTCACAGACTTTTTCTAATAAAACTTTACAAGAATTTCCTATTTATCACCACTAAATTCCAATATACGTAAAATATTATTGCTAATGCTACTGAAATACACTCACAGTTGAATTTAAAGGTGGCATATAAAAAAATAAACTCTTCTTCACACGCTACAGAGACTTCACTTAAAAATCAATCTTCCTAACTATCGAAGAGTCGCGATTGCCACCGGAAACCTACCAACCATGGTATTCAAGGCTACGAATGCGTAAATACAGTAGGTATTGAATGAGTTCGCGGAACTGGACACTCGAATCTAAGCCGATCAAATTGTCCGCAGCACCGCCGATGTTCGCGAATAAATTTTGAAAATATAGCTAGAGCAAATAAAACAGTTTGCATGAATTTTATTGTTTTTCTTTTTTTCTTCTTCTGAAATTCTTGGGGAAGCAGTGCACGCTTCATTGCCCACTTCGCCACTGCATACATTCTAAAATTACCTAAAAAATAAGTGACCACCTCGGTAGCGTAGATGGTAGCATGTCTACCTCACGTTCAAGAGGTCCCAAGTTCGAATCTCGGTCAAGCTGAGTTATCTGGTTAAAGTTTATTCCGGGGTTATCACTTATCCTCAACGATGAACGTCGGCTGATTCTCTTTGGATATCCCTAATTTCTCTTTGGATCCTGGGCTCATTTGTGTACCATTTCAACTATTTCATTTATCGTTCCGATATGACTTACATTGGAGAATGTAAATTCAAAAATAATAATAAATAACAATAGTCTTTCAATAATTAGAGAAAATACTGCATTCCATCCGAAATTTTACGCAATTATAGTTTTGAAATGCCCTGAATAAAAAGAATACTTCCCTTTCAATGGACATTTCCTTTAATTTTGATTTTCTTAAAAAAAGCTCAAACGCATTTGACTAAAATACGAGGTGTGTTCAAATTATAACACCTTTTTTATCAGGACTGGGACCAGATAGGAACTTGTGGTTTCTTTTAAAAATACAGGGGGACTCTTTGTGAATGCGTGACAGAGATGGCAGCACTATACAGTGCACAGAACTCTAGTGACAGCGATGAAAGTTAGGGCTGTTTTTGATACTTAAAATGGCGACGTTTTCATTGCAAGAACAGCGTGTAATCATTCGTTTTCTCCATTTTCCTGGTGTGACATCTATTGAAATTCATTGCCAGTTGAGTGTGGCATGTGGTGATGGTACCATGGATGTGTCTAATGTGCGTTCCTGGGTGCGACAGTTCAATGAAGGTAGAACATCGTATGACAACAAACCAAAACAATTGCAGTTATCGCCTCCAAAATTGGCATCTCCGTGGGATCTGTGCTCACAATCCTGCATGAAGATCTGAAAATGTTCAATCGGCGATCCTCCAAAAGAACGTTCTCTATTCGCTGGATCATGTCGCCAGACCTGCTGGTGCGAGGCCATGAACTAATAAAACTGTTAAAATTTAAAACTAATAAAATTAAAACTAATTAAAAACTGTTAAAACTAATAAAATTGTTAGTGAACTAATAAAACCTCTCGGCTTCACTCCACATTATGTGCTTATAGACTTGACACATTTTCAAACAGACCTGTCACTTCCGAAGCACATTTTCTCAAGGAACAATGCTTATACACAAATTTACGCTTGCGAAACACTTTCCACGTGACTCCCAGCAACCATTCCATTACTGCCTCTAAACTTCCGCAGTTTTCACCTGCGTTTCTGCACATTCAATGCAAAGAAGGAGCTCTCATAAATTGGTGTCACTGACAGGAAATTAGGGAGTTCCTTGACATTCTGACAAGTTTTCGGCCACATTTACATAACGTTCAGACGATATCCGGCTTTGAGGGCCGCTCTTTTGTTTTATTAAATCTGTTCATTTCACTTTCTTCAAGGAGAAGAGGTGTGCCGAAGGTTTCAGCAATAAAAGTGACGAGTCTAGATAGCCTTGCCTCAAATCGTCGGTTTAGCCATATGAGTAGTAACACATTTAGCCAATTTAAATAATAACAACAATAATAATAATAAAATAAGAAACAAAAATATTGACTTCAGAACTCCTACGCAAATAATAATGGAATACTTTAGCCTACACACGGCCAGTGTGAAACAACAATTTATTTCCATTAATTGACCTAATAGTGGTTTAACGGGGAAAAAAAGAGTCGGAGAATTTAATGTCATGTCGGCTGGCCATAGTAGCTCAAGGGTTAGAGCGGCTGGATGGCAACCACAAGATCCGTGGTGCAAATCCTGGCTATGGCATTGAATTTTTCAGTCTGACTCTATCTTTCCATACATTAGCCTACACACGGTCAGTGTGAAAGAACAATTAATTTCCATAATTGACCTAATAGTGGTTAACATAAAGCCCGGGCCTTAAAGTACTTACATGTTGTAAGTCGCCATTAAGGTAGTTGTCTCATGTGTTTATGAGAACTACTAAGTGGTTTATCGGGAAAAACAAGAGTCAGTTGGAGAATTTACTGTCCTGTCGGCACGTTGGCCATAGTAGCTCAAGGGTTAGAGCGACTGGACGGCAACCAGAAGATCCGTGGTGCAAATCCTGGCTATGGCACTGAATTTTTCAGTCTGACTCTATCTTTCCTATAATGAAATTGATATATATATATATATATATATATATATGTATATATATATATATATATAAATTTACGTCTTCCAACGTTAAGGAGATCCTTAGAGCTTAAAGTTACCAGATATTCTTTCAGAATACGGGAAACCCCCAAAAAACCTTATCCTGAACTCGGCCCCTCTTGAACGAGAGACAGACGCGCTAAAGATACAGCAAATGTTACTTGGAATTTTTCAACAAATTGAAAATATCATTAGTTTTTAAATTTTCATTATAGGTACCTCAAAGGCATTCGTTCAATTAAAAAGACTAACGGAAACCAGAAATAATACTAAAAAACTGTACTGATAAACTTCAATATGAAATAGCTACGGTATTCCCTCCATTTGTCATGAGATTTGGCCATACACGTTTTGAGGTCCACTAAATTTACTTACCCACAAAGCACTTTTTAGAAAAAGATCAGTGGCTGCGTCCTTTTTTTTTTTGTGAAGAGCATCGGCTATGAAAGAAAAATACATAAAACTTTTTTCTTTACTTGAAATAAACGCTATTTCGATTGGTAGATGTTCCAGCAAAGTCTCACATTACAAAATAAACAACAGAAATTTGTTTTTATTTTCTAAACAATTATTCTAAACTACATTAATGTGAAAAAGGAAATTATTATCTGTAAATAACCTGTAAAGTAATGGATTTTGAATTACTCTGTAAAACTGCGAAATCATAAATAAAAAATCTTTGTACAGGAAAACTGTACAACTTATCAAAACATCCTCAGGCAGTTTTTCGCAGAACTACGTTTTCGAAATATTGTTTGTTGCACATTTGGTTTCCTACCATTACTTAAAATTCAAAATCATTCCTAGACAAAAGATTGACGTGTTGTACTCACATGACTTTCTCAACTCTTGCACAAACTACTCTGACATATACTTATGTCTCAATCAACCTTACGTTATTCGAGATAAAAACTTGTAGTGACTGTGTAAATGGTGATTTTTTGTAGATGCTAGAGGAATATGGGATTATAGCAGCTTAGTGACAGTCAATTTTTTAAGGGAGTTTGCAAGTGGTGGTCGGAAAATTCCGTTCTCTTTACGTGGCCAAAGGATTAAAAAAATGAATAACGACTTCTCATTTGTGAAAAAGTAAAAAAGAATATCTGCGCAATGATTTACTGAATTTTTGTGTGGTAAGATTTTATCTATCTTACGGTTTATTAGTTTTACAAAATTCATCTAGAATGAATGAGGACATTCCTAAGAAATTCAAGATATACATTTCATTTGTTATTATCTTAAACATATGGTAGTTTAAACAAAACTTCTAATAACATTTTTGATAAAATCAAAATTTTTGAAAGGTTAACCTTCGGTGGGAAATGTGGAATTTAGATAGGAATGCAATACTATAATACAGGAAATAAAAATACATCATGAATAACGTAATATGGAAATATATAAGTACCAATTATATGTATAGTTTAATGTCCAATGGATATATGGTTATAAAAAGTCTATGTTAAGTGTATTTCATCTCTTATTACAGCCCCCCTCTAGAGGAAGTGTTAGACGTTAATGACCTCAGCTGTTGAGCGGACTAAAGCCTTAAGTGGGGCCTAACTCATGACATGCTGCAACTAGTTCAGTTAATAGAAAGCGTGCAACTAGAATAAAAACTGCGTGCTGTGGAATGATATTACTGGAAAGAGTTTGTTGTATCAGAACTTCGGTTGCTGCTTTGGATTTATGTATACAAATCTCTTCTTTATTTAGAAGATAGCGGGGATGAATATGAATATATTACATAAATTACTTGATTTTTTTTAAATCCAATATAAGTTAATGAAAGAAATTACATCGGAAAATTATGAAAAATGCCTTTTCCCCAAATTGGCAAGTCATCCTCCTCCATTTCTAGTATTCCTCGTTGTTTTCCTTGCAGACACCTCTTAACCAGCTGTTTCTTCTCCTTCAGTGTCCCAGCTGGATTCTGCTTACTTATAGTACGAACAGAAAGTACTGACTCCAACCAAAATTTTAAAATCGAGAGTTGATCGTAAAGATTTGTTTTTGAGAAATAACTCTAGATGAAAAGTCCGTTTAAATAGCAAACTTGGCATTTCCAAAGAATATCTCTTGTCTAGACAGTCTTTTACATTGAGTATTTCTGTATTCGGAAAATTGTTCTCTCACTTTAGCCGTGTGCAGGCCAAGGTTTGTATAGGTAGAGTTAGACTGAAAAATTCAATGCCATAGCCGGGATTCAAACCACAGAACTCCCGGTCTCCGTGTCTTTGTCGTTAATCATTGAGCTGCCATGGCAAATGACGCGGAGGCCAAGGGTTTAAGAGCAACCGGACGGAGGCCGGGAGATCGGTGGTTCAAATCCCAGATATTGAATTGAATTTTTCAATATCTTTCTGTATTTATTCTTCAAAACTGGCACTTATCTTAATTAAATTAACGTAAAATGCTGTTCATTTGAATGAATATTTGCATAACGTGTAAACCACACAAAATAAACAAAACAAAAGAGATCAGTTTAAAAACCAAGATCTCGTCTAAACACATAATTTAAGTCAGAAAATTATGTGTTACATTAACCATTTCCAATATATTCTGTTACTTTATATACTAACTCGATATTGACGTATTTCCCCTCCCTCTCGTGTTCATACACAGACTGGAGTTTCAAAGACATCACATAGAGACCCAATTTTTGAGGATTTGACTATTTCAGCATTTCCTCAACAGCTTCGATATTTATTTTTCTTCTCCATTTTTCTTTAATAGTTTTTTAGTGACTATTTCTCTGCGTTTCACTTTTGTCACAGCTTTTAGCAAACGCCGCGGTTTGTATTACTTCTGATATTAACAAAAGCACATCGGGCCGAATATCTGAACCCCTTCCGACAGGGAGCGGTTTGTACTGGGTTGGACTCGACGTCCACGAGACTGTGGGCAAGTCTAGGCAGGGTTATGAGGTGCCTTTTTAGGAAACCTAGTTCAGACCTAGTGGAAAAACCCAAGAGGGATGGCCTTTCCTAGCTCTAGAGAGCTGGGAATAGCTCCCGTGTCGTACATTCTTGCCCATTTTCATATTTCAGAACACGCCCAATCGTCCTTCCTCACGTCGAAAAGCTAATGTTTTCATACTATCCAATACTACATTGAAAGCACGTTTCCCCAGTTATTTGAGAAATGTCAAAAAGATATGCCTCTTTTACCTTCACTTCCAACTGGTTGGGCAGCAAAGCAAATGGCTACGTTCCCTTGTATAAGTCAAGAACCGATGCACGCGTCCAGCTTCCTTCACGCGACAGGATTCTCCCGTTTTTTGTGCTGGGGCCTGGAGCTTGTATACTCCCCCGCTGCGGGCCGCTCCAGGAGACTCCGACACTGTGGGACTGGAGTTACCAATCGATATCTGATTAACAGGTTGCCATCCTCCCAATTCCTTACACTTGACGATCTTGTCTCTATACTTTTTTAAGAAAAAAAAAAATAATCTTACACGTTGCACCGACATGATTTTCTTTACTAACCCTGTACAAACTAATATTTAAAATAACTGTTTTATATACTTCATGCTAATCGAGAAAAACACTGCAAAAATTGTCTAACTGTGTACTTCCTCGTATGCATAAGACGAATAAGGAAATGTGACTTTTTTAATATTCCATTCTCTTTAATTACCCAAGAGGTACAAAAATTAGCTCCCTATTTCAGAGAAGTATGTATTGAAAAATTCAAACCAAAACAAGGAATACATCAGAAATATTTAATTCTACAACAAATATATTTGATATAAACTGCATCCTTCATTATTTGTGCTATAAGATTTTGTCCGTCTCTTACAGTTTACAAATTATGCAAAGGCCATTCAGAATGAAGAAGCTCTTGGGGACATTCCCAGAAAATTTGAGATCTACACTTCATTTGGGCATAAAATTATCTTAAACATATTGTATTTTAATCAAAATTGTTTGAGATATTTTTGAAAAAAAAAAATCGAATTTTTTTAAATATACTATAGAAAGTAAAGACTTACATGCTTAAGTAGTGACCTTCCTTGACCTTTATAAGTATTTCTCCAAGTCCAGAAGATATTCCTTTCATATGTTCAACGAAATGAAGCTTTTTAATCCTTAGAAATGTATTGGCCTTTGATATTGCACATTTAATTAACTTAAAAACAAAATGTCTCCTCATAAAACAATCACCAAATACTCTGGAAGTATAATTCAATGCTTGCCTTTTAAAATTTCATATGGTATGTGCACAAATTTTAACTTTTTTTTAGGCTTTGTCTATCTAAAATGCTCCTCGTGATGCGTTTCCACCTCAATTTTCTTTCAGACTACGAATATATCCACGTTCTTTGTTTTAAGTGGGATACATTTTTTGTTACATATTAGCAGTAAAGTTCTGGATCTAGAGCTATAACAATTTAATACAGAACTCATTTTTACGAAATTAAAAGTGTTACGTACTTTTTAGGAAAAAAACAAATCTTACACAAAATTTAACCTTTGATAATAACGAATCGTATTGAAAGATTAGTGCCAACATTTAGTAGTACACATTTGCCAAATTTTAGCCACTGGAACAAAAACGTTTCACACACAAAAATTTCTCATATCTGGGACTTGATTTTTATGTATTTTACAATTTGTATCCTCCAATGTAAAGTCCTATCGGACGATGAATGAAATGGTGCTCAAATTAGTCCAGGATCCATAGAGCTTAAAGAAAAGATAACCGAAAACCCCGAAAAACTCTTATCCAGATAACTAACTTGACAGAGATTCGAACTCGAGACCTCTTCAACGTGAGGCAGACACGTTACCAGCACGCTTCAGAGACGGCATTTGTTTTCTTGGAGAGCTACGTATATCGAGCAATGATAGTTTGTGATACTAATTATGTGGAACAATTTTGAGATAAAAATATAATCTAAATTTATTGCAATGTGTATAAATATTAGCTTTCAATGCTGATTGGCAATTACCTTAGGTCTCGCCTGAAGTTTGTAAATAACTTATTGTTTACATTTTTTCTTGGTGGCCCATTTAAACTGTACTTTCAGACAAATTAAGAGTCTATTTGCACAATGTGAACATAAATATATAACAAGTTTCGTGGCAATGGAGTCAGCAAGTGACAATTGCAACCACTTATAAATACATTTGAGTCAAGATGACCTATTTTGTGGTATATATACATAATGTCAATGCCTTGCTACCACCAAGTGTAAATCTAAGTAGCAAGTACATACATGCGAAGTGGTAATTGCGATCAACGAACTCATTGTGCAAATCATGCTGCTGGGATGACGTCATGTAAACAGTTCGCTCACCTCCACAAACAGCGAATTCTTGTCTCGTAAAGTTAAATTAGCAGCCGCATCAGCGACGAGTAACGGGTATAAACTGGAGTTACCACCACCTCGTATTGTCATTCTGCCATCGAAAATCGAGTATCTAATGTATTGCTATTGGTTTAGCATATAAGAGTTGCCATTACGTTGTATCTCGGCTTTCACTTTTCACCCACACTCTCACAAACTCATACATACTTCCTTTTACTGCATACCTACGGCGTACCTGTATTCTACACAACAATTCTACAGCCACGAATCCAAAAATGTATGTTCAGAAAAACGTCTGTGTCAACAGCATATTTCAAAAACTAGATTTAATATGTTCAAGACATACGTCACGAAGATATTCAGGTAAATACCCTATCCTAGCTACCCCTTTAGACACATTTATATTTATTTTTTATTTAACCAAAGACATCGCAATGATTCTAATTGAAATGATACGAGGATCGTTTGATAAGTTTGGTAAACTTCAATGAAGGAATGGAAATATTTTGTTACAACTTTGTTGGTGGGAAGCCAAGCGCGCTCTGGTCGCTCAACTGATGTCACCACACAGGACACCATTGAAAAACTCCACGATCTGGTTATGCAAGACCGTCGAATCAAAATTCGTGATATTACTGAGGCTGTAGGCATCTCAACTGATTGAGTGCACAATATTCTGCATGAAAAACTGGCAGTGAAAAAGCTGTGTGCAAGATGGGTGCCGCGATTGCTCAGTCTACCTAAAGCGGAAGAACACTTCTATCGAGAGTCTGGCGATGTTTAATGCAATCAGCAACACTTTTTGCGCCAACTTGAGGCCTTGGATGAAACTTGGATCCATCATTACACACCAGAGTCAAAACAGCAGTCAAAACAATGAAAAAATGCTGGTGAAAGAGCACCAAAAAAGGCAAGGATCAAAAAAGAAGACCTGAAGCTTTCCTGGAGACGAATATGCTCATGTTGTTCTCGGGAAGCAAGCCAGGTGAAAAGACGATTAGAAATCGACGTTACGGGAGTGTGCATCTCTCCCATCATCAGGGTATTTATTAAATGTTATAACCACAATTGAATCACTGGATATAGCACAAATATAAACAAAGACAAAACCGGCCTTAAACATATCTCATCTTATTTCTCGACATAGTCTCTATTGATGGCTATACACTTGGTCCAGCGATGTTCCAGCTTTTTCACACCGTCGGAAAAATAGGTTGCGTCAAGGTCTGCAAAATACTCGTTGACGATTACTAATACTTCTTCATTTGATGACAATTTGACCCAATTAATTTTCTATACTCACGACATCAAAATTCGCATTACTGAACAAAAGAGTGTTTTCAGTAAATTAAATGCCAGGTCAGGAGGTGTCGCATTCTTGAAAGTTGCAGAACTTATTTAAATGACTTTTCCGTCTTCATATAGTATATGGACCTCTTACAAAAATGGTTCTTTTGGATTCACGAAAACTTAAAACGTGTTGCCCTTTCCAGAGAAATATTTATGTTAAACTTCCCAGCTCTATCTTCTATATGTAAACGGCAGGGAACATAAAATTGCTACACTTTTTCCTTAAACATCTGAGTGGCACTTAAAAAAATCACTTTCCGCTCTGGTTACGTAACTGCGGACATACTGGAATAAACACCAACAAGCAATTCGGATATTGGAACATATAAACAAACTCTAATTACGCTGTATTCTACCAGCTGCTGAGAAAACAGTTGATGTGCGGATTTGACAGCGCGATCCTAGCGCCTCTCTGTATTCGTCGGTTTTGAACCTTCAACTTTGCTGTAATGTAAAACAAGTGAGCGCGAAGTTTCCGCACTTTGCTTTTGCCAAAGTGCTCGCTGTGTCGTGTTTTCCTACAATTAATTTATTGCTATCTGCGCCTAGGCTACACGCAAGTGCGTGCGTCGCGAGACGTTACATAATGCGGAAGTGACAAACTCATGATCAGCTGATTGTGTAGTTGACATTGGCGTGACCCATACAGACCGTCTAATGTTGCTGACCACTGCCTGCAGTCGCTTGTTTCTCTGCAACCATTTTAACAAACGTTTACTAAACGCTTCAAACAGATTGTGTTATAAAACTCACTGTGCATCGACGATAAATGATTTAGAACCCGAGATACTTCAAGAAAATTCACTCAATACATTCGCTGCTTGTTAATATAAGAAATAGTGGCTCACTTGCCAACTTCCTGAAATTGAAACCCGTAAAACTTTCCCTCGCCCAGCAAAGCGTAGTGAATGTATAAAACGTTCAGCCTTGGAATAAAATAAATAGAAATTTCTTTGCTTCGTTAAGTCACATAAGCTAACATTCTTCCTGGTAACAATAGTTATTAAACATAGCAAAGAAGATCAATTCTTAGTCAATTCAAATTTATAGTCCATATTTTTCATTTCATAATATAACAAAATACAAAAAACGTTAACAAATTTGGTGTAAGTTATGTCCCACAGTCAGAAAACGCGAATGAGATAAACATAAGTTTACAATTGTCCCAAACATAACTTAAATGTTCGCTAGATAGGCATGCCTTAAATTTTGTTGCAGTTCAGCACAATGAAGGATAAACGTACAGTCCATTTTATAATTACTTTGACATCGCAACAAAGTTTGAACAACTTTGAGCACTAAAGCAGAACCAGCTTCTAACACGTGATTTACTCTACATGGGGAAGATATTTTGATATTTCTGATTGACTAATGGTGTTTCTGATTGCATACGGATCAACGAATTTCATAGACAGGACAAATTTTAAAATCTGAGAAGTTGAGACATTTTAAGGCATATTCATAACTATAATAATAAGGTACCTTCATATGCAAATAGCGTAAATTTCTTGTGTTTAAAGTGAAAACAATTAAATTATTAATCAATAAGATTAATAGTAACCTCACATATATCTTACAGCTTCTTTCATTTTAAGTTTACATCCTCCAACGTAAAGCTATGTCGGACGATGAATGAAATGGGTGAACTGATGCTCACCTGAGCCCAGACTCCACAGAACTTAGAGTCACCTGACATTCATCTTTCAGGATAAGGGAAAACCCCAGAAAATAGCTTATCTAGATAATTCATCCTGACCGAGATTCGAACTCGGGACCTCTTGAACGTGAAGCAGACACGCTACCACCTACGCTGTAAAGGCAAGCACTTATACTTTATAAAACCATAAAAGCGAGCAAAAGCTAGAAATGGCTATTAATGATCTTTAAGTATGTATATAAATAAATGTTATAAACAGAAACAATAATCGAAGCTGTACTGGGGACATTAAAGTTACAGAATCGAAGTAAACTATAACAATGAAAATAATAATAATAATAATAATAATAATAATAATAATAATAATAATAATAATAATAATAATAATAATAATAATAATAATAATAATAATAATAATAATAATAATAATAATAATAATAATAATAATAATAATAATAATAATAATAATAATAATAATAATAATAATAATATTTTTTCCTCCCTTTCTCGTCAATGCTGACGTTAGGAGGCGCTTGGGTTCCTTCAGAGCGAGGGAGCCGAAGCATCTGACCTGAGATGAAATCAGTATTGGGAGTTCGGCCCAACGCCTGAGATGAATGATTGATGGAGCAATTGGTGGAATGATGGTGGGGGAAACCGGAGGACCCGGAGGAAACCCACCCCAGCGCCATGTTGTCTACCACAAATCCCACTTTGTGGTCGCCTGGGATCGAACCCGGGCCGCCTAGGTGAGAGCCAAGCGGTTTAACAGCTCAGCCATGGCTCGGCCTAATAATAATAATAATAATAATAATAATAATAATAATAATAATAATAATAATAATAATAATAATAATAATAATAATAATAATAATAATAATAATAGATATAATTGGTATTCTAACTTTTTAAATGCGTTAAACTAGATTATGGAAGTTTGACAACACTCACAGCTGAAGAAACAACAGAACTTAAAAAAATACTGCAAAGCGATACGCACGCCAAATATCCATAGAACGTACTAGTCGTGTTTCAACTGCCCAAACAGGGAAAGCATCGTTCTGCCAGACTCGACACGTGAAAGATGTTCGACGCTCCAAGATTTAAGCAGTTGGCACGCTATAATTAAGTGAATTGCTTCATTCTAATTTGAAATTCGACTTGCTCCAGATGTGACACACTTTGGCGATACGTTTGCACTTCGAAAGCGCCGTAGCGCAAGATTCTCCTGTTACACTTTGCTGCGACGGTCAGCGAACTTGTGGCGTATTGCTTTTACATAAACATCCCTGCCGCTGCATACGAAGCAGTACAACACGAAAATGAATGGAACCTCGCGATAAGCTCAACAAAAGGTACTAATATGAACCAAATTTAATATTGTATTCATATTATTCACTCTGTAGGCACCATAGTTTATTGTTTACCTTTTGTATCTTCATATTAATTGATATAGACTTCCATATCTAGACGTTAATGAGTGAATTTAAAACTTGAGTCCTGTTAGAAAGTAAAATAACGTACAATTATTACAGTTACATAAGTGTTTGTAATTACACGTTTGTGCACACGCAAGTTCCGTTACCAGCCAGCCTTACTCTGTTTCAAGCAACCATACACTGCCAAGAAATATAGACGTTGAAACATTATTTCCTCAAACAAATGCAATTAAACAGACAACACATGTTGTTTATCTAAAAGTACATATTTAGATATTTTATAACTATTGCGCATCGAATTATATTTGTGTTTCTGGACTATTCAAGCTTACAGCTATCCTTAAAGAAAGTGCAAAACAAACACTGAAGTCAAATATTCCTTTCAAAATGAATACCCAGAAATCAAATAAACACCATAAGGTATGTGTAGAAGTTCAAAATACATATTCTGCTTTGCCTGTGGACTTTCTGCTTCGATCTCAAAATGTTCCCAAAATTAATAGAGTGAGCAAAGATGTTAAAAGTCCGGCTAAATTGTTTGAAATTCCAGAAACTGCAAAAGAATGTTATAAAGGTGTACTAGAAGATACTAATAAAGGTTAAAGCTTACATATTCATATTTCTTTGTAAGTATTCAATATGTTTGTTATATAAATAAAACAAAATATATTGTTATTGTGAATGTAGCAGAACTTAGTTTCTAAGTGTATACCTAATAAAACAATTCTTAATATGTTGGTTTTATAATATATTATGAAAAGATGAAAATAAATAAAAATAATAAATACGTAAATAAAAAGTAACAAAATCAACACTAATTTTTGTTCTTCTTCTACTTCAATCTTGTTTTCTGGCAAATGTCGTTAAAGGTGACGCTAACCTCAAATATAACTATTATATTAATCATTTTTGGGATTTCCTTTATTAATGGATTGAATTGTAAAACACATTTTTTTTCCTGTTTACCTCTCTCAAAGTCTCCACATATTGAGCCGCTACCTTTTCCGCCAATGTTTATTTCCATTAATATGAACTAGTTCGAATTTTTTTTACTGCTGCTTGACGTACAAAGCACCGTTTATAGCCGCTCTGGACCTAAACAAGACATGGCGTTTTAACCGCGTGTCACTTCCCAGTGCTAGTGACGAAATCCTCCGCTAGGAATGCCGAGAAACAAACGCATGTTGGCAAGCCACATTCGATTCGCAAAAACAGCTGACAATACGCCTCCGTTTGACCTCTTGGGAGAAGAGAAGAAAACTATTATAAGATCAGTTTGTCTCTTTTGAAATGCGTCACTCGGTTGATTAGCAGAGTAGTTATTTGCATACCTGCTCCTTTAATATTCTCCACGTCCCATTTCTGAATTCATTTCGTTAACGAAAACATCATTTACTTACGCTGATTAGTTTATTTGTATTATTCATAATAAATGCTCACTTGGACGAAATTAGACAACGCATTAATTTTATTAAGCAGACACGTATGTTTATCAGTCATGCTCAAAAGAGGTCAGATATTCCCAGCGTCTCAATCAAAGGTATATTTCGACGTCTCTTTAATGTTACTTTATGGCTCTTTAACACGCACCCTTTGTGCAACTATAACCTTTCTGACCCCTTACACGCCCATTCTGAACGCAACATTCGCACGTAAACTGCTGCGCTACCTGTTTCACAGGCCGCCGACACCTCACCACGGAGCCGCTCTCATCGGCTGACGCTCAAAACTCGAAACGCACACAAATTCTACATCTCTCACTACTCCATGCCTCCAATCTGCTTTATATACATATGTGGCGTAGTCAGAAGCCTCTGAAACCACTCGAATTACCTTCTAGAACGTATTGGAAAATCTCGAGTGGCCTGTTCAGTAACAGCAGCCCGCCACTATCTCGTAACATCAATTGTATTGGCGATTATGGAAATGCCATAACTCGTAAGAAGAAGAGTACGGGATGGAGAGAAAAGAGGTGGGAGGGGAGGAAATAAACAGAGTATATATATATATATATATATATATATATATATATATATATAGTTCCCCAACGCAAATTAGGTCCCTGAGAGGGATGTGCCACCCTTACACAGCGGGTCAAGGACAGCGCATGTGTATGACAGAAAAGAAATGTGTAGTGTTTAACGCCCGCTTCTACTACATACGGCACCACAGGCGATGGCACTGATGTTACATGAGATGAAGATGGAGCACCGGTGGAATGAGATGGCGGGGGAAACCGCAGATCCCGGAGAAGAAAAACCCGCCCCAGCGTCGTATTGTCCACCACAAATCTCACTTTGCGGTCGCCTGGGATCGAACCCGGGCCGCCTTGGTGAGAGCCAAGCGGTCTAACCACTGAGCCACGGCGCGGCCTATGTGTATGACAAAGAACGTATGCTACACAAGGAGCAGAACCGTTAAAAAACATGCACCCTATTCACTCATGCCCGATTTCACCAACATATGTTAAAATTTACCAAATGTAACGTAACAATTGTCACAGCGCTAACACTACTGTTAAATTTCTTGCATTTCACCAACCTGTTTTCTGAAAATGTTAACAAACACGTGTTAACGCCAAAAAACTTGTAAATATTACAGCTATAGAAGGCTATATTATTTTCTGAACGTACTGCGATGCGCTTTTGTTTTCATTTTCGTCTGCACACAGTTGAAAAAATGGCGGATAATAAAATCGTAAACAAGAGCCGTGAGACCAATTTCTCATCGATGGAGAAAGAATTGTGAATTGAATTGGTGACGAAGAGTAAGGATATCGTGGAAAATAAGATGACGGATGCGGTGAATGTAAAAGAGAAAGATGTCGCGTGGGGAAATATTGGAAACGAATTGAATTCAAATGTATGGGTCACTACTACAAGCACCAAACAACTTCGTCAGTATTATGTAAATTTAAAACGAGGTGCGAAGAAGGACAAGTGACGATTGGCTTAAACGTTTCAAGACTGGAGGTGGGCAATGTATTCTCCACATAATTCAGTGAATTATAAAGTCGCAAAGATATTAATACTTGAAGCAAAGGCGAGATCGGTATATTCCTTTCGATGCATGTTCTAACCTCTCTTGTACTTCCGCAGTAACCTTCATAACAGACTATACCTCTGTAGAAAATTTTCTTCTGATAGTTCCTCAAAATCATTTCTCCTCATAGATCGTACTCTATTACGAATGCCATTTAGAAGTCTAAATATAGCAAATCGACATCAACAGCTGAGCTCACGCCCACCATCTTGACTATTTACAGTGGTTAAGGACTTAACATCAGAAATTTGGCTTGTTAGTTTAACAAGAGATTTAACACGTGTGTTAAGCTAACACTTGTAGTTGAAATGCAATTTTTGTTTTAACTATTGCTAAACGCGTGTTAAGTCCTAACATCTGTTGGTGATATCGGGCATCAATACACTGAAACCGAGATAATTTACTTACAAATATAGAAGCCGTCAGGTGTTTTTGAATGGCCTGTAACTGAACTGACATGGGTTGTCATAAACCTATCAAGGGAGGATATAGGAATCATCTCCAAAGCCCCTGCGCCTCATTCTCTGCAGACTTACTTTGCTGTGCCAGACAGTACTATATGGCAGAGCATTGAGGCGCACAGACCTACACTGACGAGGGCTGCTTCGCTTGTTATCTTGTTTACTAGAAGAGACAAATTAGGTAAGGGCGGGTGAATGGATCAATATTTTGAAAATCTTTCACAAAAGCCCTATTAGTCACATAAATATGATAGGTTTACCTTATACTGAAGCCTGATATTATAGATTATGTTAAATGTTTTTCGATGAAGAATGTTCTGTATACTTCCGTTGTCATTTTTATTCCAAGCGAAAATATCTTCTTAATCGCCTGCAATTGGAGGATGAACAGGATTGGCATAGTAGACAAACAGGAATGAGAAACATTCAATTTCAGTTCATAATGTAATCGTGATAACAAAATAACACGTTTCTACACTGGTATGTTGATATCTTTAGGCATCTTACACACATTTTTCACATATAAACTGCTTCTTCCTCAGAAAGTCCACACAGATTTCGTGGTACCATTCTGCAATATTTCTGGGCTCATTTGAGCATCATTTCATTCATCGTCCGATATGACTTGACGTTGGAAGACAAATAAAAAAATTGAATGCTCCATTTCTTTCTTTCTTTCCCTTTTTTTAACGTCCTCCAACGTTAAGTCATATCGTACGATGAATGAAATGATACTCAAATGAGTCTGGGGTCCATAAAGCTTAGAGTTACCCGACATTCGTCTATCAGGATAAGAGAAATCCCCGGGAAACCCATATCCAGGTAACTCACCCTAACCGAGATTCGAACTCGGAACCTCTTGAACGTGAGGCAGACACGCTACCATCTACGCTACCGAGGCGGGCGAATGCTCCGCCTTACCTTTATCTGCTTCGCCCGTTGTTGTAGCAGTATTATTTTTGTCCGTTTGCAGCACTGTTATAATAACAAGGAGGATTGTGTATGTAAGAAGGTATTTATATCTTTATTGTACAAGTTTCTGCAACAATTTCAATGCACATCCGTTATAAATCTACCTTAAACTAACTTAAAAATAACAAAATGCCAGAAATGGAACAATTATATAACTCCTTTCCGGAAAAGATGATAGATTTCTCACTTAGACTGAAGAAACAATCATATTATACTATATGAGCAAGATTTCTTGAGCGCTGGATTTACGGTGTAGTGCGGGCAGAGGGGAAGAAAAGAGAGCTAACTGGCTTTTGTTTCTGCAGTGTGGTCAACCTAGAAAAACACAATTCAGCCAAATTGCGGTAAGATATGCGCCAAAGGTATGAGATGTGTCAACAAACAATTGAACTCCATCCGATATGGCTGTATGCTTATATACTTACTGTTATAAAACACATAAAAGTATTAAACAAATATTATGACAGCTATAAACACTCACTCGCTTTGTGATTCTTTGATTTCCAAGTCTACTGCGTCACTTTCATCGCTTGTATCCTCTAATGTGTTAATAAATGCATCAGTTGCATTTTCTGTTACACTATCGTTTCTCCAATATTGCATTTCCAGCTCTTGGACCTTCTTAGCGTATCCTTCCCAATCCGTCGTGTCTATAGCAAGTTTCTGCAGATTTGCGGCTCTCGGTAAGATTGCGTACTTTGTAAACATTCTTTATTTTTGCCCAAGCCAGCTCAATTGCATTCAGATTACAGTTATACGGAGGTAGACGAATAATAGTGTGTCCCCTTTCGAGAGCCACAACATCGACAACATACGTGTTGCTTTTAGATTTGTTGTAAACCGTTTAGCTAATAATTAACCTCAAAATTGCTCATAATGAAATGGCACACGTGTGAAAGCTTAGCATATTAGCCACTAGATGTCATATTGTGTAGCGCATTTCCTGTTTCAAAGTTGACATCTGTGGTTACGGAAATAGGCGACACCTACCGAATGAGGACTTGGGACCTGAACGCTCAAGAAATCCTGCGCATATGGTACACTCATGTCTCAGGTACAGTCGCGCTACTCGAACAGTTACCATGGCTTTATCTTTGTTAATAGAAACCTCTCAGGAACGCACTGATTATTCTTGCAAGAGTGAGATGGGAACTGCTGTGCTGCCCAGTTCTGTGCTAAGCACCAATGAACGCATCACTTCAGCCAATGGAATTCGCAGGAACCACAAATGACAGATAGATGTTCACTCCACGTGGAGTACTCAACGCGTTATCTGTGAGGTATCTATTACCAAAGATAAATCCACAGTAACCATTCGAGCAGTGCGACTATATTTAACTACTTCGTTCCAACACTATCGTTCCCTAGCGAGCAAATTGTGAAAAGCTAAGTAACAAAACAAAAACAGGGGGTCATATGTGTCTAATATGAAAGATTAGCTAATTAACCGTAAATTACCATTACAACCGCTTGACACAGATTATGATTCTTACGTCCTCCTCTTTGTTACAATATTCAATCACGTTATTTATGATTTCTCGTGCCTGCCAATGTATGACACGTGTGTACATACAATGTCTCGCTGTGTATGTGCGATAGGTTGGCGTAAACAACTCCATTATTACACGTGTCTTCCTCTGTTATTTAGATCGAGACTTGTACACCAGGAAGCGTTGTATTAATGAATTGCAGAGTGTATAGCCAATGAAAAGCGTAAACAAAACAGTACAGTCCATGGGCAGGTGCCAAAAAAGCTAAAATACTACCCATTTGTCCCAGTGATGGGATGCCTAAGATGTCCTGCCAGACAAAGGAAGAAATCACGTCCCGCTTCACACGTTCGTCACGAAATCAATAGGCACTTGAATATACAGGATTTACATTCACGTCATTGCCTGAATGTCAATTACATTATGTTCGGTTCTCACAGACAACAAGTATGACTCGAGGGCTTATAAAGGGTACACACCTGCCCAACGAGCGATTTACTGTCTCTTAACAAAATGTCGCTTTGTGTGCCAACGTGTCGCAACGAGAGCGAAGTAAGGTATACATATGTAATAGTCACATGCTTTCGCCACTACAACTATTCAGTTCTCAAAAAAATATTGTACTGATTTCTCTATTACGTATTTACAGCAAGTACAGTATTCTATTCCAACTAAAGATTCGATAAAGCATACTTTCTGAATCCCCCAACCATCATCTTCTTCACTTCATGGTATTGGCAATCAAGTGCCTGTTCCGCCTTCGAAGTCCTCCAGCCATCGTTTCCTGGGTCTACCCACCGATCTCCTACCTTTAGGATGATACTGTAATATTTGTTTTGTAAGTCTATCATCTGGCATTCTTTCCATTTTTGTTTGAGATCTTTTAACCTATCATTCATACTAAAAATGTCCAGCTCTTCTGTTATATTTTCATTTCTTATTAAGTCCCTCTTCGTGCATCCTTTCACACTTCTCAAGAATTTCATTTCTGAAGCCTGTATTTTACTCTGTTGTTTTTTAGTTAACGTCCAAGTCTCACTTCCGTATGTCAGTATAGGTACAGCCATAACTTTGTAGAACTTTAATTTTGTTTCTTTACGTATTTTGTTTCTAAATGTTCTATTTATTGTTCCACACACTCTTTGAAATTTGCATATTGTGACTTTATGGGTTCGTGAAATAAAAAGTCCAATTACACCACTCAACAATGTTCTTTATTTCCACCGACTTACAGTTAAACTCTTGCCAATTACACAGAATTACTTGCCGCACACAGTTACAATTTACCAGTCCGTCCGTTACAATTTCACTTGTCCCCGCGATTACATAAACTCCGATGCACATACCAGTTACGTACAGTCTTCCGTTGCACAATCCTTTCGTTCATTAACACGTCACTGACTAACTCTTACACCAAGAACTGTCCTCACTCACACACTAACCAACTGACTGACCAACTCTACTCTGTCCGTCTGTAGCCCTCTTTAAATAGGAATATCGCCAACTTCTGGTGTTTACAGGATTGTTCTAGTAACAGAAGGATCGAGAACCAGGTGTAAGAGAAACAGACCGCACAATTATGTTTCTTTCCCCAGGCCGTCCCTGTCACCACTATAAGACAAACGAGGGGAGGGCGTAGCTAACACGGACCTCCCTCGTCTCCCGCTCTCAGCTGCTTTCATAGGGTGTTCCAACGCTCGTGTGACAATATTTTATTGTAGACATCATATTCCTTGTCATAACTAACATCAGTTCCCAAGTAGTTAAAATGGCTTACCTGTTCAACGCAACGGTTATTTATAACTAGTTTTGTTCTAATTGGCTCTTTCCCAATGATTTTATAAAGGAAATTTTCATATTATATGGCCACAGACTTTTTGAGATTATTCGGTTATCAAAGAAACTGGTTACAAGTTCTATTGTGTCATTAGATTGCTCTATCTTGCTGGAAATAACCTTCTCTCAATTCGATATAATCCAGCTGCTCCACAAATGTCTTGAAGATACCCATATAAACTTGAGTGTCTACAGTCGTATCAAAAAAAAAAAAAAAAAAAAAAAAATGAGACCAACGATCCTGGAATCTGACACCGCGCACCATACTCTAAACATTTCATCATGCAGCAGGGTTTTGTGGATCACTCGTGGTACCTCTGACGTTACTAGAGGAACCTCGGGCCGAACTGCCAAGCCCCTCCCGTAGAGGAGTTGTTCGGATTGGGTTGGACTCGAGGGGGCAGTGTGTTCCCAACACAAACGGGAACAGACATCATATTCCTTGTCATAAATCCCTCAACCAAAACGACATTTTTAGAAAACATTTTTTATGTGTCAATGGATCTAAATTGTTTATTATACTCCTCCAACGTTAAGTCATATCGGACGATGAATTAAGTATGTTCAAATGAGCCCAGGGTAAAGGTCAATTAACTTGAGGTGGCAGCTGAGGTTAAGATGCGCAATAAAAGAATTAGTCTGATACTAAACCGGAAAAGAGTCTGAAGGTGATTTATACATTTAGAGTAGTTCATACATGTACCATCAATAGCTCCATATGTATAAAATCATCCTCAGTCTCCTTTAAGGATTGGTAACAGACCAATTCTTTTAGTGCGCATCTTTACTCAGCTGCCACCTCAAGTTAATTGGAGTGTACATAGACCTTAGACTTACCGACATTCATATTTCAGATAAGGTAAAACCCCAGAAGAAACCTTATCGGGATAACATCCTGACCGAGTTTCGAAATAGGGACCTCTTCAACGTGAGACACACATGCTACTACCACGCTACAGAGGCAGGCATGAATGCATGCGAACAACATAGTTAAAAAAAGATGAATTAGCTTAAATAACAAACTTTGTATATAAGCTCGACACAAAGATTTTGAAGAAAATCCTCCCATGCACTTAAAGCTACCCTTACATGTAAAATATTGACAAATCTTGAATATTTAAATCTCTAATTCCTTGATTAAAATAGTATATGTTTAAGATATTTTTATAATAAATGAAAAGTCTATCTTGATTTTCTGGGAAAGTCTTTTGATCTCTTCTTCTTTCTCAATAACTTCTAAAAAGTATTAAAACCTTAACAGACAAATGGCAAAAATGCATATCTTGTTAAAGCACACGATTTATGTCAAATACATTTTTGAGTTAACCATTTCCGAAATAATAGTTGATATTGTTTTGAATTTTCAAATACAATTACTTTTCTCTAACCGGAAGTCGTGTGTGGGCCCGCCTTGGTAGCGTGGTGGTAGCGTGTCTGCCTCACGTTCAAGAGGTCCCGAGTTCGAATCTCGGTCAGGGTGAGTTACCTGGATAAGGTTTTTCCGGGGTTTTCCCTTATCGTAAAAGACGAATGTCGGGTAACTGTAAGCTCCATGTACCCCGGACTCATTTGAGCATCATTTCATTCATTCCATTCATCGTCCGATATGACGTAAATTACACACACACACACACACACACACACACACACACACACACACACACACACACACACACACACACACACACAAACTGGAAGTCGTGTTCTTTTCGTCATTTTCTCTCTCTCCTCTCCTGCACTGCACAGAGAATGGAATTTTGAAGCAATCACATAGTAAACAACTCTTTAACATCTGACTATCGCTTAAACCTACTGTATTCTCCTAAGCCCTTTGTATCTACAAGGAAATAAAACCATTTCTATGAAAGTTAACCACCATTAACAAGAAGCAGGTAAGAGTATAAACATGTGAGTGCACCACAGACATTTTATTATTGTTTTACAAACTATTCTAAATACTTATTTTTCTATCTTCTTAAATTTAATATGGATAAACATTTGAAAATGGTTATATTACATATTTCCTTGCTGGTTCAATGGGAATAAACAACATTCAGATCTTTAAAAACTGGGTGGCTATATGCTTTAGAAATTCCATTCTCTTTGGCTGACCACGAGAAATAAAATGAATATCGACTTAACAGTTGCTAAAACTATAAAATATAGACTATTTAAAGGATTGTCTTGGAAACAAAAATTTACTTTATATTTTTTGTGCTGCAAGTTTAGTCCACAAGTAAATAAGTGAACAGGCATTCACGGCTTATTCCAAAAAATACAAAATATATATGTTGTAATGTGAATATCTTGGATATAGGTTATTTTAATCAAAATCGTTAAGAACCATTTTTGGGAAAACAAGAAGTTTAGAAACGATAATTTTAAGATGGGGCAATTTTATTTTCAAAATCATGTTGCAACTTTGGAAAATAAAGTTTGGTATTTATCCGAGAACACACACACACACACACACACACACACACACACACACACACACACACACACACACACACACACACACACACACACACACACACACACACACACACACACACCGATCTTCAGACTGCATTCAAAGGGCCTCAAAACGTGTATTTGGAGTGAAACATCGACGCCAACGTTTTGGATGCGATGTAATATTTACAATCACCTTTAATGCTGTATAATAAACCTGTAAACCGAAATTTAACATAATTTTGTTAAGGTTCTAACAGGAAGCCAAAAAATAA
The DNA here is from genome assembly GCA_030765055.1 of Mantis religiosa. NCBI lineage: Eukaryota > Metazoa > Arthropoda > Insecta > Mantodea > Mantidae > Mantis > Mantis religiosa. The sequence continues at coordinate 181,173,410 of CM060953.1, read as the reverse complement.
AGTAGTGAACCTTCGCTTGGTGTAAAATTAACCATATGGGGAGCGTTGGAATCAACAACTTACCAACGTGATAAAAAACGTGAATGAACAATTAGGTTTCAAAATAAATCTTATAAATATTCAAACCAATAACAATGACTCCCTCGGAAATAGCTAATGCCTGAATCGTATGGCATTTCAATGAGCTCCACATTTTTGCAGTGCAAATTCAAACACAATGAGCAGTTTTTTTTTTCTGAGATGCAATTTTCTTTGACGTTTCATGCGATCTTCAAAACTCGATATCATTTTTAACAATAGTTGTACTACGCGTTACCGTAATTTTTATTCAAGTAACACGGATATCAGAGTTGCCTTGTGATTAATGTAATAACAACAATGCATTATCTTTGTGGTTGCTCTAAGATTGGATTAGCCTTAAGGACACATTCTCGTATGACCTCAGAGTGCACCAAATAGCCAGCCACTTCTAGCGAAGGACATGACAGCGATTATTCCATTGGGAGGGGCACATTATGTAAAGGATATTCTGTTAACACAGCAGTGCTTGACAAAACAACAAAACCGTAAACCTTTACCAGGTCCTTGAGAACTTCCAAAAGAAGTACTTGTGGTTGACAGACTCGAAACCGCATGGCAATGCTGTACAACTTGACCAAAAATAAATCTTCGGAAGTCTAAGATTTCAGTAAACAAAACATGTCAAGACTATGCTCTGAAAATGTCGGTATATGAAACAAAAGAAAATAGCCAATAAGAGCTAAGATTCTGTCCCAGGAATCATTTATAGAAATAATAGTGTTTAAAACAGAAGCATCAGTTATACGTATTCAAGGGAGAAATGAGATTTAACACAATAGAATGGATCCTGGATCATAAAGCGAAAGGTAGAAGTTGGGACAGAATCTTAGCTCTTATGGGCTATTTTCTTTCGTTTATATGCTGACATTTTAAATTAGTTTTAAAATAAAAACTTGGATTCTTTATTCACAGCTGAGTCACCAATGTTTCACTACAAGCAATATTTAGATGAGCGGAGGGTGAGTGAGTGAGTGAGTGAGTGTGTGGTGTTTTAGGGCCCGTCGACAGCAAGGTCATTTGAGCGGAGGGTATCATGGAATACCACTTATATTTCTAAACATGACTGGTTTTAACATAAAAATGGCCAAATTATGAGTAGATGCTATAATTGTGAAGAACTGTCACTTTTAAAAAAACAGTTATTCATTCTGTTGTTACAAAAATGTATTTAGAAAAGTTACAAATGGAGGTTAATATGAAATATTCGGGTATTGTGGAATAGGTGGTTTAAAACATTGAACAATTAATTTTATTTCATAAAACATGATTGATTTAAACAGACAAAACTTATATAAACAAATATTTATAGGCCTAGACCATAGACCAAGTCTAGCATAACACAAAAAATATTTTGTTTGATTTCAATGAATTTAAAATTTTAAAACACATACTTTGGATTTAAATGTGTATATTTCTGTTTACATGACTAATAACAATTGTTTAGCTACTAATATTATACTCAAAACTCATTTTAACTTATTTCTATTCAGCATATTTGGTACGATTATATGGAACATCATACTTTTACGTCGGGTATTGAAATATCCGGTGTTCCATAATATCCGACACGGCATCTTGGACAATGATGCTAGCTAAAAAAAGGCGACCACAATATAACAAACTACAATTCTTTTAGTGTACTTTACATTTAACATCACTGTTCAAGTCACATGCGTAATAGTGACTTAAAATGCTTCAAAATTTGTCTACAAAAACTTTTAAATATCACAAAACAGACTTTATTCTGTAGCTAAATAAATGGCTACAAGCTGTCAACTCTCACTGCAATGCATTATGGGATTGGAATTGGGATTTCATTGCGGAGGGGTTTCGGCACGTAAGCTCCCATGCTGGGCCCTTTGTTCCTAATGACGCGCAGGAGATAGATATACGGCTAGTGTGAAGAAATGATTAATTTCCATCACTTAACTAATATAAAAATTTGATTTGATTATGAACAACTAATTTTCTTTCTCAACAATGTATCATTATTTAAATTTAGATTGTTTAAAAGTAGGTTATTAATATTGTTGAATTCAATTTGGCAAGCATTAAAAACACATTTTATAGGACAACAATGCTATGGTATTAAATTATAGAGATTAGATATTTTAGTAAGCCTACCCTTAATTTAACAGCGAAGGCTAACGAGCTGCGAGTTTCTTACCTGAAACAAAGAAGAAAAATATTTTAGTCAACGAAGTACAATTATTTCAACAAAGGTACTAAGTAAGGATGGGTCGATAGCGATACGATATCTTCCACGAATGTTGGGAGAACTGTGTAATGCCAATTAAATTAAATAGGTGTACATATTTAGTAACACAAACCTTATAACCATTAATGTTCTTTTTAAACTCTACATTAGACATTTAAAAGCAAAACAGCCTACTTTTATAAGATTTTGTTAAAAAATACTAGCATTCTCACTCTTTCGGGGTCAAGTCTACTTCTTTTTCTGACACATATGAGCCCTGCTGTGCTAAATATGAGGGCTGTTCAATAAAGACTGATCACAATTTTTTCTGACAACGTGCCTTTACTCATCCTCATAATTTTGATGCTCCTTCTCAAAATAATCTCCCCTGAATGCGATGCACTTGTCCCAGCGTTTTTGTCAGTCTTCAAAAACATGCTGGAAACCATTTTTGAGAGATCCTTCAAAATCGCCTCCGCAGCCTTCACCACTTCTTCTGATGTTGGATAATGCGTCCCACGAAGGCGTTTCTTCAAGTTAGGGAATAGAGAAAAGTCACATGGGGCTAAATCCGGACTATAGGGAGGGTGAGGGATGCACATCACGTTGATTTTTCCAAGATATTCAGCAACAGCATTGGCAATATGCGGCCGCGCATTATCGTGGTGCAGCATCCCGCCTCCTTCACGGAAATGTGGTCTTTTGCGCCTGATATGGACTTGCATGTTTTCAGGATATCCCTGTATTATTGTCCAGTTACTGATGTGTGTGCAGGTACAACATACTGATAAACCATTCCATGAATATCAAAGAATGGGATGACCATAACTTTCCCAGCAGAAGCAACTACTTTTGCCTTTTTGGGGGCTTGGTGATGGAGGAGATTTCCACACTGAGCTTTGCTGTTTGCTCTCAGGATCAAAATGATGTAGCCAAGTTTCATCAGCAGTGATTACGTTCGAAAGAAACTCCGGATCTTCCTCTAACATCAACTTAACTGTATGCAGTCCCGCATGCGAATGTCCTTTTGTTCGGGAATCAATAGTCTTGCAACCCATCGCGCACAAACACGTCTCATGTGTAATGTTTCTGTCACCAACGTGTGGGTGGCACTCAATGAAATGTTCAGTATTTCAGAAGTGATCTTAAGGTAATTCGTCGATCCTCTCTCATAATGGTAGCAGCAGTGTTGATGCTTTCTTTTGTAAGAGCAGTAACTGGAGCACCGGCTCCACCTTCCTTTGAAATTGATTGTCTCCCCTCTTTAAACATTTTAAACCACCTTCGAGCTGTGCTGTAGGGAAGAACAGACTCTCCATAGGCCTCCTGTAACATTGTATAGGCCTCAACTGAAGATTTGTTGTGATGAAAGCAGAATTTCACAGCCGCATATTGTTCCTTGCGTGTTACCTCCATTGCAGCGGTAGGCGATACTAAACATGTCTGAACTTACCTGGTTCTCACAGACGGGAACCAGGAGTACCAACAATGAAACTACTACGGCGTGTTTGTTTCACACTAAGCTAACAGAATTTAATAAGATTGAGTTTTAGTGCGAAAAATTATGACGGTAAAAAAATTATGATCATTCTTTATTGAACAGCCCTCGTAGCCTTTCAGAGAAAACTGTCGTAGGTGGAATACACATTTAGCGACTAATTTGAATTTGTTTTGCAGTAATCCAGTGCACTAGAAAGAGATGACAAATCGTTGAGATATACAGTGATTTCTTATTGCGAACTGTTAACTGACAGTGAACCTGACACACGATTATTTTCTTGCATAATGTTAGTGTACAGGTACCACATTTCTTGCAGTTTCTCGGGCTTTGTAATGTTCTACTTGCAGCAATAATATTTTGTGATTTTAAAATAAGATAAAAGATGCAGAATCACACCGAAGTTACGAAAAAGTATCGACGTATCGCGAGTATCACGGACCTATCCCTAGTCCTATATAATTAAATTTCTTCATCTCAGTTTTTCGGATGAACGAACCTAACGGTTTCGTGTTACGAAACGCAATGTCATATTTAGCAACAATGCCACTGTATATATAATTGTTGCGTAGTTTAAAAGTAGCATTCGAAAGCGATAATGAGCGTGCAAACTCCAAACCCGCATACATTTACATCGCTTTCACTCCGACATAAACAAAATGCAAGCAATGTTGTACAACGAAACTTGATTGCCAAACTTCTAAGCAACCATAAACAAATGAAAGTGCAGGAAAAGCCGATCTGCATCTACTTTTTAAATGTCCAACTCTAAATATGTCGTAAGTTTAAAATATCGTATTTTCAGTGTAAAGTAAGAACTAAAAGTCGTTTGCTTTCTGGATCACTTAAGACTAATTAAAATCTGCAGGTCTGGAAAATATTTTGGAAATAAAAGCACATATAAGTGTCGTCCGCCATTGTCTAGGGGTAACATCAGCCTCTGGTTCGCAAGTTACTGGGTTCAACCGATGGAGGGCAATGCATTTTTTTTCCGGGCATATAAATCCTTAGAAGAGAAGCCGTGGTCCCGTGTGTAGATTTGGTTACGAAAAATAACCTCAAGCTTGATGAAGAGGCCTCTGAGAAAATTAAGCGTCTTTCACGTTCAATGTAGACGTTGAGAATCACAACAGGAAATAAAACATAATTTCATTTTTCCCTAATAATGCATTTGCTTCTCTTGTAGAATTTAGTAAGCAGGTTTGAGGTCTTACAAGTAAGCTGAAGATACAAAAAAGTCACACTTATATAAATGCTAGTAATGATGATGATGATGATAGTTGGTACTACAAGCTATGTAGGCCCTTGGCCTCCCTAACCACCCTCTTCCATTCTACTCGGTCCTCTGCTTTTCTTCTACAGTCTTATCTTTTCCTGGGTCTTCCTCTTCTCCTTCTGCCATTCAGCTTTCCTATTAACATCTTCTTAACTACGCTTGTTTCCGGCATTCTCTGCACATGGTCAATCCACCTTATTCTTCCTTGTTTAATTTTCACTACTATATTTAGTTGTCCAAATAGGCACTGTAACTCCATGTTAGTCGGCATTCTCCATCCGTCCAAGTCCCTTATCACTCCAAATATATTTCTCAAAATCTTCCTTTCCCACCGTAATAACCATTGTTCTTCTCTGATTGTCAACACCCAACTGTCTGAACCATACATTACTATTGGTCTCAGTACTGTTGTATATATTTTAATTTTAGTATTCCTACTGACGTGCCTTGATCTGAACATATTCTGCAAGGCATAGAAACATGTTACCACTTGCTATTCTTTCTTGAATTTCCACTGATCTTTTACTATCTACTGTTACTACAGATCCCAGATATTTAAATTGCTCAACTCTTTGATATTCTTTCTCGTGTAATGTAACTGTAGGTTCTCTTCTTCTTGCATCCCCATCAGCTCCCATCTTCATACATAAATGCAAGTACTGTCCACCAACGCCAAGTCCCTGAGAGGAATGTGCCACCCTTACACAGTGGGACAAGGACAGCGAATGTGTGCGAAAGAGAACGCATGCTACACAAGGAGCAGAACCGTTGAAATAACATGCGCCCTGTTCACTCACTAATTAAAACCGAGAAGATTCATTCACAAAAGTAGAAGCCGTCAGAATGTTTTTGAATGGTCTGTAACTGAACTGATATGGGGTGTCATAAATCTGTCGAAGGAAGGTGTAGGAACCTTCTCCAACACCCCGGCGTCTCATTACTCGAGACCATCTTTACTGTGCTAAACTATATTTTCATACAAGTTTGTCTCCATTTGAATTAAAACAATGATTTCGGAACTGACAGCAAAATTCCTGTTCGTGTTAATTTAAAATCAGGATATCATAAATGATAAGCAAAATCTATCTATTTAAAAATTCCTATAATTATGCAGCTTACACAGACTGGAAGAACACAAAGCCATGCTTCGGATTTGAATCAAGGACATTGGGCTAAATATTCTCTTGCGATTTTAAATGCTTCTATAATGAAAAAGTCTGCTTTAAATTATTAACGGTCCATTTAAACATCAAAATAATAGTTTTCCTGGACTGGAGCGCAACAAATGCTATCAATGAAAAGTATTAATTTAAGAAATAAGGTTTACATATACATACACGAGCCAAATAGTAGAGTAAGGAATTGGTTATTTTTCCCCCAAAAAATTGTTTCGGTTGCCTTCGGAACTCAAATTAAATGCCTTCACTAAAATTTCAAAACAATGTATCCATTAAATACGTAAAATATGAAGCTATTAACAGTGAAGCAAACAAATATATACAAATATAATAATTTGTAACATAAAATCTTCACTTATCTTATAAGAAATGATGGAAAGTTTTCTTATAAATTGATTACGGATCGCTATTTCATGAAAATGTTACTCAAATCCTCAGCCAGAGCCTTAAACAATCTCTGGAAAGACAAAACGTAATTTGGAAACCAGAACGAAAGAACATTTTCTTAACATTAAGTATAAACAGACTGATAAATCGGCCGTAGCAGATCATTTTTGGTCATTTAACCATGAAATAAATACAGAAGTTAAATTATTCAAACAATTAAATGGTTCGATATATTTAATGGTTTGGGAAAAGACATTTATTTAAAAAAATAAACATAGCGTATAGAATTTTGAAATACCGGCAGTCGATTCTGTTTATAAGTTTGTTTCTTTTTCAGATTTTGGTAGTACTGACAAAAACATAGTGACATCTAGCGACTGTAACGTTGACAACGAGGTTGTTTATGGCTCTGGCTGAGAATGTGATTTTTTTCCTTCACGAAATCGCGATCCCTTATCAATTTATAAGAAAACTTTCGTCATTTCTGATAACTGAAGTTTTTATTTCACAAATTATTATATTTGTATATAAATGTATACATTATTTAGTATTTCTCTAAAAACTTCAGTCTAGATGTACAACATGGAAAAGCGTGACAGATTATCGGAAAATATGTTTAACTACAGAGTTGTTTACATAAGCCTATCGCATGTACACGGCGAGACAGTGTATGTACACTCTGTTGAAATGCAATCACAACAACGTTTCGTACACCGGCAGGCGCGAGAGATTATACATAACTTTATTGAATATTGTAACAACGAGAAAGAAGACGTAATTAAAATCCCTTTGTCAAGCGACTGTAATGATAATTTACATTTGCGTGTAATAATTGGCCAACCTTTCGTATAAAATACATAACTCCCAGGTGCTTTATTTGTGCTTCGTCACTTACCATACGTCAGGTTATATTTCGCTCTTCTAGTAAACAAGATAACACGCGAATACAGCGCCCGTTAGTGAAGGTTAATAGGCCTCAACGCTCTACCATGTATTACTTTGCTGACATCTAAATCCCCATGGACTAAAATAATGATCTACTGAAACTGATAAGTCTAAATAACATTCTCTTTGAGATCTTATCTTCATGTCAACTTCAGAAGCAATGTTTGGCATAAATATTCTTGCAGATGCGTACTTCCGCGCTGCAGAAACTCATTTCTCACGCACTCCTTACAAGTTCTGGTGGTTCAGCAGATTACACTGCGCTAGTCATTAGTGTAGAATTAGAGTAGAATTTATTTAGAGAGGTTAGTTGTGATCCCTTCGAGTTTCTCTTCCCTTGCCGATGTATTTGTGTTTCTTGAGATTTGTTCCAATATACTCATCGACACACCTAACATGTAGATATCTTACGTAAGAAAAACACTACTGCCATATACGCAAGCGGTCCAGTTTTCTGCTACGAAATGTGCAACACCTGCTTACACGAAACGTCAATCTTAACAGCACGCAATGGTATAAATTATAAACATTAACCATAAACACGTTCTTTTTTCTTTCTATTGGAGAATAATCCAGTTAGCTCTTCAGTAAGCAAGCATTCAGCATCCAGCGTACACTGTTTTCCTACATTTTTGTTAAACAGAAATTTACAAATGAATATTTATTTTGCAAAATTTTACGTAGTCACTTAATGGCGTAGTTGTAAAATTTCACAAAAATCACTTACTCTAGGATGGTTCACAGGTGCCAATAATTAATTTCATCCTTTGTTTTCGCTACAGGTGTCACTAAAATGACCACACCCAGAAGAATCGATATTTTGCGAATTATGGACTTCAATCCCATTACTCTTGTTATAACATGCAAATCGGGAAGCCATACGTGTCCAGGCCTGGTTGTAGTCAACTTTCCATTTGCATAAAGAATATACTTAAGTCATCGTATTTCTCTGCGTATGTCAGCAACGAGGCGAGTACACCACACGCAAATGTCGACTAACTATTTTTAAAACCTTGACTCATCCCCCAATCGATCTACGCAAATCTTTCATTAGCTCTAAGATTAGCTTTAAGCAGGATGCGTGTATCTCGGCTGTTAATACAACGTGTCAATCTAATTTGGTCTGAATTCAGGGAAAGAAATGTATGTATAACACATAGTGACTTTCTTAACTTCTATCAAATAAAACTATTAAATTTAACAAAATAGAACGTAAGGAATTACTGGAATAAATATTAAGAAAATTTTCCATTTCTCATTCCGTCTTATTTCCCCATATTCATCTTTCAGAATCGCAGGATCAGGCGCTCAGGATGGTGGTGCGTAGTTTATAACGGAGGATGTGCTTTGAGCAAAATAACATTTTATACCATGGCATTGGATCCAAATACAGTGTCTATGTATTAAGCGTTACTACCTCCGAAAGTGTCAAGCCATTCTCCTACCTCCCCTTCCTTGGTATCAACTAAAGAGAAAACCCAAAGGGAAAACCGGTTCCACCTAGTGTTTGTGAGATGTATAAGCTACTGTAGATAGGGATGGAAGGCACTACTGTGTTCACACTTTCGGAGTACTCTTTTCTAGGACTGCGATACTATATACAAGCCATTTGTTTTGGGACGCCCGTGGTCAAGACCTCTATACAATAATTTCTATAATTTACGCCTTCAACGATAATGTGCACTTTTTCCTAGCGAAGCAGTTTCCAAACTCCGCAGGTTATCCCTTACTAAGACCTGCAATTTCCATGCCATCTTATATGAATACCTACCTCTCTCTTTCTCTCTCTGTTTAAGTAACTGTTAATTATTCCAAAAGCAATTCTTTCCCAAATTCTCGTTGATTTTAACTTGTTATTCTTTTCCCCTCACATTTTCCAATCTTTTTTATGGCGGTCTATCCAAAATTAATTTTACGCATTTAGTAGAAGGAATTTAGTAACAAAAAACTCCCTCGTAATTTCAACTGAAAATAAGTATGTGAAGTCGTAAAAATGAGGTCTTAATGAAGACTCATAAAACCACAGAATACTTCCTGGCTTCATTGAAACATTTCTGGTTGCAATTTCATACACTATAACAACAAATGTGATCTAAGGGCACCAAAAATACCAAAAGCATAGGAAAATGTCAGAGAATATAAAGTAAAATATATGTTGTTATTCTCTTCACGTTTAATATATTTAACGTGAAGATGAATTCTTTCCGATGTTTACTATCAGGGCGAGACTAAACGCTTTATCCCAAAGTAAAATCTGTTAAATTGAAGGAAGTCAGGTAATTTTAATTATGCTACTTTTTATTAAAATGTATCAATGTTTTCATCAACAGTAATGAAGATTAGAGAAATACACCAATAAAACATTCATTTACTAAATTAAATAATGGAACTACTTCCATATACTGTTTTTCTTTCCCTTTGTGTTAGGTGAACTTTGAGTCTCTATGAAAACAAATGACTATCTAAAACAAAGTAACAGATGCAAGGAAGGTGATAAATGATATGGAAACCTGTTGAAATACGTTAGTTAGTAGCATCTATTGCTCAAAAGCATGTGGTCTGACGAGTAAAAGCAGGATAGTACTCCAAATTTTAATTTAGCTATTTTCAATACTTCTGTGAAAACAGTGAATCATAGACTCATTCAAAGAAAACGCTGTTCAAGCAAAATAAACTCTATTGGGTTGTGCAAGAAGCTGCTTTATTTACTAGCTGCCTCATATCGTTTGTGTTGAGTACATTGCGAGCATGTATCAGTCTTCAGTTGTTAATAAACAATCTCAAAATGGAGATAACACAGTTTGAACTTAGATGACGATGATTTTTATTTAAGGGCGCTGAGCTCCACTGTCATCAGCGCGATTTCAAAAACTGTATTTTACTTTACTATAACTTTCCTTTGACTTTGCTCTGGCTCCGCTTTGGCTTTGCAAGATTTATCACGTTCTGGAAGACGTAAGTATGGAATGATGAGGATACACGTCAAATTTTGCGAGAAAATCCGCAAAAAAGTACCCGTATGTTTTCAGAAGAATTTGATGCATCAAAAGATACCATACATCGCCACATCAAGACACAGAAGCTGTTTATTTATACCTCGTAAACAGAAACCTCAACAGGCTGAACGTAGAATGGATATCTGTCATCAGCTTATCCGATCCTATGGATGATAGATTCGCCAGAAGAATTGTCACTTGTGATGAAAACTGAGTATATTACCGAAACGCTGAGCCTCGAAACAGTAGATTGATTCCCGCCAACCTGCCAAAGTCATTGTTAAAAAATCAGTTCGGTCTCAAAGTAATGTGTTCCAAACGGGCGGGCGATTGATGCAGATCTTTAGCCTCAAAAACCACAGCGAGTTCATACAATTAGAGAAGGAAATGCCCAGCATTAATTAACCGAAATAGAGTTCTTACTGCATCAGAACAATGCAACAGACCATACTGCACGAACAATCCATGGGAAAAAATCAGGAATTGTGAGGAATGGAACCGCTATCACACCCAGCATACAGCCCTGATCTCGCAACATTAGATTATCATTTTTTTCGATCCATGGTCCATTTTCTACGTGGAAGAAATTTCGACAACATTGAAGCAGTGCAAGAGGGTGTCATCGAATTCTTCACATCAAAAACCAGAGACTGTTACCATCGTGGGATAATAAACCTCACTGAACCATGGCTCAAAACCATAGAATCTGATGGTCTATACTTTGAAAATTAGTTACTTGTCGGAATGCATTTCAAATAATTGTTTTTCTTAAACAACATTACTCATGAGTAGAGCCCGGTAGTCATAGACGATGCTTATTTGAAATTGAAGTGCATTCTGGAACAAATACTGTAGATACGTATGGCTTTATAGGCCATCAAAATGCATTTTTTTTCCATATTTTTATAATAGTCATTTTTTAACATTTAGATGCATTTTCCGGTCATTTTCTTCCTCCTTTCGCGAATTTATTGGACATTTTCATCTGTAGCACACTTTCGGGAGGCCCATTTCGATTCCCGTGGCAGACTTTTTGGGAGGGTTTAAAATAATCTGTGATTAAAAGTTCATATCGTGTAAGCCGATATCGTGTCAGGAGAAAACTTTAAAACTGATATTTTTGAACAGGATTTAACAGGCAGTGACGGTGTTTTTAAAATATGCACCTATAACATTTGTGGAAGTGGAGAACAGAAGTTTCTCAAAGTATAAAACAGTTTTAGCTGACAGCCGCCGTTCCTTTACTTTTGATAACCTGAAGATGACCATGGTGGTGTTCCGAAACACTAAGGTATATTTTGACTAATGGGTACAGTAACTTATTTTTTCTTTTTTTATAAAATTGAAAATGACCTGATTAATTTTGAATTTATTTATAATTTAGTAGCAATAACTGCATTATTTACTAAGAAATTCAATTGCAAAATGTGGTATTTGAATCATATATTCATCATTTGTCTGTGACAGTTATTAATTAATTATTATGAAAGAAAAGGTCTTTTTTTTACATTTTATGTGCAATTTTTATATTTTAAGGGCATTATATAGCTCATTTTTAGAGAATTTTTAGGTCGACAACTTCCGGGCCCTACTTATGAGTCAGTATTTATAACAGGATTACGAATTTGAAGAGCAAAATTTCCACTAAAAAGAGCTTAGGTTTGTGATGTAACCTTATTTCTCCAAAGTGGTACAGAAATTACAGTACAAAATGGTAGATGCAGTATAATTTGCTAAATTATTTAAAATATAAGTATAACGCCTTCAATGATAATTTTCACCATTTACACACCCCCTTATGTTATTTATACGTATATTAAAAGTATCAGAGAACGAGTTTCGAAGTTATTATTCTTATTGCTAGGATAGAAGTTAGCGGTACACGTTTCTTCATGTCTAGAAGCACTGGTATAGAACCTTATAAAATATCACACCTTACTTCGATCTCTGCGATCGTTATCTCGTAACACATTCAAGATATATTTGACGTGCTAACTGCACATACTCGTAAAACTGCATACATTTATGTCCGATGTACGTCGGTAAGATCATATTATAAACACCTCTCTCGATGAGTTCATGGTTCCGCCTAATTGACCCCAGCAACATCTTGCCTTTCACTTCTCTTTAAAATGATTCATACTTCGTTTCTTACTTCGCTTCTAGCTTTGAAAATAAAGGTGCGGAAATACACTGTACTACAGAAAATTGTAGTGTGGACAGTAAGTACTTTGAGGTTAGGTTAGGAGTACAGAACTGAATATGCTGTATAACTGGAGCGCTGCATGTACATAATTGATATCTATGTAACTTAATTTGCCAGTCAAAATGAAATATACAACTAATAAATAGTTGTACAGAATGATAAATTAAGTAATATAGACGCGAACTGTATTTATTCATTGGCCAAAACAAGACGTCATTATCGTACCATCCAACAGCCTTCACATCGGACACATCTAGCGAAAACATATTGCTAAATGTCCCAGTAATGTTTTTGTTTACATGTGATACACCACAAGCAACACTATGCAGGACTTTAACCTGACGCATTTAATACATACAGTGCAATAGAAAGACTGCAATGGTTTGTTCCTAACCTCAAAATGCTTACTTTGAAATTGCCTTTCTGCATATTGTTGTTAAGCTTCTTGAAAAATCTCCTTCTCATAGCCTTACAAAAGCTCGAACAATCGAATAATCATTTCAAATGTCCATGAAGTAGTAAAATCAATTATTGCTAATATTAATAACACTCGGGTTTTTCAATTAAAGACTTATTAATTAAATAAACCGAAAACACAGCCACTTCTTTTGGTTACATTTAACCTCCTATTTATGAAATTGCTTTTCATCTGAATACTATTACCTGAATAAGGTATATATTCACGGAGAAATAGTTATAAATATTCAGCGTTATTTACAGCAATAACGTCGTAAGTTGAGACTCAATGAACTTCCGTGCCGTACAGCAGTCCCAACTAAACAGAGGTTTAGTCAAGTTCCAGCGAACACATAACCTGAGATGTACGTAATTCAAGTAACCAGCATAAATAGTACTATAGACAGTGAGACAATGGGTGTATGCATAAAATGTAGGATTACCTTTCGCTTTACCCATAGGAAAAGCTCAAAGGAATATCATATACTTTTCTCGTGTACATATAACAGTAGCCTAATGCTAAGAAATTTATACTTCCATGGCATAGTTTTACCTTTCCATAAATAATCGATTTCCTCTTAATCGGACGCTTCCGCTCCCATTCGGTCATTCTCGTCACGGCCTTGGCCATTCTAATATAAAACTTTAACGCCACAGATTATTATTGAAGGCGTCAAACTCCAGCTATCAGAAAATCTAGCAGCAGCATAACCTGTGTATGTAAAACTTGTGAGATACAAGAACAAATACATTATGTAAATTTGAAACATTACTCTGGTGGATTCCTACTTGTTATTCAGTTACCTTTAACCAGTATCTACCTGCCAGAAACTTAAATAACAGTACTTATTGTTTTTAGGCGTTCCTCCCTGTCTTTCGTCTTTGTTGATAACAAAATAATCACCTCACCACTCCGCATTTGCTTATCGAATCCATACAACTGCTTGAAGACTGAATCTCTAGGCTGTTTTCATTCTTTAAATTGTTTCTAGCCCGAAGTTCAATAAACGCAGCCATTTTACTTCAATGCTGACGTTTGCTAAACAAACGAAGCCTGGGGACAGCGATGCTATGATGTTTATTAATATATACTAGTATTGCCTACGAAGCATACCCTTTTCTTGCGTTTTGTGTATAACAATCATATTTATTTTGAGAGTTTAACCTATGCAAGGCCTTCTAAATCCATAATTTCCTAAGGAGAAACCATATGCTAAGCTTTCTATGCTTGCAGTCGTAGTATTTGCTTCGAAAACTGTAGGAAAAGAATTTATTACGAAGGTGGTTCTATCCTTATGTGTACTGCAACTTAGTAACCATTCAAATCGCGTACGTGCCTTTTTAATGTGGTAACACTTCTTACAGACGCACTTGGAAACGTCTGCATCTTTAAGAAAGTAAAAGGCGTTGTAAAAATCAAAGAAAATGGCGATATTTCCTCACTTACAAGATACATCCTTAAAAGTTTGCAACTACTGGCCCTCTTGTTAAGAAAGCGTGACTATGCCGCGCTGCAAATCTTTTACGTAATCTCTTTAGGGCCTTATTGTGCTTCACTTCTTTTCTCTTTAGGGTTGTGGAGGCCTAGAAACATATTTCAAAATGAAGAACATAGGTAAGTCATGTCTGGTAAGCTACTTTCCGAATGAGCACTACTGAAAGAGTCCGTAGCTACTGGGGTACAAATAAAAAATTTTCCCGCACTGTCTTACATCTAAAGGAATTCTTACAAATTTGCCAATCTTTTTCTTTAACTATTTCGGACTTGAATTATTTATGTATAAAATTGGATTTTTAGCTTGTCTTAAAATAATTAGGAACAGTTTCAACCAAATATGATATTTTCACTTTTATCTACTAGGTAGTCTTCTTTATTACGTTCATATTCAATATTAAACAAAATAAACCAGAGGAACAAGAGTAATTATTAAAAATCATCTTACTAACACGTATTGGGTCTAATGGTCTGTAAAGACTTCATTCTATACTTCCATTGCATGGTGCAAAATCTAGTGAAGTCCTTGTAGCAGATATCTTCAGGACATGTGACCTCCAATTTGACAGTAATTAACAATATCCTGCAGTTCTTCTTAAAAATGGCAATTCATTTGATGTAATGCTATTCTGTCATTTGTTCCAGGTTTCACTTCGATATACGTGATTATAGTATGTCTGATGACAAGAAAAGGCTAGACAATAATTTATATATTTCTGCAATTTGTCTTATTCATACATTAAGAAGAAGCCTAAATATTTAGAATGTAAAACACGTTTTACGTTTTTTTTTTTTTTTTTTTTTTTTTTTTTGTAAAATCTTATTTTAGTTCACAGAAACTAAATAAAAGGCATTTAAAGTTATTAAATGGGTTAATTCAATACAAATATCTAAAAATGTAAAGGTTCCGAGCTTCTTGCAGCCTTAATCTCTTCATCAGAAATTTACATATGTAAGGAAAAATCACATGGAATTGGCACTGGAGTGGACAGAGTTAGTAAAAAATACTTTTTCCCCTTTTAATTTTCTACAATTTTCACTCAACATTTGATTAACAGATATCCCTTTTACCCATAGTTCGCTACTCTCCATTAATATCAACTACGTAATAATATCGACAGCAGCTGTTTAAGACAAGGTGGCAGTTTCAATTGTTTCACATTTGCATGCAAAACAAAACCGGAGCGCTGAATTCTCCCAAGAGGCAATGAATGCTACACGCTGTGTAACTACAGCATCCAAACCTGCTGGTGGAAGTCCACACGCGCCTGAAGCGATAAAAATCACAAGACCATGAAACAGGTTACGTCACTTTACCAAATACTCTGGAATTACCACTACGCTATCGAACAGCACCGTGACTAACCTGACCTTGGTTCGATACCCTTGTAAGGGGGCACACACCTCTACTTAGCCTTATCTTTTAAAAATAGGAATGGCCTTTAAGGCATTTACCTCAGAAACAGGATGTCACCTTCAATTGCTGATGTGCCCGTCAAAGATAACGCAATGCATAAATCACCATGTGTGGACCTTCGTTAACCTTCACCACCTAGCCCTACAAAATAATTTTAAAAATTGCTAATTACAGTTACGTTCAAGTTATAACACCTATTTTTACCGGACTGGGACCCAATAGGAACTTATGATTTTTTATTAAATACACGTGGACTCTTTGTGAATTCGTGACAGAGATGGCAGCACTGTACAGTGCACAGAACTCCAGTGACAGCGACGAGTTAGGAAAGTTTTTGATACTTAAAATGGCGACGTTTTCATTGCAAGAACAACGTGCAATCATTGTTTTCTTCATTTTCGTGGTGTGACATCTATTGAAATTCATCACCAGTTGAGTGAGACATGTGGAGATGGTACCATGGATGTGTCTTATGTGCGTTCCTGGGTGCGACAGTTCAATGAAGGCAGAACATCGTGTGACAACAAACCAAGACAGTCACGGCCTCGCACCATTCGGTCTGACGACATGATCCTGCGAGTAGAGAACGTTTTGGAGTGATACCGAAATTATGGTTTGCCAGAAGCAGTCACGATAGATGTCAAAGGAATGTTGGTTCTTTGTGACGACCGAAGGCAAGGCCAGTTCAGTTGGGGAAAGTCTATAACAAAGCCATGAAAGAAGCAGTGTCCTTAGAAGGTTTCTAAAGGAATTGTCACTTGACGTTTATGAATCGGGAATTCTTTGGATCGTTTACAATGGCGACCAAAACAGCCACAAAGGCACTTTGTTTAAAAGAGTTTTGAAAGGGAAAGTTAGAGATATATACACTCGCGCAGCTGTGGTTAGGAGCACTCTTCGGCTTAAGGCCGATGGAGACAGTTCGCGGCTAGGAAGCCATTATAAACAGTCTTCGGCGTGCAGTAAAGAGAGGAGTCTGAGACGTGAAGCCTATTAGAGCGGTCAACTTGTTCTGTCTTGAATATTTATCGGGTCATAAAAATTTATCGAGAAATAATCAATTAGCATCCAGTCACTCTAAACCGAGATTGGTAACCCTCGGTCGGCAGCTTCCATTTCGAGGTTTGAAAAGAAGAAGCAGTGAATAAATAATTTGGAGACGGGCATTCCAGTGTTGTAAAATTTCCTTCTCACACCCATCCACGCAAACCCTGAGAGAAACCTCATTGCTCGCCGACTTATTTGCACACCCATAAACATGATTGCTTCAGGAGTATCGCGGATTGAGCGTTGCAGACATCACAGCCAAAATTGTTATTTCCGTGGGATCTGTGCACACAATCCTGCATGAAGATCTGAAAAGTTTCTTCCAGGTGGGTGCCACGAATGCTGACGGATGATCACAAGGCTGTGCGTGTGGCAAATTGTCAGGTGATGTTGACGCGTGATGACGGCATGAATGGAACTTTCTTTCAATCGATTGTGACAATGGATGAGACTAGGATGCCGTTCTTCAACCCTGAAACGAAGCGCTAATCAGCTCAATGGAAGCACACAGACTCTCCGCCACCAAAACAATTTCGGGTGACCGCCCGTGCTGACAAAATGATGGTGGTCATCTTCTGGGACAGCAGTGGTATAATGCTTAATCATTGCATTCCAAAGGGCACTACTGTGACAGTTGCATCCTACCAAAATGTTTTGAAGAATAAACTCCTCCCAGCATTGCGTGAAAAACGGACGGAAAAGGTTGGACGTGTGCTCTTTCATCAAGACAACGCACCAGCGCATCGGGCGAACGCGACTCAGGAGTTTCTTCGTGACAACAACTTTGAAGAGATTGTTCATGCTCCCTACTCACCTGACCTGGCTCCTTAGCGACTTTTGGCTGTTTCCCACGAAGACACACTCCGTGGTCGCAGATTCACTAGTCGTGCCGCGATTGCCTCAGCGATTTTCCAATGGTCAAAACACACTCCTAAAGAAGCGTTCACAGCGACCATGGAATCATGACGTCGACGTTGTGAAAAATGTGTACGGCAGTGGCGTATGCTTGAATTGTGACTCGGGCTATCACTAGGCCTGCCAGACCCGGAATAAGGGATTGTTGATTAAATGTTAACTTCACAAACAGTGCATTTAAATCAATTTTTTCTAGAAACAAGCTGTTAAAAGAGCCGAGATGCTGTCTTTAGATGCTAAGACAGTGTTGTATCACAGTTAGCCAGAATTTGTAGCAATTCTATATAATTGCCTTTATTTTATGACTTCTCACTTTCATCGTGGTCTCTAAACGACATTCCTGTTTTGCAAGAAGAACCGCTGCATCAATCAATCTTTTCAACACATTTCTATTTTCCTTAACCTTTTCATTGTGCAAACTGTCAGTAAGTTTCTTTCGTCATTCAATGCATGGTCTGCCCGTCGAGTGCCCAAAGTTTTAAATGCCGTGAAATATTTTATATGTGTTGTTGATCTTTTATGTGATTAAATAAGCTAAATTTGCGGAACCCCTAGTATTCCAGGGTGTTTTCTCAGTTGCAAACAACAATTATGTCCAGCAATAAAGTTTATTTAGTTCGAATGAACCAGACAGCCACTCAAACTTATAATAATTACTTATACTAAAATACCTTTTATAAAGATTCTTATTTGTTTTTCCTTCTGTTCACACAGCAAGTGCGGAAGATCTGCAGTAGGCCTTCCCTATTTTATTATCACCAACTTATCCTCGTATTTAAACTGCGAGAACGGTCTCTGCAGTAATTGTTTAATTACACATTCTTCACCTATTTCGAAGAATTAGCGCTAGCAACTGTCTTGGTACATTGTATACTATGAAATAAACAATACTAATACGGCTGTTGAGGACCGTAACAATCACACAATAATTGAAAACACGCTCTTTTTGCCTTTAACGGCACGTGCTATAGGGAACTGCAAAGCCAGTCGTGTCCGTACGGTACATTTCGGAGAAACTCTTATGAGAGTAGCGATGTAAGGTTCCGAAGTCTTGACATGTTGAATCCTGCATTCCTCCCCCGTGTCCCTCACTGCCCCTTACCAGAGAGAAGGCTGCAACAGTAGTTACGGAAGCTCTGCTTGCCCCTCTGTTGTTGAGTGCTAGGGAAAGAGAGATATTCCACCCTACGCACTAATTCTTTATAGGGGAAACTGGCTGGTATTGCTTATTAATTTCTAGTTTATTTTAGATATGGGTTTCGGTGATAGCTTTCATAGCCCATAATATACGCCACTGGTGTACCGCTAGTGGGAGATTACGTGGAGAAGTGACACTAGTTTCACATTTTTCTCTTGATTACTTTGTGAGAAAAAAAAAAAAAAAAAAAAAAATACGAGGTGTTGTAACTTGAACGCACTTCGTATTTATGTATTAAGTACACAAAATAAGGCTTTTGCACACGTGATGCACTAGTTTCTAGTAAAACTTCTCCAAATTATATTAAAATACTGGTAATTACTTCGTATTTATGCATTAAGTACACAAAATAAGGCTTTTGCACACGTGATGCACTAGTTTCTAGTAAAACTTCTCCAAATTATATTAAAATACTCGTAATTACTCTTCTAACACTTCATAAATATAAAAGTCACAGTCATTTGTTGACATCCCCACAACCGACTGAATTCTACAGGTACCAACTCTTGTGGTTCAAAATAAGGATGCAAATACAGAAGAAATTTCCATTCAAACTAGAAATGTTGAATTGGAGCTGCTCTCAGCCAAATCTCGGTAGCAGAAAAGGAAAGAATTTATTGCATTTAAAGAATAGCGAGTACAAGGTAAGCATTCACTTCCATGTTGCGAAATCATTCTGTGAAGGACATCTGATAAACTATAAAACAGTGTTAACTTACATTTGTTTTCAAATTATGAAATGTTTAGTGAAAGTTTATGATTAATATAAAATGCTGATTTATATTTCTGGTTTTATGATGAAGTATTTTAATAAAATAGCTAATAAAGTTGGTATCAGTAATCATTTCTATCTGGGCTTTGTTTATTGCGCTATTAAAGGTTTCCATGACGAATTTAGTGGCCTTTGTGTTTACAATTCGACAAGCAGATGTTTAAAGAGCGTGTATTAACATTTTGTTTCGAATCTTAAATTCCAAATGACCAATGCGTATGATTATATCAAAACGAAGTTAATTTTGACAAATACTTTAATAGTCTTTAGGCCAAACACTGACTGAAAAATCACAGCTTGTACAACATCAGACCATATTTTTGCATGCGTTATGTTCCATAGAAACACCAGAAAAAGTTAATAATTATTTATGGTGCTAATCGATGAACATAGGAATCACGTTCCATATATATTTACTTTAGAGACACCAATATAAAAATATGTATCACCGGCATACTATTGAAAAGAATCTCTAATTTACAGACACAAATTACAATGACACAATAATCTACATGTATAGATAAATAACTCCTTAAATGTTCATCAGGGATGAGACATCGATATCGTACACGCTTACAGGGATAAGATTAAAATAGCAGCCTCATATTATGACACCACGCGCAGAACAGCATTGTCGTTAACGTTTCCAGATAAAACATTTTAAGTTGTCCTTCGTGCCTCCATCTCCAAGTGCTAAAAATTCCTTGCCAAGGAACAAAAATGTTTTTCTCAAAGTACATCGTGGCCTATGCTGCATACCACCGTCCAGCGAGCCTAATGTACAGCCGTAGTAAATGCAATATTCAGTTGCAGGTTTGAATCCCGAGTGGGAAGCTGGGAAATTTTGTCACATAAGTATTATGTTCCCTCCTTCCCAGGCTTTGGAAATACTATAACACCATTATTTTCATCTCTAATGCTACACATTTATGGTCTAGGATATTCAGACACAACCTCATTCGAGCAAGCAATATAGGACGGAGTCAGTCATCCCTCCGATAGCAGAATGATGATGATGGCGGTGGAATGAGAAGACCTACAGCTTCCAGCGTAGATTCCGTACCTCTTGGGCATACCTCGCGAGAGCTACTCAGATATGAAGGTTTGATTACGGTCAGCAACAAACCGCCTGGAATCGCACCACGAACCCAGAGAACGAAACTACTGACTCGGCGAAACCTACCACACACGTTCAAGAGGTCCCGAGTTCGAATCTCGTTCGGAGTGAGTTTTTTTTTTTGGATAAGGTTTTATCCCTGGGATTTTCCCTTATTCTAAAAGATGAATGTCTGATAACTTTAAGCTCTGTGAACCCTGGACTCATTTAAACATCATTTCATTCATCCTCCGAAATGACTTAACGTTGGAGGTTTTCTCTTATCCTGAAAGATGAATATCTGGTAACTCTATGCTCTATGGGCCCTGGACTCATTTGAACATAATTACATTCATCGTCCGATATGACTTAACGTTGGAGGTTTTCTCTTATCCTGAAAGATGAATGTCTGGTAACTCTAAGTTCTATGTACCCTGTACTCATTTGAACATCATTACATTCATCGTCCGATATGACTTAACGTTGGAGGTTTTCTCTTATCCTGAAAGATGAATGTCTGGTAACTCTAAGCTCTATGTACCCTGTACTCATTTGAACATCATTTCATTCTTCGTCCGATATGACTTAACGTTGGAGGTTTTCTCTTATCCTGAAAGATGAATGTCTGGTAACTCTAAGTTCTATGTACCCTGTACTCATTTGAACATCATTACATTCATCGTCCGATATGACTTAACGTTGGAGGTTTTCTCTTATCCTGAAAGATGAATGTCTGGTAACTCTAAGTTCTATGTACCCTGTACTCATTTGAACATCATTACATTCATCGTCCGATATGACTTAACGTTGGAGGTTTTCTCTTATCCTGAAAGATGAATGTCTGGTAACTCTAAGCTCTATGTACCCTGTACTCATTTGAACATCATTACATTCATCGTCCGATATGACTTAACGTTGGAGGTTTTCTCTTATCCTGAAAGATGAATGTCTGGTAACTCTAAGTTCTATGTACCCTGTACTCATTTGAACATCATTACATTCATCGTCCGATATGACTTAACGTTGGAGGTTTTCTCTTATCCTGAAAGATGAATGTCTAGTAACTCTAAGCTCTATGTACCCTGTACTCATTTGAACATCATTTCAATCATCGTCCGATATGACTTAACGTTGGAGGTTTTCTCTTATCCTGAAAGATGAATGTCTAGTAACTCTAAGCTCTATGTACCCTGTACTCATTTGAACATCATTTCAATCATCGTCCGATATGACTTGACGTTGGAGGTTTTCTCTTATCCTGAAAGATGAATGTCTAGTAACTCTAAGCTCTATGTACCCTGTACTCATTTGAACATCATTACATTCATCGTCCGATATGACTTAACGTTGGAGGTTTTCTCTTATCCTGAAAGATGAATGTCTGGTAACTCTAAGTTCTATGTACCCTGTACTCATTTGAACATCATTTCATTCTTCGTCCGATATGACTTGACGTTGGAGGTTTTCTCTAATCCTGAAAGATGAATGTCTAATAACTCTTAAGTTCTATGGACCCTGGGGTTATTTGAACCTCACTTCATTCATGTCCGATATAACTTAACCGTTAAAGCACCCTATTTTGAGGTGGGGGAAAGAACTTTCGACCTTTCGAATGCCTGTCATAAAGCCTACATTATAAATAATAAATCAAATAAATAATACAAACTTAATTTGATTAATTTACTTATTGTATAGTAAGTAAACGTAATTTTAGAAATTGTAGCTAGGTTACTTTTATTTTTAATTTTATACTAGATTATAGTCCTCGTAAGAAACCAAAAAGTGCCAAGCTTTATTGAAGCCGAAAGATTATTTGTTTTTAAGAATCACGCTGACATCAGTAGATTGTCAGAAATCAACAGGTATCGCTTACTGATTTTTGCTGCGCATTTTTTTTTTTTTTTTTTTTTGTCTCCAACGTAAGTTACTCACACTGTCATCTTTTAATTCTGTCCATTTTAGATGAAATTACGCGAGCTTTTGCTGCATCCGGTGGAGCGTAAGGAAGTTCAACCAACTCAAACCACCTGTAGAGTTTCTCGCTTCTAAAGAATGCGTTTAACAAGAACTACTTAGCGAGTGGGAACCCCATTTAGGAACAGAAAGAAGGAAAAAAAAGTTGAAAGATACGATGGATCTTGCAAGAGAAACGTTTGTCCGTGGAAGTTTTGATTACGTCCTACGCGCAATACAAGGACAAGAGTACAATCAACTTTCTGTTGAGGCCACAGAGCTCCAGAAAATTTTGCATTACTTCTAACTTTCAGCGCTTCTTTGTTTTGTAAACATTACTTAAATTCGCACAGCAAAAAGGAAAATGTCGACCAAAAATCGATTGTCTTTCAGCGAATCAGCGCCGTGTGTGCACTACCACACACGTAAAGCTTTTTCTAACAATGTTATTTGAAGTTCATGGGACCTCGAAACATACATTTAGAGGTGAAAATCTCCATGTGTAATTTTTAAAGCCGTTTTGGAGAAAAAAAAGTCTGAGGGAGAAATAATTCGTGCTGCATCTTTGACAGAAACCAGTTAGGTTTAAGTCAATTGATAGAAATGAACCATTTCTTCTCACTAGGCGTATATAGGCTACGGTTTTAGATAGAGTCAATCTGAAAAATTCAATGTCATGTCGGAATTTGAACCAAGGATCTCCTAGTTTCCATCCAGTCGTTCTTACCCATCGAGCTACCATGGCCAACGTGCCGTCCTGACATTAAATTCTCCCATTGACACATATAGTTTCCCCCGACATTCATCTTTCAGGATAAGGGAAAACCTCCATCGTTAAGTCATATCGGATGATGTATAAAATGATGCTCAAATGAGTCCAGGGTCCATAAAGCTTACACTTACCCACATTTGTCTTCCAGGAAAAAGGAAAACCTCCAATGTTAAATCATATCGGATGAGGTATGAAATGATGCGCAAATAAGTACACGGTCCATAGAGCTTAGAGTTATCAAACATTCATCTTTTAGGATAAAGGGAAACTCCTCAGAAAACCTTATCCATATAACTCACCCTGACCGAGATTTGAATTGGGGATCTCTTGAACGTGATGCACGCATGTTACCACCTACGCTAAAGAGACGTTCATTTTAAATAACGGTGTTAACATATATACATGGATAACAAAACATATATTTCCAGTTTTTCAAATATGACTTCAGTCAGTTTTCACTGTTGCTTTATAGCCTAGTTCAATTCCCCTCGAGACTTCACTCAACTCACACTTATACTTCAGTAATATGAACTACTTCCACTATTCACTCTCACTTCACTTTCTTTGGTGACGTAAAACAAAATAAGTCCGACGTAGCCTCTTCTTCTAGACGGTTTACTCGCTGGAAAGTAAAATACAATACTTGAATCTCTTGCACTGACACCAAATCGTCACAAAGTCACTACTGACTCGTCAACGTACTCAGATCTCTCGCGAGAGAGCTGCTATATATAGCCGTAGAAAGTTAAGGGTCCCAGAAAGTTCTAGATGGAGAAACTTCCAGAAGATTCGTGTCCAACGGTAACGCTTGTGTTTACACTGGGCGAACGTACCATACACTGCGTTAAAATATGTAATACTGACAGCTGTAAACATAAGCACAGATTGGCTACGAGAGTAATTTTACTGCAGGAAAATTATTTTCAATGACGCGAGCACTAAGATCTAATCGGCCACGGAAACAATGTAATGGAATATAAGACAAAACATGAACTACCGAGGGAAAATGTGTTAATCGGTTTAGGCGTATCTCCCCGAGTTCCGGTAAACCAGCTGTTCTCAGAACTTGAAATTAATAAATTTAAGTACGTCAGAAGATAAAACAATGCTTCGGCCATTGTGGGGGTCGCGATATACGTCTTTCTTTGTTAAATCGCGCGTGGCGTCCCAAGGCCGGTACTACACTGGGAGGAATTCCCAGCAGAGCACAACTTTCCGCGCACTTGACTGCAAAACAAGGTTTCAGAGAATTCTGTCTTCTACAGGATTTAACAGAGATCAGACCGACCTTGTAAACATACTTCGGCGAGACGTTTGCAGACGGTCCTGGTATGGCACAATTACAGCCCAGCGTAACAAGCTCTAAAACCAGATAACATGCTTCCTTATTGTTCATTTTCGTAAGAACTGCTGACTATTTTGATTAAAATAGAATAAATTTAATATATTTACATCACTAATAAAATACATAAAACTGTATTATACAAAATATGTAGTTAAAAATCATAGCTTTTTTGTAGCATTAGCCATTTGATTATTTGTCAAGTTGGTTAGTATTAGATCCAGGTACTCTTGGCACATACAAGCACGGGGCAGGTCGTGTGGGGTAGAGAAGAGGAGGCTACCCTCAAGAAAATACCGAGAAGTCCAAAAACATCCGGACCGGCTGCTCCGTGTTTTGCCTCGCGCCCGCGGCGGTCGTTGCCGTCTGCCATTACGTTGAGAAACGCTGGCAATCTCCTGGAGGTTATATTGTTTTAACTCTTCCAGGTTTGTCTTGTACATTTTATGATTTAATTACCCCAAAGTTAGAAATCATAGTGGGTTAGGTTGGGGCCACAATCTGTACTAATAATTCTGTGCTGAAACACATTTTCAATTAATTTTCTAATCAAAAGATTGGTTGTATGAGATGTTGCAGAATGTTGTTGAAAAAAGGCAACATCACCCTTCCTGTCTGTCAATTCTCTCTAAAAAAAAAAGGGAGCGGGCCAAAACTGTATCCACGTATGTACGAGAGTCAACTGTTGAGTGGAGAAAAAAGAAGGTCTATAAAGTCTTTCTTCGCTACAGGAGAAATTCGCAACTGAACTACGGCGAATGATGTATAATTTTCTAAAGAGGTGCCAAACATGTATACACAACAGCATCTCCTTTATAACATAGGTAACTGAAGCCTTTAAAAGTAGTTTTAGAATGTGTCTTGGGTTCATCCGCGCTTTTCTATATTAGCGGCAGACGGCAACGAACGCCGAGGTCGAGGACAGGGAAAACAAGGTACAGCCGGTTAGGATGTTTTTGGATATCTGGGTAATAACTAATGAAATCAGTCAAGGTTGTTTACGTATACAAATATTGATAATTTATGTTATCTACAACTTAACACTTGCATAGAGAAAACAGAACAAAGTTTAAATATCTTTAATTTAGGATTAAATATACAATTTGTATTTTCAGTATATCAATTGTTTATTTTAGTGTGCACTTCAGTTCAAATGCTGCATGCAAGGCTAATGATGTCAGATTACGCCGTAGTCAGTACTGAAGTGTTAACATGTGGAAGCAAAGAGGGTGGTCTATACTGACAGGAGTTGGTTTATTTTGTTGCTTGGTTATGACCGTGTAGAAAACATTAAGCAGTAAATTTTATACAGCGTTTGTGAAAAGCCATTAAGACAAAGGGGAACAATAGGCTGACGCATATTAAGATACCAATTATTATCAAAATATGTCTTCTAACATCCTGTATAGTTGGTTACGAAACTTGCAGCTTGATTTTATCAGGTTTTCTTCATACACACTCACTTGTTTACCCACATACACTACAACTAAACACCTGATTTCAATAATACACGTACCAACATCTTGCTGCTCAAACTACCGTATATCTGCATTATTTTTCGTTGGGTATCTTTAATTTTCTCAAAAATTGCTCTAGTAATGTGTTTCTTTCACACTAGATGTGAGTAACACAAGGTTAGAAAGGTAATGCCATAGAGAGAATTTGAACCACGGATCTTCTGTTCTCCATCCGGTTTTTCTAACCAATTGAGTTAACCAAGGCAATATGACGACACGACGACAACTTTCCCAAATGAGTCGCTAAACTAAAAGAAGATCTTAAATTCATTTTGAGATGACGTGCATCAATGGAAGACACGTGATTCGAACCCAGCTATGTTATTGAATCTACCTTTCCATGGCTATGAACAGTTTTGGTTAAAATATGTGTTTAAAACATTCATGACAAATACAAGGTATGACTTTTGTTTAAATAACTGTTCGTGGTTTATGTTTTAGATGATTTTGATTCATTTATGGAGACGAAATTTGTTAATCAATAAATGTTTGTCAAGTCGAATGTACACAACATTTGATAGGATGAATATTTAAACAGTTGACACACATTTTTGACTAACATTATTCACGTACGCAAATCAGCTAGCTCAGTTCCGTGCTAATGTTTTATTGACATGCTAGAAAGAACCTGATTACCCATTTTTAATACACCGTCAGTACTTCACATAGAACGGAAGAGCGAGGCAGAGGGGGACGTGTGAAAGAGGTGAGAGAGAGGGGGGGGGAGGGAAAGAGACTGAGAGAATGTCAGAGAAGGAAAGATCGAAATGGAGGTGAGAGCTGTATAAAGAAGAATGAAGAACGAAAGGAGAGTGAAAATGTATTAGAACTGTCATAGAAGTAACAATATAAATGTCAGAATTAGTGTAGTGATAAGCATTAATAATAATAATAATAATAATAATAATAATAATAATAATAATAATAATAATAATAATAATAATAATAATAATAATAATAATAATAATAATAATAATAATAATAATAATAATAATATTTTTTTAGTTTTACGTCCTACTTTAAATCATATCGGACGAGAAGTGGGTGAAATGATGCTCAACTGTTTCCAGCGTTTATGGAACTTAGAGCTACCCGACATTAGTCTTTAAGGATAAGGGAAAACCCTGGAAAAGCCTTATGCGGCAGCTCACCCTGACCGAGATTCGAACTCGGAACCTCTTGAACGTGAGGCAGACACGGTACCATCTACGCTACCGAGGCGGACAACAACAACAACAATAATAAAATAATAATAATAATAATAATAATAATAATAATAATAATAATAATAATAATAATAATAATAATAATAATAATAATAATAATAATAATAATAATAATAATACGAGTATAATAGATTGTTCTATTCTTTACATAACATTGTTAACGTCGGTTCAGCAAGTGATGGCATACGGACGTACACACAAGACACAATGTACGTAACAGATATCTGGTTTTGATATGTCTTCACTAAACATGACGTTAAATTCTCCAAATGACTCGTATATTTCTCGCTGAGTCATAGGAGACCTCATATACAATGAGATACGCACCTTTCATGGCGACTTACTATATTTTAAGTATCAATCCCCTTATCCTCGATCTGAACTAACATGAAGCCGATAGAGCATGGGAAGAATCCTTTTCGCGTGGTCTGCAATTGTTTTTCGTCCACTATTTCGCAACTGTCAGCAAAAGCGTTTCTTTGAACCGTACGGCAAGTGAACGATCTGCAGGTTGGCAATGCATCCGGTGAACTCGACACTGGGCTGAGGGACCCCTATACTCGCAGTAACTGTAATGCCGATACCTATGTTTTATTTTCACTCCTTACTCCCGCAGGTGTAACTTTAGCTGCCTTACTAACAGTAAGGTCTCACCGGGGGCTTGCAGCAAGTCATTTTCATTTTCTCCTAAATTGGTAAAACTTCCCACCAGCGCTGAGAATGCCCCAACTTGTATCTGCTCCCCTTTATCTCTTAAAACTGCAATCTCGTAGATCCTTGTAAAAAGAAGCGAACATCACAAGATGCAGTTTGAATTCGAAAGGAACGTTCTTCCTTGTATAATTACTGTAAAAATCTCACCGCAATGTGATGGGATAAAAACATGGCTCTTTAATTTTACTTTTGTTATTGTGAAGGATCTTTTTTAATACCAATGGTAATATTGGCATGGGAACCTTACAAATTGACTGCTCAATGGTGATATAGTGCCTTCTTTTCTCTTTTTTTTTGGGGGGGGGGGAGGTTTACACAACAGCCCCCTCTCTCCAGTGTGGGTGGCTTGATTAGGCGCTGGCCTCTTAACGTCCCGAGTTCAAGCCCAGCCTAGATCGATGGTCCAATGTGCTTAAAAGTGGCAACAGATTTACTGGCATGTAACAGAACTCCTAAGGGAAGAAATTCCGGCACATCGGCGGCCCTAATATGATCCTGGAAATTCACAGCATCGTTAACAAATAACATGTTTTTATTTTCCCCCTCTCTCATTTATACTTCCAGATTGAAGAATGAATTAGTGAAAAATGCCTATCTCCCAGCCGGGAAAAGAATCCCGAACTTCCTCCACAGCAGGCTGGTGCTCCACCGATTGAGTATGGATTTCATTACGGCCATCCCACTCCGTCACCGATTGAGTTATGGGTCCAGCTTTGTGAAGAAGTTTCTGGTTGATCTGAAATATTCCAGTAAAGAATTTTTATATATAGTGCGAACAATTTTAATTGTATATTTTCACACTGTTTTCAGTTTTGAGCAAAGTAACTTCGACATAGTGTGCCTTTATTTCAGTATATAATTCTAAATATACATTCCGGGATGCGCTCTAATATAAACTACCCATAATTTTACACTAAGTTCAACTAAACTGCCATATGTTCTGCCAATAAATACGAAAATTGTAGTGCCTGTCTCTGTAGCTTAGACGGTAGCGTGTCTGCCTCACGCGCAAAAGATCCTGGGATCAAATCTCAGTCAGGGTGAGTTATCAGGATAAGGTTTTCTTCGGGGCTTTCCCTTATCCTGAAATATGAATATCGGATAACTCTAAGCTCTATGGATCTTGGGTTCATTTCACTCATCGTCCGATATGACAACGTTCGAGAACCTAAATTTAAAAAAGATAAGCGTAACCGAGGTTATGGTACAGACTCGTGAGCAAAGATCTGCTCTTCTAATCCTTCCTCAATGAGAGGCTTTTTCATAGGATTTTCTCAATCCTTACAAGTAGAAAATGTGCAGAAAGTACCCTAAACTTATTCCTGGAACGTATTCTTCGTAAATTTCCGTTCCTAGCACATATTGCTGTATGCAGTAAGGACAAGCGTAAAATAACACTAATTAAAAAGTTTGAATCGTTTGTGCGCAGTGTCGAACGCACCTAAATAGTGGACAGCGTCCTCACAAAGAGCAAAGTGAACCAACGAAATAAAAATAAAAGGACGTATGAAGTAAATGCGTGTGTGCTAAATATTAACGGCACTAACGTCACGAGGGCATTAAAATAAAGTGCTGCAAACATAAGCAACAAATGAAGATTTCCAAACTTTGTTGGGATTTCCTAACACTCGCAGGTACGTCACGTTGAGTTTAAAAATAAAGAGGGCAATGTAAAGGTAAGCGGCCAAGTTTACATACGTGAATGAACAGCCATTGACTCTGCGTTCCCGGGAAAACGGTTGGCACAGTGCTCTGAACACCTGGTGGCTCTACAGCTGGGGGTCGACTTCTTCCAAAGCGAACGTTCGCGTGGCAGGAGTGTTGCATAAGCATACGGCGAAAATCTCTCCACGTGTACTCTCATCAAAATAATTATTTATTTTTATTTACGTCACTATAATCTGTCTCAACCTAGTTTAATCCTGCTGTAAACGTCTGGGCGAGAAGAGAGACCGAGATAGTGATATTGGGACATAAAATGGTTAAGCTGTTGATTGGTTTAGCGAAGTTAATAGGCGTTTTCTTTTATTTGCATGCGTAAGATAAACCCCTCCTTTATGTACAGTACTGTAAGTAGTTTTGTGATCACTGCTCTGCGCGAGCAGAGAGAGAGAGAAAAAGTTTCGATTCTTATAAACGTAATAGCCCCACATTTTATATTTCTGCTTCACATACCACATAGATGCGTGCTGTATACCATATACAGATTAGACAGGTGAAATTATACACACTATTAACTTATTATGTTAAAATTAAGCTGCATTTTATTTAATAATTACTAAAGGACACTGCTATTATATAATATTTTTGCAATACTATACCAGGCAGCTCTCTTGCAACGAGGTCTGTATCGAGTTAAATGCTGATTAAGATGTTATTGTTTATAGTGTGGAGTTGCTTCTGATATTTAACACTGTATTTCCTGTACATCTCACGTACCTCACAAGCCCAAGAACACTTATGTATATACAATTTAAAATCAGTAAGCTTTTCATCATGGAGCAGGTCGGTGATTCAGCCGAAATGAAACACAATCGAGGTAAACCTTTAAAAAGTGGCGAGAGGCTAATGATAGCGCATTGTTTCGCGGTGCTTAAAGAAACCCGGTATCGTCTATAAAAACACTGACAAAGAAGGTGATCTTGGTGTTTCCGCAAGTAGTGTACATCCCCGTAGGTGATGGGATCCGTCCCCTTCAGTTGCCGTTGTGCCGGCGTTGCGGACTCCTAGCACTCGTGGTACCACTGACGTTACTTGAGGAACCTCGGGCCGAACATTCGAGTCCCTCCCCGATTGAGAGTTGTTCGGATTGGGTTGGACTCGAGGGGGCAGTGGTTCCCGATACCCGTGGGAGATCGGGTACGTCTTCAGACGGGGTTGAGGGAAGCCATACTAGCCTGCATAGCTAGTAGGTGTGCTAGATCACCAGGCGGTCCTACCGAGGTTAATCGGTAGCCTTCCCCTTTAGGGTTGCCGCGCGTAAGTGGCGTATTCACTTCCATCCCGTCTTGAGTCCACAGGACCAGATGGGGGGGGCCTTGTTAGTCTCTAGGTCTTGCCCTATGGAAAGCCCTACGGATTCGCCTGGCGCCCTTTTGGGACAGCTAGGTAACTCCCTGGTCATTAGAGAAATGAAATGAAATGTGTAGTGTTTAACGCCCGCTTTTACTACATACGGCACAGCAGGCGATGACACTGATGATACATGAGATAAAGATGCAGCACCGGTGGAATGAGATGGCGGGGGAAACTGGATATCCCGGAGAAAACCCGCCCCATCGCCGTGTTGTCCACCACAAATCTCACTTTGCGGTCGCCTGGGATCGAACCCGGGCCGCCTTGGTCATCAGAGAGGAGGTCAGTCTTAACTCAGTATAGAGTGCCCTAGTAGATACCCCCGAGCTTATACATAAGTAGTGTGCATAATGTTTAGTATGGAACTGCAAACATCCGGAAATCTTAAGAACACCGGGAAAGTCGCGTAAATGCAAACAGCGCGTGGAGAAATTCGACGATCTTACCGAAAGTGCTATACGCCGCAAAGTTCATTATTATTTTTTCAGAACTGAACCAACTCATAGAGTTAATAGTTAATGTGTAACCCAACTCTATTTTATTTATTGCCTAGAAGTTAGCGCTGCTATATATACTGCTAGTGTTGCGAAACTTATGTGCATGTATGTAGCGTCTAACACGTGGCGAATTGAGTGAGATAGAGTATAGTAGTTCCTTTTCCCAGCATGACAAAGCAAAGAGATTTATTGGACAATAAAAGTCTATGAATTAGGAGTTAGCCTCTAGGCGATCTCGAGCTTTGGAAGATCGTGATTCGAATCGCGGCCAAGGGACTGTTTCTTTATATTTCCTTAATTCAGCCTTTCCACATGTCCAGGGTAAAACAAATATCACATATTCATAGTTGATGAACACCGAATCACCTGCATTCTAGAAGCCTCATGTAACCCACTGCATTCATACACCACGTGTCTGACATTGAAAAACAATTGTTTCGCAAATATCGAACAACCTTGAGTCGCTCAAGGAGTTTAATAGCCTACCTAATAGAGTTCTGCTTTTATAATCAAAGCAACTACAAATAGCACCCACTTTCAAATAAATTATGTTCCTTAAAAAAAAGTGTCTTCATTGTGTTCTGATTTTCGTTTATTTTGAGGTTAATTATTCTCTCATCTGCGCCGTTGGCAGCAATCGTTGCCCAAACACTCGATATTCAATTATTAATCAGTGATATGATAGTAAACACAATGATGATTTCCTTAATTTCTTCTCGGGTAGCAAGCCAGGGGAAAAGACGATTAGAAATTGGCGTTTCGGGGTGTGCATCTCTCCCATCATCAGGATATTTATACAATGTTATAACAACAAATGAATCACTGAATATAACACAAATATAAACAAAGACAAAACACTATTAAAATTCGAATTACTGAACAAAAGATTGTTTTCAGTAAATTAAATGCCAGGTCAGGAGATGGCGTGAGTATAGAAAATTTATTGTGTCAATGGAACGTAACTACTTAACTTATTTATTTATTTATTTTCTTCATTTGTGCTACAACAGAGCAAAGCTCCAATTACAGTAGCTACGTGCAATTTAGTTACACAAGTTTGACTAAATGCAAAACAGAAATACAAAAAGGAATACAGACAAACTAAAAATACACTATATATTAAGCTATTATTGAAGACAAGACATTGCAAATTGTATACTAATCAAGCAAATAAGTGATACAACAGAGTAAACAATAATTGATCAAAGTTGAATATAAAAGAAAGAGAATGCAATTAATGGAATAAAATATTAAAAAACTAAGACTAAAAATGAAACATATTAAACTACTATATAAGACTAGAGTTGCAAATGTTAAACTCATTATGCAATACAACTGAAAATCACATGCAAATAATTCCCATATTTAATTGTTTTTTAAACTGCCCGTAAGTTAAACTAAAATCCAGCTCTATTTTAGTAGAGAGTTTATTGTATTTCGCACACAACCTAACAACGGGAGAATTTTTATGGGATACTGTTTTGGGAGTCTTAAATTGAAAGAGATGACGATTTCTAAAATTAGCAGAACTGACATTAAAACATATTCTGTCAAGCAGTTCTTCAGTGGATAACAAGCCGTTTATGAGTTTGTACAGAAATAATTGTTCGGCTATTGTTCTACGATCAGAGAGTGAGACTGCTTTGAATTCGTTAAGCAGTTGACTATAAGGCAAGTTCTGATTATAAGTAAAAACACCGTGAGTTTTGTAATGTAAGTATCTGAGGAACCTTTTTTGGATCTTCTCTATTTGATTGTTGTGACATTTATATATTGGTGACCATACAATTGAGGCATATTCCAAATTACTACGGACAAGGCTTTTGTAGAGAATTAGCATAACTTGAGTATCTTTTAAGTCCCTACAGATCCTTAATACAAAACCAAGTTTCTTAAAGAAATCATTGGTTATATTTATAATGTGTTTATTAAAAGTGAAATTCTGATTATCAACCTGTATTGATCTGTGTTTCTTAAGTCGACGGGTTTCCATTTTAAGGCCGTTTTAGGAGTTGAACTGAAATCCAGCATCACGATTAAGCGTACTCCTCTCGGAGGAAATGGCCAAAGCCTCTTTAATGCTCCACTCCCAGTAACTGCCAAGAAGGTCGTCTCCCGAAAATTGGCTCTACGGTCATTATTATAACAATGTTCTGCCAGCGCAGACTTCTCAGGTTGCATTAAACGAATGCTCCGTTCATGTTCGTTTGTTCTGGTAGCGATGGTCCTTCCGGTTTGTCCTCTATACGGTGTCCCACATTCATATGCTTTATTGAGCATATTCGTCGCCCACCCGCCTCGGTAGCGTAGATGGTAGCGTGTCTGCCTCACGTTCAAGAGGTCCCTAGTTCGAATCTCGGTCAGGGTGTTAGCTGGATAAGGTTTTTCCGGGGTTTTTCCTTATCCTGATACACGAATGTCGGGTAACTCTAAGCTCCATGGATCCCAGACTCACTTGAGCATCATTTCAGCCATTTCATTCACCGACCGATATGACTTGACGTTGGAGAACGTAAATCGTCGCCACGAAAGCTTCAGGTCTTATTTTACAATGGTGATTTGATTTTAAACAAAAGAAAGTAATTATTTTAATAACCGTAACTTTTTATTCATGTAATAATATTATGAAGTTCCATTGGAGGTGACCATAGCATCGATAAATTCGTAACCTCTCGTAACTATTAAGGTTCAAAAGAATGTCACAGAAATGACTCGAAAATATCACACGTTCAGAAAAATATGGCCTGACTTTGTTCAATTGTTTTCGCTATTGGACAACAAAGAAATCATTTTAATAGCTAATTGTGGAATCGTTTTGGTTAACCCAACTAGACAATTTCGTCATGGTAACGTCTATAACTTAGATACTTTAAACTCAATAGTTTTAACAAAGTAAAGAAAATATAGTGAAAATATTTCGATATTTTTCATAAACACCTGCACAACTGACGAAGATTACATCAACAATAATCTTCATATCTTGATGATTTTTAATCGCCTGCCAATCATTGAGGAAATACTCCACGATTTAAGCAGACGTTGCAGAAACACTTTTAATGCCACAGGAGCACATTCAGACCTTGCTTTACCACGTTAGTACTTTTCCTCAACACAAAGGGCAAATGTTTGCAATTTTAAAAGCGCATCCGCTGTAAGAAGTGCGTGCTTCAAGTTCTTCCACTTCCCAAATCCTCAACTTGAGAGAGGCAATTTTCAGTTTGTGCCATATATTGCATTCCTGGCGATGGAATTATTAAACGTGGCGAACATTCAAGAAAATGAGCTGTAAAAATTTGGGAGGTATGGCAAAATTCACTTTTTTACTATATTGATTCACTATTCTTTCATTTGCTGCCCTTGATTTACTAATATCACAATATTTAATACTATGAAACACCAGAACGCAATATTCTAATAAACCCCCGGCGCGACAGCCGTATTAGAGGGCCAAGGCCTACCAACCCGACTGCCGGCCTCATGCCCAATTATGCAAGGTAGAGGTGGGCGATCATCAAACCGATACGGGAGATGTGGTCAGCACCTCGGCATCCCCCAGCCGAACGTTGGTTTTCGTGACTAGGGCCGCTTACCTAGCTCCTCACTTTCCTCACTATCCGGAGGGGGCATCGGTCCTATAACCGGGACTTAAAATTCGCACCCCAGGGGTGGGACATGCTGCCTTAGTCCGCTACACCATGGCGCAGGACGCAATATTCTAATTCATATTTCAATGTTGCTCGCCTCGGTAGCGTAGATGGTAGCATGTCTGCCTCACGTTCAAGAGGTCCCGAGTTCGAATCTCGGTCAGGGTGAGTTACCTAGATAAGGTTTTTTCCGGGGTTTTCCCTTATCCTTCAAGACGAATGTCGGGTAACTCTAAGCTTCATGGACCCTGGACTCATTTGAGCATCATTTCACCCAAGTCATTCACCGTCCGATATAACTTAACTTTGGGGCGGACGTAAATTAAATTAAAGGGGGGGGGGATTCAATTTTAAATGTAGTTTTTATTCACAGGCTCAGAGAATTCTAGCCGTTCAATTTTACTAGTTGTGTAAGTGTCCTATCCACACGAAATTTTAATATAAACAATAAAGTCATTTTTGAAAAAATAAAAATTAAGAGAAAAGTTTCCTAGAAAGGGGGATTTGAAGTAGAGAAATTTTCTTAAACATCTTCATGTTGCTTCCTTAAATATGATGTTTATTACGTCAAAAACTGAAGCTAATAGCATTAAAGCAGTAGAAATATAGGCTTTATCGCTTCTGGAAGGTGATAGAATATTCGGATTACGTCATTAGATGCCTTGTTTATTCTACAAACATCTAGTGATTGTACAGAACAGTCTCGAATTATGAATGAGGTATTTAAGGAAGTGACAGTTGTGAAACAAGAGTGAGTAAGCACAGAGAACAGCTGAGAGTGTTGATGTAAACTGATCGCTGTTTGTTATTTTCATCGTCCTTGGTAGACTGATTGTGTACGTAACGTAATGCTGCTGTAATCTATAAGTATATATATATACGAAAATAAATGAGATTTGGAACATCTCCAACTCGGACTTTTAATTCTACAAACCCACAATGTAACAATATGTAACTTAGTGCAAAAATGATACAGTCCAAATTTTGTCAACTTCACTTTGAAAATATGGAAAATATGGACAAATTCATTTATTTTTGATTACGTCACCTAAAACGCCCCTTGCGACAAAATAACTTAAATTCTGATCTAATATTTTAACAACAGGTTCCCAATACATCCATTTTTTTTAATCTGCCCTAGGTTTCTCTGTGTCTCAATAACTTTAGGCTCCAGAAATTTTTAAAGCTATGAATATAGCTTTTCTTTTTGTCCGAAATTTGAAATTTTTGTGTTTTGAAGTAAAGAACATGTGCTTAAATGCAACTCAGAATAAAACCCAGGGCACTTTCTATTCACCGTGTCTCTATGAACGTGTGTAGCAAGTTTCATTAGTCTAACACTAGAACTGCGAAGCAAGGAGCATTTTAAATGCTGAAATTTTCAATGGCAAGAAAACAAGGATAAATAATTAGAATTGCTATCTATCACTAACAATCGTGTAACTTTCAAACAAGATTAGAGCATTTAAAAATGGCTTGCGGATGCTAACTAAGCATTATTTGGAAACATTATTTTATAGACTAAAAAAGAGGAAAAGGTTATTTTTTGAAAATGTTAATGAAATTTCAGTCATACGTATCGTTAAAAATGCTTTCTTTAGATTCAAAGGACGTGATAACATGTATTTTAACCGAAATATCGAGATTTGATTTAGATATTTCTTCTGCCTTCTAGTGCTAGAGGAAGTAGTGTCTCCAGATAAACTAGTACACTGAACAAATGAAAGTAAACGATGCGAATAAATCATTGCAGTTTTTTATAGTAATTTACGTCCTCCAACGTTAAGTCATACCGGACCGTGAATGGAATGGGTGAAATGATGCTCAAATGAGTCTAGAGTCCATAGAGCTTAGAGCTACACGACATTCGTCTTTCAGGATACGGGAAAACCCCGAAAAAAACTTATCCATGTAACTCACCCTGACCGAGTTTCGAACTCGGGACCTCTTGAACGTGAGGCAGACACGCTACCACCACGCTACCGAGGCGGGCATCATTGTAGTTATATCAACATGTTCAATTAACGTGAGTAAAATACATGTTTACGACGCTTTAAACCCAATAATTTGCCTGGGAAAACTTACACTTTTATGTTGGGTAATGTTTCAGAGACTTTCTGCCGCCACTGATTTAACTTATATCTATGTCTGTACTGAAAACAGTCGCGCTGCACGTGTTCTAATGAACACGTATCCCGCTCTGTTCTTTTGTTCGAAACTTACATGGCTGTAAACCTCGGATGATTGCAATTATTACCATAGCAACTGTGTTACGCAAAACAGATTTCTGTGACAACAGCTTCGATGCAGTTTCGTCACCGTGCGATGAATCCATTGCATAACACTAGCATATAGTTACACAAGTTATTTCTCGTGCAAGGATTTACATACACTCGGTGGAAGGTACAATTACATACGAAACTGGACAGCATTCTTGCAAAAAAGATTCCTTCTAAGCTGATTTTTTAAAACGAATTTCTATTCTAGTTACTTTTAAATAGACTTTAAATGATACTAAAATCCTATTTGAAAACTCAAACCAATTATAAGGAATAACCCGACAGAATATAATTTTAAACATTTCTGCAGCACGATGATATACCAGTTATATAATAGTCATTGAACATGAAGAGGACTTTAGAGGTGTAACAAGATATACAATTTTTTTGACAACGTACCTTGACTCATCCTCATAATTTTGATGGTCCTTCTCAAAATAGTCTCCCCTGAATGCGATACATTTGTCCCAGCGTTTCTGCCAGTCTTCAAAGACACGCTGGAAACTATTTTTGAGAGATCCTTCAAAATCGCCTCCGCAGCCTTCCCCACTGCTTCTGATGATGAATAATGCCTCCCAGGAAGATGTGTCTTTAAGTTAGGGAATAGAAAAAATCACATGGGCCTAAATACGGACAATGGGGAGCGCGAGGGATGCATTTTACGTTGATTTTTGCAAGATATTCAGCAACAACATTGGTAATATGCGGCCGCGCATTATCGTGGTGCAGCATCCAGCCTGCTTCATGGAAATGTGGTATTTTGCGCCTGATATGGACTTGCAATGTTTCCAAGACATCCCTCTAGTATTGTCCAGTTACTGATGTGTGTGCAGGTACAACATGCTGATAAACCATTCCATGAATATCAAAGAATGAGATGACCATAACTTTCCCAGCAGAAGCAACCACTTTTGCTTTTTTTGGGGTTGGTGATGAAGGAGATTTTCACACTGAGCTTTGCTGTTTGCTCTCACGATCAGTGATGTAGCCAAGTTTCATCAGCAGTGATTACGTTTGAAAGAAACTCCGGATCTTCCTCTAACATCAACTTTAACTGCATGTTACCTCCATTGCAGCGGTAGGCGATACTGAACATGTCTGAACTTACCTGGTTCTCACTGGCGGGAACCAGGGGTACAACAATGAAACTACTAGAGCGTGTTTGTTTCACATTAAGCTAACGGAATATAATAAGATTGAATTTTTGTGCGAAAAATTATATCCATAAGAAATTATGATAATTCTTTATTGAACAGCCCTCGTATTTTGGAAATATGGTATTTTAATCGAAACTATTAAAGCTTTTTCTTAAATTTGTCCATGTAAAGGGCAGTTTTAAAATCTTTTTGCTCCTTAAAAGATCTTGGATTTCAAAAGTAAGTTAGGACCATTTTATAAAAATGTTTATATATATATATATATATATATATATATATATATATATATATATATATTGTGACTTCGTAGGTTCGTGGTATTAAAAGTCCCAGTTACAGAAATTCAAAGTGCTTTTTATTTCCGTGGAAACACACTTTGGTCGAGTGTTACAGTAGCAGAATTACGTCACATACACCAATACAGTCTACACGGTCGTTAACCACAAATAGTTCACTTTCAAAACACAGCTGTACGAGTCTGACCCCAACTGGCAATCTCGGATCCTTTTTATAGCTCACTCGTATTTCTAGACGTTTGTAAAATATTCCCTATTCACTCTTTCAGAAATTACCAGACGAAACACGAACCTTTGTCATCTAATTTTATCTGTTTCGGCAAACCTTTTATCTCCGCGCTACACTGTCTGCCCCTTTGTGTTCGTCGGCCTCCAGTCGCACAATATATTCGCGACAGTATATAAAAGGACAGTGAACCTCAAGATGCAGAGTTACATCAAAACTTTGGTTTAAAAGTTTTGAGTGGAATTATTACCTGATCTACTTAAGTACGTTGGCAGAGACAGTAAACACGAAACGCCTTTCAAACTCTGTGTAGTTCATGATTTGGAAAACTGACTTGCTTCCGGCAAAACCGGTTTAGAACCAGATAAGCTATAGGAGTTGCTGGAAATAATGGCAAAAATCTGACTGTAACAAGAGCGTGAACAAAATGCAGTTGGAGGCGTGGCTTACCAACACTGGAGTTCTGTAGCTTTCCCCCTCTTCCGTCATTTTAGATTTCCTCTCCTCCATGACGAGGGCTGCACTGGTCATGTTTCAGTCACTGTTACATTCACTCTTTGCATTTTTTGCCGAATCACTGCGTTGTTCCTCAGGGTTTAAAGTAACTATGATTCTATTTGTTGATCGATTGTGACGTCATGTCCGAGGTAATTATTTTCTGTTAACTTTGAAAATCAAAACAGTGTTAAAATACACGCGTTTCGTGTGGTTTGTGCTCTGTCGCATGCAGGAGG
Organism: Mantis religiosa; assembly: GCA_030765055.1. NCBI lineage: Eukaryota > Metazoa > Arthropoda > Insecta > Mantodea > Mantidae > Mantis > Mantis religiosa. Next base: position 181,132,818 of record CM060953.1, on the reverse strand, counting down.
GGAGGGGTGGTAGTCACATGATGCTTGGATGTCGAGAAGAGGAGAAGGCTCTTCTCGCCCATGCGCACACCGACTGCATTTTGTTTGCGGTCTACCTGTAGCAATGTACCACGTAGAGAGGTGTGATACCATTCGGTCCTTCAGATTGGAAGACTACACTTACATAAATACGTCTATCTTTGTAGGATAAACAACTGACTGATGTCTCAGACAACTGAATGCATTTCGTGATTAACCTGCGGTGAATAAAGATTTCCAAAGTTTCAATTTGGTCACCTCTTTAAAACATTCTATAATGACATAAAAATACTCTGAATATTTATGTTAAACTGCATGCTATAGTTCTGTTTTTAATGTTCTTTAAAGCAAAAATACATGACCATTTAAATCCTCAAAAACACATGATTTAATGACTTCTGTTTACTTCCAATGTCCGTTTTTCGACCTTTATTTTTCTTATCCTTTTGTCTATTAAATATGTCCATATTTGAAACCAAGCTTACTCAAATTTTCAGCAAAAACTCAAAAGAGAGAATGAACTTAAAATAAACGTATGGTTTCTGCTACAATTTCAAACTGCCTAAGATCTGACAGAATTCTATTCGCAGACTGAGCGCACATTTTAAGATTTGCCAAAAGAAATACATTCTATGTGCCAGTTTTGTTTAAAGTATTTTTGTTTAAAGTTTAAAGCATGATCTTTTTTTTTTCTTTCTAATTTACGTCCTCTAACGTCATATGAGCCCAGTGTCCATAGAGTTTAGATTTAACAGATGTTTATCTTTCAGGATGAGGGGAAACCCAGGAAAAAATCATTATCCAGATAACTCACCTGACCTAGATTCGAACTCGAGACCTCTTGAACGTAAGGCAGACACTATCACCCGCGCTACAGAGATGGGCTTAAACCGTATGGTAGTATTTTTCCAAAATTATAGGTAATAAATATAAAAAAGTATAGTAAATATTTTAGAAAACTATTAAACATATCTGCATGATATTTTAAATAACTTACAAAAATTGTAAGATCTGAAAATGTATCCTTATTAGCCTGAATATTACACGTTTTTCTCCTATTCGAGATTCCCATATTTCCGGTCTTCTGTTCTGTATAGAAGAACTGGTGTGCAATCAATCTAAAGCACAAATGAGGCAATCAGAGGGGACAGGGGTTCAATGAGGCAGAAATCAAACAAGAACGCAGCGATGTAATGAAAAATAGCAAAAAAGCGTGGCTGTTTCTTTCAAAGTCTGCCCGTGAACCGCGGATTAAATTTTTCCGTGTCGCCTCTTTCATTTGCCTCGGATTACGGGATTCCATTTGCATATAAATCGAAACCAACTCCTGAGTTTGAAACGAAAAGATTAAGTACCTGGGTCGCTGGACACAATCTATTTGAATTAAAATTAACTTCAGGTCAGCAATTGTTGTTATGCTTTGTGATGTTCTATTGTTCCTCCAGAAAAATATGAATGCACAAAACTACGTTTTCAAGACAACACAAGAAAAAGTTAAGACAGGTCACAAAATTGTTGGAATCCCTTAAATGAAAAGCATTTTCCAATACGTGACTTGAAGATCCTCTAGAAAACTCTCCCCTCTCCAAAATTATCATTGAAACAATAATGTTTATGGGTGCACACAAGTCCACGTTGTGACGCCAATTTGATGCAAATAATTTAATGGCGAGCAAATAAGTTGGCGAGCAAGGGTTACCACAATTGGGACGCCAATTTGATACAATAATGTTTTGTATCAAACAAAGTTCCACGTTGTCGCGACAATTTGTAACTAAGATGATTGGCAAGGGTTCCACGTTGATGCTACTTTGAACCTATTATAATGTGTGGCTCAGGGTAAAACAATGAGATTTCTCACAGGGTATGCGTGGATGTGTGTGAGAAGGATATTTAATGACACTGGAATGCCCGTTTCCAATTTATTTATTCACTGCTTCTTTTTTTAGAACATCGAAATTGAAGTTGCCGACCAAGGGTTACCAATATCCCTGTTTAGAGTTACTGACGGCAGAATGTTTATTACTCGATAAACTTTATTTGTTCCTCACGTATATATGAACCGACAAAAATCCAAGACAGAACAAGTTGACCGCCCTAATAGGCTTCACGCCTCGGACTGTTCTCATCGGCCTGACGCCGAAGACTGAATGACCACAGATACGCGGGGGTGTATCACTTTCACTTTCTGAAAACTCCTTTTCAACCAAAGATCCCTTTGTGGCTGTTTTGTCGCCATTATGAATGATTCAAAGAATACCCTATTCAAGTCAAGTGAGTCCCTTTAGAAGTCTGCTAAGGACACTGTTTCTTACATTGCTTTTGTTATAACAACTTTCCCCCCAACTTAACTGGCCTTGCCCGTTTTCTAACAAAGAACCAACATTCCTTTGACATCCATCATGATTCTTTACTTATGGCAAACCTTAATTTCGGTATCATCATTCAGGTGGAAAATTTTGACTTTCTCAGAAATGGCTCAAACCATTTTGACTAAAAAACCACATGTTTAAGATAGTTTCATATCAAATGAATTTTCTCAAAATAGCTTCTAAAGTGGTCTTCATTCTACATGACGTGTGCGTAACTGATATAGATATTCCTTATAATTGATGTGAAATTTCAGATATTTTTTAAATTATTTGGGAGGAGGGAGTCGTCAAGAACTATATACCCATAAGGATGTAATATTTTCTATTAAAATCGCACATACATTTACTTCCTCACTCGTGACCACGCGGGATGGCTCATGCGGTTTCGTCTATGGCCCCCATTCAAAAGTCCGAGTTCGATTCCCGTAGCTGAATTACCTGACACATGGGTTTTTTCGGGGGTTTCCCGGGTCACCAGGCTGCCTCGGCGTCGCATGGCAGGATGATATGCTCTTGGTAAACACCTTCCTCCTCCGCTATGACGGTATCCGGTCTCCGAACCCGGTATGGGGGCCGTTTCCGGACCGAAGTCGGATGGGACGCCAGTTGTGTTGGCCTGCCGGGGAATTTCCAACTGGTAAAGTGTAGGGACCCAGCCCTCTGCACTGTCGTGGATTTTTTGTAATTTACGTCCTCCAACGTTAAGTCATATCGGACGATGAATGCAATGGGTGACATGATCAAATGAACCCGGGGTCCATAGAGCTTAGAGTTACCCAACATTCGTCTTTCAGGATAAGGAAAACCCCCGTAAAAACCTTATCATCCTGACCGAGACTGTCGTGGCTCTTTGGAACGGTCACCCTGTCTCCTCTGTCCTCATCCTTCCTCCCGGGAAGGTACAATAGATCAAGTTTGCACCTCTGTGCCGAATCCCTCCGTAGCGTAGTCCAGTCAAGTCCCTCACAGTCTCTCCAGTCCCCTTGGATTCGGGACATGAAAGAAAAATTACCATGCTTCAACAGGAATTCGAAACCGGGATCTCTGGACTTGAAAGTTAGCAGGCTAACCACCCCAAAAAAAGAGACAAGTTTTCTTTCTACTCCCTCCCCTTTCCATCTCCAGATGATGGAAAGAGAATGGAAATTTAAAGGCATCGCATAGCGACCAACTCTTAAAAGGATGTGGTCGCTTAGATGCTACCGCATTCCCTGACAGTTCTTCAGATGTTCGTTTTGATTAACGCGAAATAGATTTAAAATATACTTTAGGAATACTTTGCTGAAGATTGGAGACATAAAGCAATGTAAACGTAACACTTTTTATTTAGAGATAAATATTCATTTCCTTGCAAAGAGTTAGTAAAATCTCATTGTAATTCCATACGCTTTCCGCGACAACACGAAAAACAACTGAACACTCTAAAAATGACAAGTGACAACCTCATCGAAGTATCAATTTACTCTTTCCTTAGGCAACATCACTTTTCCTGCATTCAGAGCTGCCAATTTAACCCATCGGAGAAACTTTTCTGGCCACTGGAAAACAGTTCTACATTCCATGATAAGATTAAACTCTGTTTATTGATATTTGAAACAAAATTAAACAGATTTGCTCCCCGATACCACACACACAGTATGGCCGCGCTTAGAATGCAAACCACGTAGGGGGCGTGGCATGTTTAACGTTTCCAGCGTGACGTGCATGCCACGGTTCCAAAATCCCAGTTGTAACGTAAACCTCTGCTTTAAGGTGGAGGGATCACCTGTACATAAGTAAATCAACGTGCCCCACCGAATAAGCGAATGGGCCATTCCAAAATTACTGGCGGTATCTAGGGTAAATTTGGTAAATTAAAAAAGAATAGATATTTAAGAGACCTCCGAGGTAAGTTGATGTTTATTAGGGAGTGAAAAATGTAATACCTGAGGCCGAGAGCTTAAATTTTAAAAGCATGATAAACATAAAACCTCCCCAGTCCTATAGGTAATTTTATCCGTTACCTAAGAAAAAATCGACTTGAATTATGAATTGTATGTCAAAATGACTGATTCAGGGAACGAAAGTTTTATACTTGAACAAATTCGAGAAGAAGCTCGAATTTCTAATATTAGTTTGCTGCCACAAAAGTCAACTACAATTTATGACACAGAATATTTATGTTTTGAGAAATAGTGCAGCTCAAAAAGTGTAACGAATTGATGGAAATTAATCATTACTTCACATTAACCGTATATAAGCTAAGATTTTGGATAGAGTCAACTTGAAAAATTCAATGCCATGACCGGGATTTGAAACACGGATCTCCTGGTTTCCGTCCAGTCGCTCTAACCCATTGAGGTACCATGACCAACTTGCCGTCATGACACTAAATTCCTCAATATACTCATATTTCCCCAGTAGACCACTAGGGGCTATCGCATTCGAGATACACCGTTTGTGGCGACTTACTATTGTAAGTAGTTAAGTACTTAAGTCCCAGGCTTCATCATTTAAGTCTTTTTTCTTTTTTTGTCATTTACTCTTTACCTTTTTAAGTCATATCGGACGGTGAATGGAATGAGTGAAATGATGCTAAAATGCGCCTGGGTTTCTGGAGCTTACAGTTAGCCGACATTCGTCTTTTAGGAAAAGGGAAAACCCCGGCAAAACCTTATGCACATAACTCACCCTGACCGAGATTCGAACTCGGGACCTCTTAAACGTGAAGCAGACATGCTACCATCTACGCTACCGAGGCGGGCTATTTAACTCTTATTATTTTAGTTAATTGATGGAAATTAATCATTTCTTCACACTAGCCGTATATATGCTAATGTTTTGGATATAGTCAACTTGAAAAGTTCAATGCCATGGCCGGGATTTGAACCACGAACCTCCTGGTTTACGTCCAGTCGCTCTTACCCATTGAGCTACCTTGGGCAACTTGTACTTAAAATAGTAAGTCGCGAGAAGCGGTGCATCTCGAATACGAGAGTCCCTGGTGGTTTACCGGGAAAATATATGAGTCAATTGGAGAATTTAGTGTCATGACGGCATGTGTGTCATGGTAGCTCAATGGGTAAGAGTGACTGGAGGGAAACCAGGAGAACCATGGTTCAAATCCCGGCTATCGTATTGAATTTTTCAAGTTGACTCTAGTGTTACGTACATTTGCGAGGAAGTGGTTTTAGTATATTTTACCAGAGAAATCAAGGTACTAAAATCATATAGTCTGTGGTCGAATATTCGATGTTGAAATGTACATTGATTAAAAACGAAGTGAATATTAGTAACTATATGAAATTAGAAAGCCGTTTTAAAAAATAAGTCATTGAGTACATTGCAGATGTATGTTTGTTGCTTGTTTTTCAGAAAACTAAAGAAACATTTGAATATCGCACTAAGCCATCTACGAGGTAATCGACAGTCAAATGTTTTTGACACTTTATTAGAGTAGGCGTTCCTGAAGAATGATGCGCTTTTGTCTCGCGAATTTTTACTTTGTTCTTCTGCTTGACCTGCTATATTGACTCTGTAGAGATAATTCGACTTATTTCAGATATTCATGTTTAACAGTAAACGGCCTAGTTTTCAGTAACAAAAGTATTGTGTGCGCTTATTTTTTCTTACGCTGACAGATATAGCCAGCATTTGTTGACACTCCCAGTGCAAATATTTGTAGAGCTGACACGCCCTCCAAGAGCTAGGTCCAGGGATCGATCCCGGAGTGACCGCCGCGTGAGGAGGCGTGTCATTTGGCGGGCCAACGAACCTGGCTTCCACAGCACGCAAAGTGGAAGAAGAGGCGCGGTTTGGGTGACCTGCTACATCTCAAATTATTTACACTAATTACCAAAATTATGTAATCTTCGCCCATCAAAGTTTTCTCTACCCATTCTTCAAAACAGCGAATTCCTATAAAACTCTGTTGTATTTACTTCAGCAATTCCAAATAATTGTTTGTAAAAATGGTTGGGAATACAAAAGACTTTAAGCGACAGTCAAATATTTTAAATATTTTAATAGTTTGTGTAAATTTGCGACTGTTTCTAAAGACTCAAAATATTAATTTCAGGGCCGATAATTGCAAAGGACAAAACGTGAAAATATTTAGCCTATTACTGAGATAGTTTAACGCCCCAGAAAAAAAAAGTACTTTTATCGCCGGTTTTCCCAACATTGCATGAAAATTACATTACACAGAGCCCTGAAATAACAAAGTAAGGAGTATTAGTGAGAATGAGGGAGAAATGGTGAGGAAAATATTGAAAGGAATTTTCGCAACTAAACAACACAAGCAGGTAAGTTCTACTTATTAATTAGCCTTCGCAGTAAGCGAGATCAAACTCGTTTAAGGGGCAATAAATCTCAGATTTTTACTCGAGATCCTTCACTGCAAACTCGTCTTATTATTTCTTTTTCGATTTACTCTTTAATTCATGTGTGAGCCATTTACCTTAGGAAAGGTGTTTAACACTGTGGCTATTGCGCCTATTAAACTTTCGGATGGTAGAGGTGCGATGGCGGCAGGTACAATACAGCGGGGTCCCTAAGGTTTACAGAACGAAGGACCCATCGAATACCTATCCGCATGGATGGTACAGCAGAAGGTTCCATGCAAGGGAAGAAAGGCCAGCACTCGTAGCCATGGTCGTTAGAGCATGTCTCTAGCGTTCCGTCGCGTAGAGGTTCGCGGTTTTCTTATTCTTTCTGTTTTTGTAATTTACGTCCTCCAACGTTGTCATATCGGACGATGAATGGAATGGGTGCAATCATGCTCAAATGAGCCCAGGGTCCATAGAGCTTAGAGTTATCCGACATTCATCTTTTAGGATAAGGGAAACCTCTGGAAAAACCTTATCCAGGGAATCCACCCTGACCAAGATTCGAACTCGGGACCTCTTGCACGTGAGGAAGACATGCTACCGTCTACGCTACCGAGGAGGGTAGGTCGCGGGTTCGAGTCCCGCCTTGGACATCGGTATATAATATATGTGTTGTGTATGTATATTGTGTAATCGTGCGCCACTAGAGAAAATAGACCCTCCCCCCGATGGGCAAATGGGTTCTTCCCGAAGGCCAATTTTTATTTTAAAATCCAGGTAGAAAGAGTAGACTTAGCGAAACGAGAGCTTGCCTGTTACAGCTGCGCAAAACTTCGGTACTGCTCGGACAATGTCGGGTTGCCTCGTTTATTACTGAAGGCCACAAGATTCAGCACTCCCCAATCTTGATTTTAACGAAGGCATGATAGATAGCTAAGTAATATATCCTAAGTGTCACCTATCAAAACACAGCACAAAACCAATGATCCGCTCAATAATATACCTATCATTGCGATATACACATCTCGTGACGTTGCATACTGAGGCCTGTGAAGTGGACATGTCGCCCTGAAAGGGGAGTAACAGTACGTATGGTATAGAATAGCCTTCGTCGTATCTGGTACATTGGTAAGCTTTTGTTGCACCAGCTCTGCTCTTTTCAGAGCGTATCTGCCGCATTCCACCATCCACTGCACCTAACCCTACTTTCTGCATTATGAAGGAAACGAAAGGGAGAGAATGTGCAACAAGACTATTTTTGGTATTACACTCTCTCGTGATACTGTTAGTAAGTGAAAAAGTTAATATTGAAAGAGATAGGTGATTAGTGAGAAAATGTGAATATTTAAAAATTTCAGAGAAAAGTGAAGAAATTTAAATGGTTAGAATAAAACTTTAGATAAAATGAATTTTTAATATATAGAAAGAATTTATGGTTTTTGTCTTAATAATTGTAATATTTAATAATTTTAAGTTTAATTTTCATATATAAATATGTGTAGTGTTTAACGCCCGCTTTTACTACATACGGCACCGCAGGCGGTGACACTGATGATATGAGATGAAGATAGAGCACCGGTGGAATGAGATGGCGGGGGAAACCGGATATCCTGGAGAAAACCCGCCCCAGCGCCGTGTTGTTCACCAGAAATCTCACTTTGCGGTCGCCTGGGATCGAACACGGGCCGTCTTGGTGAGAACAATTCGGTCTAACCACTGAGCCACGACGCGGCCTGCATATATATAAATGTATAGGTAAAAGTCATATAAGTCAAATAAAAATTTTTGTTTAATGCCT